>JAPEVW010000635.1:0-32500 GCA_027921565.1 Artemia sinica | reverse complement strand
CGCTTGTTTTTTTATCGTTTTTTTTTATTACGTATATGTTATTACTTATATGAAGGGGTTCTCCCCTTAGTCAATACCACGCTCTTTACGTTAAAAGTTAAAAAAAATTTTGATTCACAAACCCCTGAATCACAAAGGCCGTTTAATTAGAATAGATAGCTCTTTTGATAGCACTAAAAAAAAAACTGTAGCGTAAAGAGCGAGATATTGACTTGGGGGAGAACCTCCTCACATACGTTATAATTTCTGTTCGTTTTAAGTTCTAATATTCCTTCTTACATTTCAGTTGAAAAAACTTGTTTTTTTTTTATTTAACTTCTGATCGTTTCTTAAATAATGCTTGGAAATCCGGCGCCCCCTTCATAGAAATGTCCCTTACCCCAAAGAAACATCCTCCAAGGAAATATTCTCCAGAGTAATCCCCTCCTCTAGCCCCCCCCCCTCCAGAAAAAATCCTTCCTGAAAATGGTTGTATACTTCCCAATAACCAATAAATAATGCTGGCAAGTCCGGCACCCCCTTCATGGCAATTTCCCTTCCCCCATGAAAACTTCCTTCATGGAAAGATCCTTCCATATAGCCCCCGACCCTCTCCTTCCCCCACCTACCAGAAAAAATCTCCTCTGAAAAAGTCTGTATACTTCCCAATAACCAATACTATATGTTAACATTGAGTAAAGTTCATAACTTTCAGCCCTCCCCCTGGGGACTTTGGGGGATCAAGTCATCCTAAAAGACATTTTTATCATATTTTCGACCATGCTGAACAAAATGGCTAACTCAAAATTTTGATCGGGTGACTTTGGGAAAAAAATGAGCGTGGGAGGGGGCCTAGTTGCCCTCCATTTTTTTTGGTCACTTAAAAAGGGCACTAGAACTTTTAATTTCCGTTCCAATGAGCCCTCCTGCGATATTCTAGGACCACTGGGTCGATACGATCACCCCTGGGGGAAAAAAAAAAAAAAAAACAAACAAACAAACAACAATAAACACGCATCCGTGATCTTTCTTCTGGCAAAAAATGGAAAATTCCACATTTTTGTAGATAGGAGCTTGAAACCTCTACAGTAGGGTTCTCTGATACGCTGAATATGATGGTGTGATTTTAATTAAGGTTCTATAACTTTTAGGGGGTCTTTCCCCCTTTTTTTTGAAAATCAGCCAAATTTTCTCAGGCGCGTAATTGATGGGTAGCACTAAACTTGATGAAAGTTATATATTTGAAATCAGCATTGAAATCTGATTCTTTTGATATATCTATTGGTATCAAAAACCCGTTTTCTAGAGTTTCGGTTACCATTGAGCCGGGTCGCTCCTTACTTACAGTTCGTTACCACGAACTGTTTGATTAGCCTTCCGTTGAATGCTAATACCCGAAAGCTGATGATTGGATGTATCCGTAGGTAATGTGTTACTTGCAGCAGTAGCAAGGAGTTGTCCTCTATCATCAACAATTATTTTTATTTTAGCATTCTCTTTGAGTGCAATCATCTCTGGAGATCTCAATCTCGCATAACCACCATCATAAGAGTTGAATTTTTTCGGTATTCCAAAGAAATTTAATTCCTTACTGTCATCACGATGCATGCATACCAATAGTGCTACCACTTGTACTTGTTTCATAGTTTAAATACTTCTCCTTGTCGGCATTCAATGCTACAATACCCTTGTTATGTGAACACACCCTATTAAAATGTTCCATCTTCCCTTTTTTTAAAGATATGGCTTATGTGTTTATCGTTCCACTGTGTAAAAAATACTGATTTAAAACATGCAATAGACTAGGTAGTGTCGATAACCTGGTCATAGAATACCAGTGGGAAAGCCACATCGTGTCTCTGACCAATCATAGAGCACAATTGTTAGAACCGTAAGCATATTTTGACATTTTAAGATATGTACAAAAAGAAAAAAATAAATAAAGTTGAAAAATTTCGAAGTTTAAAAAAAAAGTTTGTTTTTATGAAAAAAAATATTGAATTATTAGTTCAGATTTTACGGATATAGTTTTATTTTTCAATCCAAAAATAGACTTAAGTTTCACACCTGTACCAGAGAATTGTATTTTCCATAGTTTTCTTACAAAAAAAACTATAGTTTACGGTCAAAACCCTTATTAGCTCAGATTTTACGGAAATAGTTTATTTTTATAGGTTTCAGACAACACACGCCTATGAGAGACTAATACCCATCTCCCCCAAAACACTTTTCAGCCATTTCTTATTAAAAAAATTTATTTCAAGTCATTCACACGGGTTTTTCGCTAGCAACTCGGCCCACAGTACAGCACTATAAGTACTCTAAGACACCCCACTCCCATCCCTCCAAAAATATTTTATTCAGAGATTTCTTGTTAAAAATGTTTATAATGAATCCTAAATCTTTGGAAACAGCTTCTATTTCTGCCCGTTTAAGTTTTGATGTTGCTCCTTACTTTCAGTTGAAGAAACTTTTTTATAATTTAATTTCTGATCACGGGGGCGGGCCATGGTTGAAGTTGTTTTCACGTAAAAATAACCTTCCCCTTTTCCATGGAAAATTTCCCCCTGAAGACAATTCCATTCCTGTTGACTTTTGGAGGGTGTTTTCCCATTTTACGATAATCAGGCAATTTTCTCAAGCTCATAGCTTTTGATTGGTAACACTAAAGTTAATGAATCCTAAATCTATGGAAACGGCCTCTATTTCTGCCCGTTTAAGTTTTGATGTTGCTCCTTACTTTCAGTTGAAGAAACTTTTCTATAATTTAATTTCTGATCGCGGGGGGCGGGCCACGGTTGAAGTTGTTTTCCTGTAAAAATATCCTTCCTCTCTTCCATGGAAAATTCCCCCCTCAAGACAATTCCATTCCTGTCGACTTTTGGAGGGTGCTTCCCTATTTTTCGATAATCAGGCAATTTTCTCAAGCTCATAGCTTTTGATGATGCTGCTCCTTACTTTCAGTTGAAGAAACTTTTTTATAATTTAATTTCTGATCACGGGGGCGGGCCACGGTTGAAGTTGTTTTCACGTAAAAATAACCTTCCCCTTTTCCATGGAAAATTTCCCCCTCAAGACAATTCCATTCCTGTTGACTTTTGGAGGGTGTTTCCCCATTTTCCGATAATCAGGCAATTTTCTCAAGCTCATAGCTTTTGATTGGTAACACTAAAGTTAATGAATCCTAAATCTATGGAAACGGCCTCTATTTCTGCCCCGTTTAAGTTTTGATGTTGCTCCTTACTTTCAGTTGAAGAAACTTTTTTTATAATTTAATTTCTGATCACGGGGAGCTGGGCACGTTTGAAGTTGTTTTCATGTAACAATACCTTTCCCCTCTTCCATGGAAAATTCCCCCCTCAAAACAATTCCATTCCTGTCGACTTTTGGAGGGTGTTTCCCCATTTTCCGATAATCAGGCAATTTTCTCAAGCTCATAGCTTTTGACTGGCAACACTATAGTTAATGAATCCTAAATCTTTGGAAACAGCCTCTATTTCTGCCCGTTTAAGTTTTGATGTTGCTCCTTACTTTCAGTTGAAGAAATGTGTGTACATGTATGTACATGTACATGTATTCTCTAAAAAAGAATCAGCAGCTGAAACGTCTATCCAACGCCCTATGTGCCAGCAAAGGCTCAGGAGGATCTTTATCCTTTTGTATTTTTTTCATTTGACTCACCTGTGTTGCTCTCCACCATGGACAAAATTAGCTGTTGGCTCCACCCACCAGGACCGGACAAGCAAAATTATCGAAGGAAATCTGGTACCATCTTTTGGACAAGTTGCGTCAAAAAAAAAAATCTTTATCAGCCGATAACTGATATTTTTCCGATATCTGATAATGACACTGACCCTCATATTGGGCCGATAATATCAGTCGGGCTCTAATGTCGGGTAACAAGAAGATCGATCAAGTGAATAGCTTCTCTTACCATGGTGGCATAATTAGTATAGATGGTGGGTGCTGTGAAAACAAAACAAACGAATTATATTTTATTAAACACATCGTATTACAAATAATTATATACATTTTAACGGTCTTGAACAGAAACCTTTGCTTAACAAAACTGTACTCGCGAATCGAGGGGAAACTTACCCACAAAATTTCAAATAAACTTTCAACTGCTCTGCTTTAGACTGTGGATCTCAACGCGCTGAAATATAAATTTCATGTTGCATTAGCCAGGGTGAAACTCAGTTTAGCGAGCTTACGTTTACAAAAACTACACTTTAGCGAAGCCGTCTATTGCTTGGAAATGTCCATCATTATATTTGAAAGAACTAGTAAGCTGCAACAGTTTAATTAACGTAAATTATTTACTTTTTCAGTTGCGAAAGGTCTCAGCGTGTTATGAAAGAAGTGCAACTTCAAAGAAAAGAAGAACCGCGTCTATATAAGTAAGTCATAAATGGCAGATGGATTCTTTTTAGGAGAAAAGAAGAGACTCAGCGATACCCAAGTAATACCAATCCCTTATGACGAAGTAGGACAAAAGGTAGTAGACATATAAAATATTAGAAAAATTTTAGAAGCCAATACCCAAATAATTTTATAATTTTATCTGGGTTAAAAGATGAACTGATTCATTCTGAAAATGAACTTCGTTATATTTTCATTGTATCTCATACAATTTCATTATATTTTGTTATAATTTCATTATACTGAAATTCCTTCCTGAAAGTTTTAATAATTTTGAATTTGTTAATTTTGTACGACAAGAAAACATTTTAAATGTATTTTGTTTTCCTTACAGTCCAAACTATGTACTGGTCTGAAGAAATTACGGGGGGTGTCGGCCCTACGCCTCTTAGTTTCTGGTCGTTATAAGGGTGACTCGGATAATAATTTTAATTTCGGTTCTGTTTGAGTTTCATATTGAGTTTTTATTGATGGTGATTTATGGTTATTTTCTCCATGAGAAATTTTTTCCTTCATTTTTGCTGATATTTGTTTTAATATAGCCCATTACTTTTCTAGACAAAACTTTTTTGTCGAAAAGGCTATTAAAATTAATTTCTGTTCGTTTTTAATTGACATAGTCTTTGCCACTTGTTAAGTAAGCAATATTTTAAATCCTTTATGTTTTTTTTTAAAGAAAATAGATTTCGAGTTACTTTTTATATGTTTCAAAAAATTTTCATCAGTTTTTATCAAAATACACCCTTTTAAAAATTTTGATACACAGTATATTTATATTTAGTTTCACACCTCAACTTTCAATGAAAACTAAAACTTGTTCTTTTCAGAACATATTGTATTTATGCTATTTTGATAACCTTGATGCACTTCTAACCTTTTTATTTATTTCAATAATAAAAGTTAAGTAGTAATAGTAGTAGCCCTGGCAGTCTGAACTTAACATCCTCAGTTTGTTCTGAATATTTCACTGAGACGACTTATTGACTGTACATAATGCCTTTTAATTTATTTTTAAAACAAAATATATTTTCCTTGAATGTTTCAATTTAATATTTTATTCTATTTCCAAGATATCCCGTCTGGATATCTTGTCAACTTGGACTCATTGAAGCTATTTTGATTTGGTTCAATAGTATACGTAATAGTAGGCAGTAGTAGCATTAGAATTAGTAGCAAAATGCGTAGTAAAATGAATGTTCCGGAAGCAGGGCCCACCGATGTGTGTAAACGTTTTGTGAGTTACATACCTTCTCCCCGTAATACGTTAAATTGCATGGTGACGTAGAAAACCATCGTGGGAGGATCCTTTCTAGTAGGACAACTGCGACAGGGCATAAAATCGAGTCCTGTGGACAACGGCCTCTGCAAAGAGCTGCCTAGACACTGTCGGGGTAACCACAAGATTGGGGACCTTGCAGTCACCTTTATTGAGGATGGGTGCCCCTGGAGAAAATATAGCGTAGTAAACGACACACCATTCGCACGGGACTCTGATTAATCGATAATTCTTCTGGGTTTGGTCTATTTTGGTGGGCCTTTTCTGGGTCTGTTCTGTTTTGGCTGGGTATTGGGGGTCTTTTTTGGCGAAGCGCTTAAGCGGTTCGGTGTAGACTTGAGATGATATGTTGGTCCCCGTCCTGAACTGGTTTCTGGGACCTTTGCTTTTCCTGAGTCCAAAACAATTTCTATGATTTAAAGAATATGACAAATGCAACTAGGAATATTACGACGTTAAAAAATAACTCATATCGACGTTTTGACTAACTAATTCAGACGCTTCGAACTGTACATTAGGAGTTTCAGAAGCTCATGTCCCAGAGGTAGGAAACAAAAATTAGGTAATGTAGAATTTATTTACTCTAGGGAACTGGGAACTGTAGGGAACAGGGAACTGTGTTTCATACGCTTGTATGATCTTATAAACTGTCAAATAACCGGTCACACCTGAGTAGTAACATTGCTGAATCATATTCTTATGATCCTGGAAGATAAGAGGGAGGTGGTTTATAATAGTAGAGAGTGCTTCAATAAACTTGCTGTATAGGTCTGGGTCAAGTCCTGCAACTAATTTGGAATGTATGAGTTTAAAGGTTTCAACTGGTTTTCAGTCCCTATCCCTGCCCCGACCAACTTATTAAACCTGACTATACTCTCTGATCCGTTGAATGCTACGGCAAAGAAAACCCATGAGAGAGATTGAGGAATCCATGCCACTAACTTATGGGTACTCGCATGTTCCTCACCTAATGTGAATAGGACAATAAGTCGGGATATATCAGTTAAATTGTATGTAAAACCTGTATCCCCCGGAAACTTGACTTCAGATCCATTAGGGAGCTTCTTATCAGATGTAGTAGACACAGCTGCTGCTATATTCTTAATAGCTGTTTCATTACTGTCTTTATAAGTATATCCTGTAGCAAAATAAGATTTGAACCTTTCCTTAAAATCAGCTTCTGACTCATGCTCTACATTGTCTACATTATTGTAAAGATCATACATAAATTCTCTAAACTACCTAACCACTAACTATTCAGTTGTTAACTGGGTTGTACTCCTAGTCCTACATTGCTCATCTAGATGGATTAAAACCGTCCATCCCAATCTCATCGCATCATCTTCCAAAATATCCTTCTTGGATGTGTTCGCCTTTTGATAAAACCTCTCGAATGTAGACAAATAATTGTATGCAATTCATTTACATGTTGCCACGGAATTTTCAAATACCCCGGTGAACGATGAGGTAGTAAGCAACGCAGAATTAGCAAATCTATCAGTACGTAATATAGGGAAAAGACTCATATTGATAATAAAATTAAATAAACAATTTTTAAATCTGTTGTTGTGAATTAGTTAACACTAGTTAAGAATCACTAGTTAACACTAATTAATCGCTAGTTAACACTTATTAATTACTAGTTAACACTTATTAATCACTAGTTAACGCTATGATTTTTTCCTCTCCTTTGTGCAAATCTTCAAACTCGCGAATCCGTTCTTTCAGCTTTCCAGCCGCAGCGTTGTTTGCGGAGGCGTCAACGTAAATAATAAACACTTCTGCAACACTGGCTAATTTTTTATCATTTTTTCAGGTGAATTTCGAACGCATCAAACAGTTCGTGGTAACGAAGGAGTGACCCGGCTCAATAGTAACCAAAACTCTAAAAAAGCGGAATTTTGATACCAGTAGGTACATCAGAAGAATTGGGTTTTAATGCTTATTTCAAATATAAAAGTTTCTTCAAGTTTAGTCTTACCCATCAAAAGTTACCAGCATATAAAAAATTCCTTTATTTTCGAAAAAAGGGAGAAACACCCCCTAAAAAAGATAGAATCTTAATGAAAATCACACCATCAGATTCAGACGTATCAGGAAACCCTACTGTACAGGTTTCAAGCTCCTATCTGCAAAAATGTGGAATTTTGTATTTTTTGCAAGAAGGAAGATCACGGATGCGTGTTTTTTTCCCAGGGGTGATCGTATCGATCCAGTGGTCCTAGAATATCGTGAGAGGTCTCATTCGAACGGAAATTAGAAGTTCTAGTACCCTTTTTAAGTGACCAAAAAAATTGGAGGGCAACTAGGCGCCGGATTTCCCAGCATTATTTAAAAAACGATCAGAAATTAAATAAAAAAAACACAAGTTTTATCAACTGAAAGTAAGAAGCAACATTAAAACTTTAAACGAACATAAATTATTACGCATATGAGGGGGTTTGCCCCCTAGTCAATACCTTGCTCTTTACGCTAATAATTTTTTAGTACTTTCAAAAGAGCTATCTATTCTAATTAAACGGCTTTTGTGATTCAGGGGTTTGTGATTCGAACAAAATTTGAACTTAGCGTAAAATCTCTCGTCAAGTCTCTTATCCAAGTCTCGTAGTCCAGGGGGCAGGATTTACCTGGTGCGGTAACAAAGTCGTGTTTCTTACTCCATTCATAAAGAGTTGCCTTGGCATAATCGTTTTTAAATTTCCTGGCAGCAACATCCACTGGTAGTTGTGTAAGAGTAACAATTGTTGGTTTTGAACTTCCAATTCTTCCCTTCTTACTGAAAATCCAATAAAGTTTACCTGAAGTACAAAAGAATCAGACGTTATTACCAGACAAAAAAAAACCTAATGAGTTAGGATAACAGTTTGATAGCCCATAGCAACCCGAAATTAAAATAAACATTTGAAATAAACTTCTAAAGTTTTTTATTGTTTAAAAAAATAAAGTTGTGAGACAGAGTCAAACTTTAGCGTAAAGAGCGAGGCGTTGAAGAGGGGACATCCCCTTTCATATACGGAATAATTTCTGTTCGTTTTAAGTTTTAATGTCGCTCCTTACTTTCAGTTAAAAAAACGTGTTTTATTTATTTAATAATACCAAGAGACACTCTACTTGGAAGTCTCTATCATCATATTAAATTTTTTTCTTATTGCATCTAAAAATTAAGCAAGAAAAAACGGATTTTAATTTCAACAAAGCAGTGGAGCAAAAGTAAATAAAAACAAGACAAAACTTTAATTAAACAATGTTCCGAATATTTCGGCCCCACGTCCGGGAACCTTCCTCAATGGGAAAAAAAAACAAAAGGAACGAAAAAAAATGTTTAAAAAATTAACACATAAGAAAAATACGACAACTAAAACACGAAGAAAAAAATATATATAAATAAATAAGAACAACAAACAATACAAACAAACTTCAAGCACTGACGTCATAACACAAGAACAAAACCAAGCGATTGTCTATAGTGAAACCATGGGTCACTCTCCTCTTAACAATCAGTGTATAAATGGGAATCTATTGTAAGTGAAGACTATATCTACTCGAACAAACAGAAAAGGTCACCTAACCCCAGGTCCGTCACATCTAACTAAATCTCACAGGTTAATCAACAAATTCATGAATTATAAATTGAAAGCATTTTTTCGTCTGCCAGCTTAGCTGCAATCCGTTGACTTTTTCCTGCTTTTACCTCATTCTGACCTTTGTTCGCAAAGTTGTCATTTGTTTCAGGACGATTATGTAAATCACTAATGGTTGAAAACTACCCGCTCCTTAGGAGCTGGCAAATCTGTTCTCTCAGCTTTTCAGCCGTAGCGTTGTTTGCGGATGCGTCAACGTAAATAATAAACACCTCTGCGGCACTGGTTAACTTTTTATCATTTGCTCAGGTGAATTTCGAACGTCTAATACCAAGAGACACTCTACTTGGATATCTCTATCATCATATTTAATTTTTTTTTTTTCTTATTGCATCTGAAATATCCTGGAGTTGACTTGCTTTGGGAATCCCAATGTTTTCCATAGCCCAGAATATTCCAACACGCATTTTGAGATGTACTGCATTTCCTTCACTTAAATCCTTAACTTATCATTATCCAAATAACAATATTTAATGAGACGAAATAATAAGAACTCACTGATTTAGCTGAACAATAAGAAGATATGGGTATTTAACTAGTTAACAATCACTACTTAACACTAATTAATCACTGGTTAACACTATGATGTTTGTCTCTTGTTTGTGCAAATCTCCAAACTGGCGAATCTGTTCTCTCAGCTTTTCAGCCATTGCGTTGTTTGCGGAAAAAAAACTACTAAAAAAACTACTAATTATACACTTGCTTCTACTTGCTAAAACCTAGATCCTGTATTTTTTTTCTATTTTACAATTCTTGATCGAGCCTTTTTTCCATTTTATCTATTGTACCCAAATCTTTGTACCCAAAGTTTTGCTAATTTGAGCGCCACTAAAAGTAAAGTAAATTTACTTTCCCCCTCTAAAACGGTCATTTCGATTTTTTTTTTGTATTTTGCAACCTTATTTAGTCTCCTCGACCCAGTTTTTTCCAACGGCCATCAGTTGTTGTAAAGCGTATTTTATGGTATTTGGGGGTTGTAGTCGTAGATGCCTTTATTCTCTCTTTACAGGGGAGATAAACTATGGCCCTAAGGTAATTAAAATTTGGTAGCGTGCCTTAGGCTATGACCGGACTAATGAGGCGTACCGACTGGGTATGTTCGAGGGGCTAAAGGTAGATAGTAGAGAGGTTGTCTAAAATACAATACTTTTATTCAATTTACATATAATATTCCAGATATAGATATTCTACTGGGACTGGCTGTCCCAAGTAGACCACAAGTCTCAGAAACTACAATAATATATAATAAGATACAGACACTTACAATGATCCGACAAGATCCCAAGGTATTTCTAACAAGATAATAAACGGGCAGAGGTTCGCCCTGCAAGTCAAAAAGTCTGTTCTCAGTCTCAAAAATCTGAGTATATATATATATATAAAAAACCAACCACGTCCTTCCGGTACATTGACGCATTTAGCCAGGAAATTGGTTATTGAGCAAGTTCCCTCCAAGCTTACACATTCCACGATTTGTATCTTTATCTTAATAAAAAAGTTGTATTTTGAAACTTTGTATTTGCGTCTTAATATATTTTTACTAAATTAATAATTAACTAAATTAGAAAGCTTTACCAGAGTACTCCCCATTTAAAGAAGAATTGTCCCAATTCTCAATATTTTACTTTTAAAACAACTTAATAATTTTTTTTTACAGCTATTATGCTGCCATCTTTGGGTCATTATGTGCATATACCCTCAATGGGTTTCTTTAGGGTCATATTTCTGGTCCAATATAGGCCATGTTCTTTTTTTGTCGAAGGATTTCAATTTGAAATTCATCCTTGTTTCTCTTTTTCTCTGTCTCTAGGACTGAAAAATACTCTTTTTACCTTTCTTCATATGCATCTTCTGTTTTAACTTGACCCCAAGCGGCTTTAGCATTATATTAGTGGTTCTGCCTAAATTAGATTTCAAGTTATATTAGAAAATTTTATGAATTATTTGAGTTTAAATTTAATTCCCATTAATAATTTAATTTATCTGTGTAATGTGGTTGATATACCGTTTATTTTTCGTTTTAGAAATACCTTGGATAAATTACACATAACATTTTTGATTTATAAATTTTCACATATTTTTCCAGCACAAAGCATTTTCACATATTTCAATAACATAAGCCATTGGGCTATGTAGCACATTTTCTAGGCCTAAATTAAGTTTTGATTTTATCTCACTTTCTGATGAATTTGTAGTAAAGTCTGTAATACTGCTATAGTTTCCAAAATATCAGTTGATCGAGTATGGTTTGGTTTCTGAGGGTATGAGATGATAGCATCAGGATAAATTTGAAGTGGCTTCAAAATTTGTTACTTTCCAAAAATGTGTCAAAATATGATTGAAAAAAAATGGATCCGAAAGGATGCTACGAAAAATTTGATTTCAAAAAAAATAGCTAAGGCTGTATCTAAAATAAATATTCACATTAGAATACATACAATATTTGTATTGTTTCACAATACAAATATTATACGTTGACTCGAAGTCCAACATTTACGTATAACATTAAATCACTAGTTTAAAGCTTAAAGTTAATAAAAACATAGTATATATATATTATATATTATATATATATATATATTATATATATTATATATAATATATATATATATATATATATATATATATATATATAATATATATATATATATATATATATAATATATATATATATATATTATATTATATATATAATATATATATATATATAATATATATATATATATATAAGCATTGTGTAATAACTTACACAAGTATGTTAAGTAACAAAAAACTTTTACCTAAAAATATATTTGGTTAAAGTCTTAGAAGTTACTTTAAAGCATCAAGCATTTTTCGCAAAGCAACACTAAAAAGTGGTATAACTCTTTTTTTTCATCAGTTAACACTCGAATTGCTAATTTATTTACAGTAACAAGTATTATTGCTGGCACAGTAATAAAATCTCTTCATTATCAATCATGGATTTCTCTTTTACTTTCATTTTTATGAAATCGTAGTGCCAACCGAATTGTCTGCGGTTGTAGATAACCATCTTTTTTTTTTTTGCGATAGATTATGGTTTTGTGCAGACACGGTTTCTTATATCCTTCCCCCGAGGGTTTGATGTTTCATAGAACACCAATATTTAAGACCACATATAATCAATCCCAGAACCACGATAGTAGTTATGAAATAACCCCAAGTATAGGCTAATAAGCCTTTATAGTAAGTGGTTCTTTCTATTTCTGTTTGGAAAATGGGATAATTTATGTCCAGATTTTTATTTAGATTTTCCAGGGTTGTCAGAAATCTGTGTGTTTCTCCTTTTATTTTTTCCGGTGTGGAGATATCAATTAATTTCTTCAACATCTTTTGTACTTTCTTAATTTTTTAATTATCTTGTGCCAAATTTGTTGCTTTAAAAAGATTTATGTTGGGTATCGGTTTTATACCCCATTTGTCCATATTTATCTCCGTAATTTCCACAATTGGAGATGATATAATTGTCTCTCTTGTCGTTAAACGACAGGATGGGGGAATATTAACCAGGCCCATCCCTTCTATTCGTATATCTCTTGTATTCTTCAACCCTGAAGAATTTTTGCATCTCAACTGAGCCATATAGGGTTGTGGAACGCTGAATATGAAATCATTTTCACTAATTTTTTTCCATAGTTCAAGATTAATTTCGCTCACTATATCAACATCACATTCTTTTGGCAGGGGATTTGAGTGATCCATCTCCTTTCATAGTTTAATAGTGCAGATTTTTCTTGCGCGTAGATGCGATATAGTCCCTAAGTTGCAAAAGGGAAGTTTATCGTTTTGACATTTAATTATTTCCTGTTGCTCTGGTATCCTATATTTTAAGTTGGAAATGGCTATATATGGGGGCAAATTATTTATCTTAATCCAGCTTGTGGTGTTCGTCAACCTTGTAGGGAAAGTATCTATTTGGAACAGTGCGTATTCTTCTTTTTTAACTAGGGGTACCTTTAAGAATATTCATAACTCCCCTTGCTTAATTTGCAAATAGTTTTCCGCCATGCTATAAAAGTATAGAATATTCTCGAAATTTGGTTCTCTTCCTAGTCTCAATTGATAAGGTAAATGACTTTCTATGGTTTTGAGTTTTTTTATTAATTTACCTGGGCTTAGAAGTCGTGCTGGTAATTTTTTTGTCAATGGGGTTAGAAACTCTAACTCCAATTGATTAAATTCATGAGACATTTCCATGATGGCACTAGATAATAACTGTAGAGCCATCTGAAGATTTATATCTTCTATTATTTCACTTTGATTTCCTATTATTCGTTTTAGAGTTATGAATACTGCATTGGTTATCTCCTTTTTAAAAATGGAAAGCTTATTGATTGTTTGATTAACTTTTTCTTCGATTTTGGATATCCTTGTTTCGTGATGTTTTAAGATTGTTAGTTGTTTGTCTACCAAGTGTAGAAGATTTTGATTTGTTACTTCGACTTTCCCTATTCGTTTTTCTGCTTCCTTCCACGTTGTCTCAGATACCGTACCGAGTATATATTCTGAGATTTCCCCTACAATACCGATTAAGCTTCTTTTCTTTCTGGCCAATGTATTGTCTGGTTCGTTTTTGTTTTGTTTTTGTTTTTGCAGTCTAATTACCATTCTTTTTATATCTTCTAAAACCCCATTAATTTGGTTGTTCAGTACATTGAACAACAAAGTTGCCTGAGTTTGAAATAATGATACTTTTATTTCTTTTTCTTTTACCTGAGGGGGTGTGAAAGGAGGCGGGTTAAGAGTTTTTTTTTAATTCTCTTCTTGTGATTTCCAGATTATTTGCAAGTATCGTTACTTGGTTCTGGAGGGTATGTAAGGCTGAAGCATCAAACCTAATTGCGATTTGCCAGTAGCCTTCCATGGGTTTGATTTTATTCATTCTCCGAAACGATACTCCTTTTACAACCCTAAATTCGGCCGCAATAAGCTGGAGAAGCTTAAAAACGATAATTATTGTCCAAATTCTCATCTGTAATAAATATTCCTTATATAGATCATATATAAACACTAAAAACAAAAAAATTCGAACGTGTTGTAAATTAACGCGTAATCCCTGCTTATTCTGCATATTCTTGGATCATTTGCAATCGCCTTGGCGTTATCGTCAATTCTTGTAATTCGGTTACTTCCTGTCTGACACCTTGTATTTTACTCTTTTGATAAATAATCCAAACTGTTATAAGTGTAAATAGACTTACACATACTGTGCCCATTATACACCCTACTAAAAATAATTCATTGAATTGATTGCTTTCTTCCCTTATTACTCTCAGTGTAACTTCTGCTTGACTAAGGGCTATTTCTTGTTCTTGTTTTATATCTTTCAGCATTTGGGCCCAACTAATAGGTTCTTTAAAATTCTTTTTCCAAATTTCTACTAGATGTTTACTACCTTTTTTGAAAATAATTTCTAATTTGCCTGGTAAAATTGTTTTAATTTTTAATGGAGTTAATTTATTAGTGTTTTCTTCTGATCTTTGTCTATTTTTTCTTTTAAGAATGAAATTTGTATCATTGTACCATAGATTACATTCTGACATTGTCGATATAACTAGTGGAAAATTTGGTATTTCTTTGTCTTGAACACAAGTTCCATCTAGCGTAACATTATTTGAAACTAATACTTCTGATACGCTTGCTTTATAATTCCTTCAGTTGTTTCTGAAGGTTTAGAGACTTCCCAATGGCATGTTTTTTGAATGCCTTGTCGATTTTCTAGAATTATGTTTTCCCAGCAATTTAAACTATTCCCATTTTGTGTCCTTTTTAGTCCTTTTTTGGTCAGTTCTAGTTTAAAAATACCATTTTCTAAAACGTCCATGACCCCAATTTTTTCTAGAGAAATTATTCTTTCTCGGTTGTTTTCTACTAGTATATACGCTGAAGTTGATGTCATGGTGATTACTACTTCCTGTAGGCCCCCTGTTGCCATGGGAAAAGTTTGATACATTGTAAATACGCTATTTTTCTGAACTAGGGGTATTTTCATGTTTATTCGGAGGTTTCCCGCTAATACGAAATAAGACGCTTTTAATAGCTTAGCATACCAGCTTAAGGAGTCTATCGGGTCTAACCCCGAAGGTAATTCATAGTACCCTTCCTTTAATACAAAATACTGTATGTTTTGCAAGATCTCTTTTAACTCCTTTGGAGGCAACAGAAGTTTCGGAATCTGTCCTAACTGTAATAACCCTAATGCTCTCTGAACTTCTATTGTATAATCACTTGAAATTTGTAGATGCGTCATTAGCTCTAACATCCTTGCGGCTAAATATTCTCCATAAAACAGTTTATCTTCTTTACTTTCATTAATCAATAAATTCTCTATTCTACTGAATATATTGTAAATTTCCCCTAGAGTCCAATTTAAACTGGAGATTTTTTCATTCTGAGCTATCCATAACGATTTTTTTTTCTTTTTCGATATGAAAATATATTTTGCTCAATATTTTTGTCTTTTCTTCCTCCGGGATATTGGCATGTATTATTTCCAAATAATATTTTTGTATATCTTCGAAAGCTATATTCGTTTTATTTTGTTCTTCTATTAGTGATTGAACATTAACATTTGTACGGTGTTTCGTCACATGCATTATCGCTTCTACTTGTCTGTTTATTGCGTACAATTTTGCAAGCACCGATTGCTCGAAGCTATGGGATATATTTGCAATTCTTTCATATCTGGTTTTTCGCGAAATTATTTTTTCTTCTCGGTTACTAGTTTTCAACAAAAAGGCTTCGATTATGTTTTGATAAGAGTCCTTTTTTAATCTTATGGTATCTAGCATTTTTTGTAAATGTTCTAAATCTATTTCAAATAGGAGTTGCCAGTAATTCTCTACAATTCCCACCTGGCGTATTTGCATTATAATTCCTCCGTCAACTACTTGTACTTTCTCGCCCTCTAATTTTGTTTTTGTCATCTTAGCACTTTCTCCCAAGAATAATATCTATAAAACAGCCAAACAGTAAAACTTCCACATTGTCTACAAGAACAAATTGATATTACCCTATGTCCCTCCGTATTCTTATAAAGGTTTTTTTTCCTCCTGCAATATGCTGTCTTACGCTTTATAGGGCTCTCCAGCATATTAGGGGTTCTAAACAAAAATTTGGAAAATAAGTTCGTAGCCCTGACAGTTCATTGGTTACTATTTTCCCGTTATCTTTGTATATTGTTTTCCTTAACGGGTCCAGACTATGTATCACTTCACAGGAGTGATTTGAAAGCCTGAGTATCCATTTTATATCACTTTTTGAAACATCTCTATCAGTTTCTTTGAATCTGATTGTTCTTTTAAAGCTTGTAACAAATCTTTGTTTTCTTTCGTTATTTTTGTGTTGGTTTTTACCACCCTTTTTAACTTTTGCAAAAAGCTGATATTAGGATATTTTCCTACCTCTGAGAGGATTCGTATTAAAACGGTTAACATACATTCTTTTGAAAAGTCTTCTGTCACTACGGGGCGGCGCCTACTGGCTTTAATGAATTTGTTTAAACCCTCTTTGTCGCTTATTGGTGTTGAGAATTCGTGCGGCATGCCGTAGAATTTTATGTATTCACGTATAAATAAATTTTATTTATTCATGAATTTTTTTTAACGATAAGCTGATTTCCACAAAATTATGTGGTTCTCATCGCAGACACATATTCCTTATCTGTGGTATTTCACCAAAAATTAGTGCCTATTTCGTGCCAAATGTTGTTTAGAGATAGGGGTTATCAGCACCTATTGTGGTTTCCCTATAAACTTTTATATTATTCGCGTCTGGTATTATCCTCAGTTTAATTTGCGCCTTAGTTTTATACAGTCACTGAGTGCAATTTGTCCCTTTCGTGATACTTTGACTATTACCCTGTTCTACAAGTTTATGGGTTTAGTGCAAGCGTAAAATCTTTCCTCTTGATATTTATTTTAGTAAGAAGGATTTTACGCGAACATTCAGCCCAAACCTTCTCCAGTTTGACCGATATTTCTAATATCAATTTGGTTAGCTTGGTGGATCCCCCCCAATGACAAGACGTTTAGCAGTTTCGTTTTTAAATGCCAATTGTCCTTTCATTGGTGTCTTTCACCTGCAATATCCTCGACCTGGTTATTTCTGTTAATGGTGCGACGTGAATTTATTTAATATGTGAAATTATTTATACCTGAGAAAAACTTTGTTTTACACGGTGCTATACTTTTTAAATTGTGACCCATTTTATCTACGGCCTCTTGTTTATATACACCGCTTATTGGTAAGAGCTTAATTTATTATATCTTCTACTATTTATAATAAGATTACAGCTAGCTTGTACATGTAGTGCACTTAATGTAAACTCTTGCTATTTTTCCCATTATAATAATTTTAAAATTCTTCAAAAACATTTTTTTTAATTACCCCCCCCCCCCCAAAAAAAAAAAAAATTCAATATACATATCAAAAGAATCGCCTTTTAATGCTGATTCTAAATATGTGTAATTTAATTAGTTTCACTGCACCTATTTAAAAGTTACGTGTCACCTATTAACACCCTGTGTAATTGTTTCCGTGATAAGGTTTCTGTTGGCTTTCTAGGCACAATCTATTTGTCGACTAATTGGGATATAAGGGACTATTGGCTTCACTCTATTTGATTTCTACTATCAGATCGTATTTATCTGATATAAAAGCTATCTGATATTCGACTAAACTATATTGATTTATAATCAGACTAGACTTGAGGATGATTCGTCATTGAGTAACCATAAGAGCGGACCAGAGTTATCAATATTAGCTATTCCAAAAGGATGCATTGCCTTCTCTGTTTGTCCTAATGTGGCTTATATTCTTTGTAAACAAGCATGAACACTGGCTTGTTTTACATCTACATGGCTCAAAAGCAGCCATGGTTTAAAATTCAAATTTGAACTTTCTTGTGACTCATTTCGCGGAGCTAATTCAGAATTTGAACTTTTTCTAACACCATTATTCAGATGAAGGTCCTCTGTGTAGGTAAAGGAGACCCTTTTTAAGACCTATCCCCATGCCTCCATTTTCTTTGATTAACGGTTTCTTTCACCGAACTTCTCGCCTTATGCAGAGTTCCCATCACAGCTGGGTAACAACTCTTTTTTTTTGCTTCCTTTGGCGACTTTTGCTAAGCTTCCACATTTGTTTTCTTACTTATAAGGTTACTTTTCTCGTTTTTTTTTCATTCCTTTCCTCAAATACTTTAATTATATATTTATATATCTTTTTCTTCCCTTTGCTTGTGAAACTACACAACTAACCTAGTATTTGTTAGCTTTAACAAAGTTAATTCTATTGCATATTACGTCGTAAAATGTCATATTTTCGAAGCATCTCTACTCCTAAAACACTCGGAAATGGCAGCTTCTAACCTATAATTGCTCGGACCACAATTTATGTGCTTCCTTTGCTAAATTGTAGCAGTGTTATCCTTGAACAATAAGTCCATAGCCTGTACCTGTAGTAAGGCTGAATTAGGACCCTATTTGCTACTATTATGCCTAAAATTCTTCTGTTTCTACCAAAGTTTCATCGGTCCAGCTAGATTTTGTTTTTCTTTAAGTATTATTTTTTTATTTTATTCTTTCAATTCACGGTACAAATACTTTATTATTTAGTAATATACGGCACTACTACATTGCATTTATTACTAACGCTAAAAAAACTACTAATTATACACTTGCTTCTACTTGCTATTAAATAAAAAAAAACAAGTTTTTTAAACTGAAAGTAAGGAGCGACATTAAAACTTAAAACGAACAGAAATTATTCTGTATATGAAAGAGACTGTCCCCTCCTCAACGCCTCGCTCTTTACGCTAAAGTTTTTATTGTTTTAAAAAATAAAGTTGTGAGACAGAGTCAAACTTTAGCGTAAAGAGCGAGGCGTTGAGGAGGGGACAGTCTCTTTCATATACAGAATAATTTCTGTTCGTTTTAAGTTTTAATGTCGCTCCTTACTTTCAGTTTAAAAAACTTGTTTTTTTTTATTTAATTTTTGAACGTTTTTGAATAAATGCAGGTTTTGATCTTGGCTCACCGTACATGAATAATTAAAACAAAATTTTCATATTAATTTACTTTTATTTAGTTAAATGGCTTTCTCGAAACTTGTTTAATTTTATTTACGAACGTTTTTATTAGTAATAAATATACGTAACTTACGAATTAACTTACGTAACGAACTTCTATATGCATATATTTTTAATACATTTATTAGGGGGTTCGCCCCCTAGTCAATACCTTGCTCTTTAAGCGAAAGTTCAAATCTTGTTCCAATTCTTTAGAAATGACCGCTTAATCACAAAGGCCGTTAATTAGAATAAATAGCTCTTATGAAAGTACTAAAAAATCTTTGGCTTAAAGAGCGAGGCATTGACTACGGGGTGAACCCAATTATATATGTAATATTTTCTGTTCGTTTAAAGTTTCGATGTTGCTGCTGTTGCAGTTGAAATACTTGTTTTTTTATATTAAATTTATGATCTTTTTTTAAATAATGCTGGGAAGTCCGGCGTCCCCTTCATAGCAATGTCCCTTCCCCCATGAAAACTTCCTTCATGGAAAGACTCCTCCCACATAACCCCTGACCCACCCACCCCCCCTCCCCCCCCATTACCAGGAAAAATCTCCCCTGAAAACGTCTGTATACTTCAAAATAACCAATACTATATGTTAACATTGGGTAAAGTTCATAACTTTCAGCCCTCCCCCGGGAAGTTCGGGGGATTAAGTCATCCTAAAAGACATACTTATAAAATTTTCGAACATGCTGAACAAAATGGCTATCTCAAAATTTTGATCAGGTGACTTTGGGAAAAAATGAGCGTGGGAGGGGGCCTAGTTGCCCTCCATTTTTTTTGGTCACTTAAAAAGGGCACTAGAACTTTCAATTTCCATTCCAATGAGCCCTTTCACGATATTCTAGGACAACTGGTTTGATACGATCACCCCTGGGGAAAAAAAAAACAAAAAAAAAACAAACAAACAAATAAACACGCACCCGTGATCTTTCTTCTGGCAAAAAATGCAAAATTCCACATTTTTGTAGATGGGAGCTTGAAACCTCTACAGTAGGGTTCTCTGATACGCGGAATATGATGGTGTGATTTTCATTAAGGTTCTATGACTTTTAGGGGGTCTTTCCCCCCTTTTTCGAAAATCAGCCAAATTTTCTCAGGCGCCTAACTTTTGATGGAAAGGATTAAACTTGATGAAACTTATATATTTGAAATCAGCATTAAAATACGATTCTTTTGATGTATCTATTTGTATCAAAATACCGTTTTCTAGAGTTTCGGTTACCATTGAGCCGGGTCGCTCCTTACTTACAGTTCGTTACCACGAACTGTTTGATACTAAACTTAATAAAATTTATATATTTAGAATCAGCATTATAAACACATTCTTTTGATACATTTATTGACATCAAAATTACGTTTTTAAAAGTTTCGATTACTTTTGAGCCGTATCGCTTGTTTTTTTATTGTTTTTTTATTACGTATATGTTATTACGTATATGAGGGGGTTCTGCCCTTAGTCAATACCACGCTCTTTACGTTAAAAGTTAAAAAAAAATTTGATTCACAAACCCCTGAATCACAAAGGCCGTTTAATTAGAATAGATAGCTCTTTTGAAAGCACTAAAAAAAAACTGTAGCGTAAAGAGCGAGGTATTGACTTGGGGGAGAACCCCCTCACATACGTTATAATTTCTGTTCGTTTTAAGTTCTAACATTCCTTCTTACATTTCAGTTGAAAAAACTTGGTTTTTTTTATTTAATTTCTGATCGTTTTTTAAATAATGCTTGGAAATCCGGCGCCCCCTTCATAGAAATGTCCCTTACCCCAAAGAAACATCCTCCACGGAGATATTCTCCAGAGTAACTCCCTCCTCTAGCCCCCCCTCCAGAAAAAATCCTTCCTGAAAATGGTTGTATACTTCCCAATAACCAATAAATAATGCTGGCAAGTCCGGCGCCCCCTTCATGGAGATTTCCCTTCCCCCATGAAAACTTCCTTCATGAACAGATCCTCCAACATAACCCCCGACCCACCC
This sequence comes from Artemia sinica, assembly GCA_027921565.1. NCBI lineage: Eukaryota > Metazoa > Arthropoda > Branchiopoda > Anostraca > Artemiidae > Artemia > Artemia sinica. Next base: position 11,104 of record JAPEVW010000635.1, on the reverse strand, counting down.
TTCCCTCCCACTAGCAGAGAAAAAACCTCCTGAAAACTTCTGTATACTTCCGAATAACCAATACTATATGTTAACATTGGGTAAAGTTCATATCTTTTAGCCCTCCCTCTGGGTACTTCGGGGGATTAAGTCATCCCAAAAGACATATTTATCATATTTTCGACCATGCTGAACAAAATGGCTATCTCAAAATTTTGATCGGGTGACTTTGGTAAAAAAATAAGCGTGGGAGGGGGCCTAGTTGCCCTCCATTTTTTTTGGTCACTTAAAAAGGGCACTAGAACTTTTAATTTCCGTTCCAATGAGCCCTCCCACGATATTCTAGGACCACTGGGTCGATACGATCACCCCTGGGAAAAAAAAAAAAAACAAACAAACAAACAAACAAACAAACAAATAAACACGCATCCGTGATCTTTCTTCTGGCAAAAAATGCAAAAATCCACATTTTTGTAGATAGGAGCTTGAAACCTCTACAGTAGGGTTCTCTGATACGCTGAATATGATGGTGTGATTTTCATTAAGGTTCTATAACTTTTAGGGGGTCTTTCCCCCTTTTTTTTGAAAATCAGCCAAATTTTCTCAGGCGCGTAACTTTTGATGGGTAGCTCTAAACTTGATGAAAGTTATATATTTGAAATCAGCATTGAAATCTGATTCTTTTGATATATCTATTGGTATCAAAAACCCGTTTTCTAGAGTTTCGGTTACCATTGAGCCGGGTCGCTCCTTACTTACAGTTCGTTACCACGAACTGTTTGAAAAACTAGATACTGTATTTTTTTCTATTTTACAATTCTTGATCGAGCCTTTTTTCTATTTTATCTATTGTACCCAAATCTTTGAGGGGATACAAATCTGTTTCTAATAGCCAAAGTTCGAGCAAAGCTGCTCGAAGTTTTGCTACTTTGAGCGCCACTAAAAGCAAAGTAAATTTACTTTCCCCCTCTAATACGGTCATTTCGATTTTTTTTGTATTTTGCAACCTTATTTAGTCTCCTCGACCCAGTTTTTCCAACGGCCACCAGTTGTTGTAAAGCGTATTTTATGGTATTTAGGGGTTGTAGTCGTAGATGCCTTTATTCTCCCTTTATAGGGGAGATAAACTATGGCCCTAAGGTAATTAAACTTTGGTAGCGTGCCTTAGGCCATGACCGGACTAATGAGGTGTACCGACTGGGTATGTTCGAGGGGCTAAAGGTAGATCGTAGAGAGGTAGTCTAAAATACAATACTTTTATTCAATTTACATATAATGTTCCAGATATAGATATTCTACTGGGACTGGCTGTCCCAAGTAGACCACAAGTCTCAGAAACTACAATAATATATAATAAGATACAGACACTTACAGTGATCCGACAAGATCCCAGGGTATTTCTAACAAGATAATAAACGGGCAAAGGTTCGCCCTGCAAGTCAAAAAGTCTGTTCTCAGTCTCAAAAATCTGAGTATATATATGAAAAACCAACCACGTCCTTCCGGTTCATTGACGCATTTAGCCAGAAAATTGGTTATTGAGGAAGTTCCCTCCAAGCTTACACATTCCACGATTTGTATCTTTATCTTAATAAAAGAGTGGTATTTTGAAACTTTGTATTTGCGTCTTAATATATTTTTACTAAATTAATAATTAACTAAATTAGAAAGCTTTACCACAAACGTAAATAATAAAAACCTCTACAACACTGGCTAATTTTTATCATTTGTTCAGGTGAATTTCGAATGTCTAATGCCAAGAGACACTCTACTTGGACGTTTCTATCATCATATTTCATTTTTTTTACTGCATCTAAAATATCCTGGAGTTGACTTTCTTCGGGAATCTCGATGTTTTCTATATTCCCTAATACTCCGACACGCATTTTCAGATGTACTGCATTTCCTTCGTTCAAATCCTTAACTTATCATCATTCAAATTACAATATTTAATAAGACGAAATAAGAAAAACTCACTGATTTAGCTGAACAATAAGAAGATTTGGGTATCCAACTATATTTGTCTATATTTCGCAAGTTTTATCGCCACATTTCTCGTAATAGCTAAAAATACAAAATGCAGAAAAACAGACAAACAAAATCACTAGTTAACACTAGTTAACAATCACTAGTTAACACTAATTAATCACTCGTTAATTCTATGATTTTTGCCTCTACTTTGTGCAGATCTCCAAACTGGCGAATCTGTTCTTTCAGCTTTTCAGCTGCAGAGTTGTTTGCGGATGCGTCAACTTAAATATTAAACACCTAAGGAGCACTGGTTAATTTTTTATCATTTGCTCAGGTGAATTTCGATTGTCTAATACAAATAGACACTCTACTTTGATATCTCTATCATCATATCTCTATCATCCTTCTTATTGCATCTAAAATATCCTGGAGTTGACTTTCTTTGGGAATCCCGATGTTTTATATTCCAGAATATTCCAACACCTATTTTCCAGTAAGTGTTGGAAATTCCAGAATATTCCAACACGAATATTCCAACTCACTTTTGGCTGTTAGGTTGAACATTGAACTTTATTCATTTTTAATTTTGGGTTGTCATTGGTTTTAATTTTTTATTTATTTTTTTTACATTGACTCTCCACGTTTGATTTTTCTCTGTCTTTTTTGGCATTTTCATTGATTTTTTTTTGCTTGAGCTAAAGAAGAGACGCGGTTGTCCTATCGAAACATTCGCTTTGTTTTTTTTTAGTAATTTTCGTTTGGCCTTGAAAAGAAACGTTTTGTGAAAAATTTTGTGGCAGTTGATCTTTTACATAATCTTATTATATTGTCTTACAACTCATCAAATGAAATAGGCAACGAGTGCGTAGCCTTCCCTTTGACTGGGATCACCTCTGATTGGCCAATGAATATCGGCGTTTAGTGGCAATCAAGTCCTCGACAAAGTTTCTCAATGCCTTGCGCAAGTTTCAAAGTGAGCCCGTTGATCTTTCGTTGTGTTAAAAAAGGTTTGGTCACCCCAAAATTTTGTTCGACTCGTAAAAACGATACGAAATGCAGATGAATGATTTTTGACTTGTTTTTAAAAGTTTTTTCTTTTGCTATCCCCGACTAAAAATCCAGGAAAGGTTAATATGACATAAAATCAATGTTGCACGAATCTTTACAGTGTCCATTTTTGGGAATTGCTTTTCCTTTGCTTCCTCTTTTTGTTGCTCGATATCGATATGTATTATTTTTCTTGAGCTAGTAATTTTAGAGGTAGGGGGATAGTTATTCAGGAAAGCAATCCTGTTTGAAACCGTGTGTTTCATTTATATAACTCATATCCACAAATTCACCAGGGTCCATGGGACTTCGTAAACCTATCTTTTCGTTATTTTGAAATAATTTTCTACTAATGCATTTATATGCCTAGTAAATCTATCATTTAGCATTATTGCAGTTGTTAAAGGGCATAGTTTAAAAATTATTTGTTCTAGCCTATGACAAACCTTCAAACTATAATAACGGTTTAATTCCCTGTCCCTACTATTATCTGTTAATTTTATCCGACACATCCAACAAAGGATGTTGATATAGAATTTAATAAATCTGATACTTAGATTTTGTCAATTTTATCCGATATATCACACAAGTGATGTTGATAATGCATTTAAAGGGTACTGATAAAGCATTTATTCACTCTGATACTTAGATTTTGTCAATTTTATCCCATGTATCCGAGAAAGGGATGTTGATATGGAATTTATTCACTCTAGTACTTAGATTTTGTCAATTTTATCCGACATATTCGACAATGACGTTGATAAAGTATTTATTCAATCTGATACTGAGATTTTGTCAATTTTATCCGATGCATCTGACAGAGGATGTTGATAAAAAAAATTTATTCACTCTGACACTTAGATTTTGTCAATTATCCAACATATTATCCAACAATTTTTATCCAACATATCCGACAAAGGATGTTGTTAAAGCATTTATTCATTCTGATATTTAGATTTTGTCAATTTTATTCAACATATCCAACAAAGGATGCTGAAAAAGCTTTTATTCACTCTGATAGTTAGATTTTGTTAATTATAATTGTTTTAACTGATAAAAGATATTGATAAAAAAATAAATTAGTGACTCTGATACTTAGATTATGTCAATTTTATGCCATATACCCGAGAAAGGGATGTTGATATAGAATTTAATCAATCTGATACTTAGATTTTGTCAATTTTATCTGACATATTCGACAAATGATGTTGATAATGAATTTAAAGGATGTTGATAAAGCATTTTTTCACTCTGATGCTTAGATTTTGTCAATTTTATCCCATGTATCCGAGAAAATGATGTTGATAATGGACATATCCGACAAAGGATGTTGATAAGGAATTTATTCACTCTGACGCTTAGATTTTATCAATTTTATCCGATGTAACTGGCAAAGGATGTTGATAAAAAAAATATTAACTCTAACACTTAGATTTTGTCAATTTTAATCTATGTATCCGAGAAAGGGATGTTGATATGGAATTTATTCACTCTGGTACTTAGATTTTGTCAATTTTATCTGACATATTCGACAATGATGTTGATAAAGCATTTATTCTATCTGATACTTAGATTTTGTCAATTTTATCCGATGCATCTGACAGAGGATGTTGATAAAAAAAAAATTATTCACTCTGACACTTAGATTTTGTCAATTATCTAACATATTATCCAACAATTTTTATCCAACATATCCGACAAAGGATGTTGTTAAAGCATTTATTCATTCTGATATTTAGATTTTGTCAATTTTATTCAAAATATCCAAAAAGGATGCTGAAAAAGCATTTATTCACTCTGATATTTAGATTTTGTTAATTATAATTGTTGTAACTGATAAAAGATATTGACAAAAAATAAATTAGTGACTCTGATACTTAGATTATGTCAATTTTATGCCATATACCCGAGAAAGGGATGTTGATATAGAATTTAATCAATCTGATACTTATATTTTGTCAATTTTATCCAATATATCTGAAAAATGATGTTGATAATGAATTTAAAGGATGTTGATAAAGCATTTGTTCACTCTGATACTTAGATTTTGTCTATTTTATCCCATGTATCCGAGAAAATGATGTTGATATGGAATTTAATCACTCTGATACTTAGATTTTATCAATTTTATCGACATATCAGACAAAGGATGTTGATAATGAATTTATTCACTCTGACGCTTAGATTTTTTCAATTTTATCCGCTGTAACTGGCAAAAGATGTTGATAAAAAAATATTCACTCTAACACTTAGATTTTGTCAATTTTAACCTATGTATCTGAGAAAAGGATGTTGATATACAATTTAATCACTCTGATACTTAGATTTTGTCAATTTTATCCGACATATCCGATAAAGGATGTTGTTAAAGCATTTATTCATAATGATATTTAAATTTTGTCAATTTTATTCGATGTATCTGACAAAGGATGTTGATGAAAAAAAAAACTTGTTCACTCTAACACTTAGATTTTGTCAATTTTTTCCTATTTATCCGAGAAATGGATGTTGATATAGAATTTAATTACTTTTATGCTTAGATTTTGTGAAATTGCTGTATTGCCTGTCCAGGATGCGACTTCAATCGATAATGAATGTTAATAAAGAATTTGTTCAATTTTTTTCATAATTTCCTGAATTAAATTTCTGTATTGTGTATCCAAGAGATGAATTCAAGAAAGAGTTTGTTACTTACTTACTTACTTACAATTTTTTCATAGTGACATATCCAACAACGGATGTTGATAAAGAATTTATTCATTCTGATACCTAGATTTTGTCAATGTTATAACATGTGTCTGACAATAGATGTATGCAAATTCCTTTTCTTACATCTCCGATGTTTTAATAGACATTCTAAACGTTTGATATGCTAGCATACTCTAAAATTAATGAACACATTACAATGTAATGCATAATATATTTTTAATGAAATAATGCTATGGAGAATATTAATACAAAAATATATTATGATACATTATTAGCATCAATGATCAACTTTTGGGCATTATGAATCTGTTCCATAAAATAGTTCACCATGTTCTCTCTTGATATTGTAGCTATTGTCTTCTCTTAGTTTGTAATCAGTAGATAATCATTATTCCATTTTGAGTCATACACAACCTTTACGGGCGTGTCATCGACAGGCTCAATATGCTTTTCGTCTTTGGTATTATTTGGTTCAATGACTGTTTGATGAATGGCAGTAACGTTTGCTGGTACTTTGTTTTTCATCGATTCATCTTTATATTCCATAGTGATATTTTCTGCCATTGCCCTTTTTATTTTCTGGCAATTTCACTGTCTATTATCACATTATTTTTACACAGGTAACAGTTTCGGCATGTAGACAAGATATGGTTTATGATATTAGTAGAAGAGTAGGCCTTTCTTTTTTTGACCTTCCGTTGAATGCTAATACCCGAAAGCAGACGATAGGATGTATCAGTAGGTAATGCGTTACCATCAACAGTAGCAAGGAGTTGGCCTCTATCATCAACGATTATTTTCATGTTGGCATTCTCTTTGAGTGCAATCATCTCTGGAGATCTCAATCTCGCATATCCACCAACCTAAGAGTTGAATTTTTTCGGTACTCCAAAGAAATTTAATTCCTTACTGTCATGACAATGTATGCATACATTTCCAATAGTGCTACCACTTGTTCTTGTTTCATAGTTTAAATACTTCTCCTTGTTGGCATTCAATGCTACAATAACATTGTCATGTGAACACACTTTATTAAAATGCTCCATCTTATCTTTTTTAAAGATATGACTTATGTGTTTATCGTTCGACTGCGTAAAAAATATTGATTTAATACAAGCAATAGACTAGGTAGTGTCGATAACCGGCCATAGAGTACCAGTGGAAAACACACATCGTGTCTCTTAACAAGCATAAAGTACAATTGTTAGAGCCGTAAGCATATTTAGTCCTTTTAAGATACGTACAAAAAAATAAATAAAAAATAAATAAAGTTGAATATTTTCGAAGTTTAAATAAAAAAATAGTTTGTTTTTTATGAAAAAATATTGAATTAGGACCATCAGTCCTCATCATTAGGAGTATGGGTATGCACAAGAATATATTTAAAAATTTATATCAAAAGTTTCATTCTATTTTTCTGATATGATTTAGAGATGTAAAAAGAAAAAAGTTGAATAATTTCGAAGTCCAAAAAATTTTTTTTTTAAATAGTTTGTTTTTTATGAAAAAAAAATATTGAATTAGAATCATCAGTCCTCATCATTAGGAGTATGGGTATGCACAAGAATATATTTTAAAATTTATATCAAAAGTGTCATTCTATTTTTCTAATATGATTTAGAGATGTCAAAAAAAAAGTTGAATAATTTAGAAGTCCAAAAAAATTAGTTAAAAAAAGTAGTTTGTTTTCATGAAAAAAACATTGAATTAGAACCATCAGTCCTCATCAATAGGAGTATGGGTATGCACAAGAATATATTTTAAAATTTAAATCAAAAGGGTCATTCTATTTTTCTGATATGATTTGGAGATATAAAAAAAAATTTGAATAATCTCGAAGTCAAAAAAATTAGTTTAAAAAAAATAGTTTGTTTTTTATGAAAAAAAAATATTGGATTAGAATCATCAGGCGTCATCAATAGGAGTATGGGTATGCACAAGAATATATTTTAAAATTTAAATCAAAAGTGTCATTCTATTTTTCTGATATGATTTAGAGATGTAAAAACAAGTTGAATAATTTCGAAGTCCAACTAATTTTGAATAATTTCGAAGTCCAAAAAAATTGAGTTAAAAAAAAGTTTGCTTTCATGAAAAAATATTGAATTAGAACCATCAGTCCTCATCAATAGGAGTATGGGTATGCACAAGAATATATTTTAAAATTTAAATCAAAAGGGTTATTCTATTTTTCTGATATGATTTAGAGATGTAAAAACAAGTTGAATAATTTCGAAGTCCAAAAAAAAATTAGTTACAAAAATAGTTTGCTTTCATGAAAAAAATATTGAATTAGAACCATCAGTCCTCATCAATAGGAGTATGGGTATGCACAAGAATATATTTTGTGTTACGAAAGTAACACGATAAAAAAATGAAGATTTTATGCGGAGATTCAACTAGCTAAGGCTAAGTTTGTTAAAGATAGGTCATTTTCTTAAGATAACACACTAAATTAGAAAAAAAAATACTAAATGTTCCTTTATTAGCTGTTTAACACCAATAAAATTGAAGAATTTATGCACAGTTTTAACTAGTTAAGGCTAAATTTGTTAAAGATGGGGCATTTTCTTAAACAAAATAAATTAAAAAATATACTAAATGTTCCTTTATTACGAAAGTAAGGTTTGTTCTGAATTTCATTATTAAAATTCTTTTCTTGCCCTCTACATCTCTCTTAGTATCAACTTTTTAGTATACTAAAACTTTAGACTCTATGTTAAACTGACAACACTGTTCAAACGCCACTTGTGTATTATACAGAACACATCGAAGAAGTAAAGCTATCCATTATTAAAATTCTTTTCTTGCCCTCTACATCTCTCTTAGTATCAACTTTTTAGTATACTAAAACTTTAGACTCTATGTTAAACTGACAACACTGTTCAAACGCCACTTGTGTATTATACAGAAAACATCGAAGAAGTAAAGCTAGGTCAAGTCATAAGACCATTTTATCATCCTTAACCATTTCCATAGATTGATATTGTTCCAAATTTATAATAAATAAGCTATGAGTTAACATGCTCTTCGGGGTTACCTTAACTGCTAATGAGTTTAACCCTTTTTCTCCATCTTCATACGATCCAATCACTAATTAGAATCATTCACGCTCCTGTTATTCAAACATTAATTAATATCGTTCGTAGAGTCCAATTTGCAAATGCTAAACCCTTTTTTTGCAAATAGAGTTATTTTTTGGTAAACGAATCAACAGCATATGGCATCAATTCTAGACATATTGCATTCATAATCAAACTCGATGAGATGCCTTTAAGCTAGAGGTTATCAAACTCTTTGACAGGTTCTACTCACTCTCTTTGAAAAGGTTGACAATTTCTAGTTTTTGGTTTAAAAAAAAACAAAAAAAAACACGCTATGATGAAAGTGTCTCAAAAACCAGTCTGCTTGCGTTATACAATCTCAATTATACTTCCAAAACCTGTTTGATCACTTTATAGGTATACAATATAAAAGTATTGGTCGCTTTTTGCAATGTGCACGTCAAACTGCACTGCCTCAGGCGTAGGTTTTCTTGTAGGGTTGATATCAATAGCATCAATACTACTTGCACTATGTAATTTTACCATAATTTTTAAGCCAGAACACATAAAAATGAAAAAGCAAAAATACACCGATTCCGTATTTTCTTTTCTCTGGCTGTGCTATCTCATATCAGGCCCCTGCCCTGACCACACTGGTAGAGAATCGAGCAGTAGAGCATAAGAAATCGAAGAGTGGAAGAAAATTCGTTTATAGCTAAGCTCAGGCGAGAACTTAAGAAAATCGTTGATAGGACTGTAATGTATATGGAAAATGACTATTTTAAGAGGATATATAGGAAACGGTGGCCGGTGTTTACCCCCTCGGCGATCCCCCCCCCCAGCCGAAAAATAATCTCCCGGAAAATACCCCCAGCGGAAAATACCCACCCCCCGAAAAAAAACCCTCAGAAAATACCCCCCCACGGAAAACATCCCCCAGCAAACAAAAAAGGAAAATACCCCCCCCCCCGTTGAAAATAAGGCTTACCAAATTTGAGAATTTTATTTGAGTTTTTTTTATTTTTTTATTTCCGTAGGGGGAAGGAATTTTGGTGCTTGTGCATTTTGCGCCACTCCCTCAAGTTAAGGCTGTGTAAAACTCGAGAACAACCCGGTTTCTTCGTTGGTTTCTTTCATCTTAGCATGAGACAAGACAAAGACAAGTGACAGAATAGATGGTAAATATATAATGTGGGCCATATATTTGCTCATAGGGGGTGGGGTAAAATATTTGGACAGTTTGACGTCACAAAACAATTCCTTCTAGGTATGGCCACCAAAAAATTACAGAAGAATAGCGAGGTATTTGGAAATTTTTTTAACTAACTAAAAAAAAAAAAAAAAAAAAAAAAAAAAAAAAAAAAAAAAAAAAAAAAAAAGTCCCAGAATAAAGTAAATGTAATTTTTCATTTATGGGTTTTTTCCAAGTGTTAAGTGTTTTTTTTTTTTCAATGACCGGTTTTCCAAGTATCAAGCACTATTATTAGGTTAATGTAGTGTTTCATTTAAGTGTTTTATGATGATCGCTGATCAAAGTTTATGTTATTTGTTCCTTTCATTTATCTTATTTTACTATGTTCGTGGCCGTATATTTTGGCTTTAAAATACACTTCTCTATCTATCTATCTAACATGCAAAATAATTGTACCAAACTCATTTTGCATGCAGACCCCTATACTTTACCCCCCCCCCCCCCCTAATATGCAAATCTATAGCCCAAATTTATTGCTAAAGTAACGGAAAAAACTGGACTCAAATAAAATTCTCAAATTTGCAAAGCCTTAATTTCCACGGGCGGGGGGTATTTACCGGGGGGTATTTTCCGGGGGGTGGGTATTTTCCAAGGGGTCTATTTTCTGGGGGAGATTTTCTGAGGGGTAATCGCCCGGGAGGTAAACGCCTAGAACCATAGGAAACAGTTGAAGAAACAGATTTATTTGTGAGAATATCTTAATATTTCGGAAGGAAAATGGGTTAGACAGTTACAATAATTCACGAAATATAGGGAGGTTGATGTATTTGTTTTTTGTTGTAGTTTTTTTTTTTGGGGGGGGGGGGGGTAAACAACAAAAGTATAATGATTGATGACATAAAAAGGGAGCACGCTAATATAATACAAATAGTACCGTTATATTCCTTGTTTTATGCTCTTTCCAAATAAAATATCTTTCCCAGGCCTATGTCCTAGGGCTATATTGGACCGTAAGGGACAAGGAGGGGTTGCATTATAAGGAAATTGATCCTAATATTTGTATGCAGTAAGGAATCTAGTAATAATACTTTTATTAGCAATTTCCCTTTAGATGGACTCAACCACTTCAAATTTACCAGGCCATGTTTTCTAATGTTTTGAA
>JAPEVW010000068.1:525000-933000 GCA_027921565.1 Artemia sinica | reverse complement strand
TAAAGACCGATTTTTTTCATTGCCATTTAGCATGTACTGAATTTCTGCTACTTTCTTAGACCATGCCTTCTGCCACATGTTTCCTTCTGTGCTAATATTAACTCCAAGTATTTTCGTCGACGTCACGACTGGTAGCCAAGAAACATTTTCCAAGCTCTTTTTCCATTTTTCATTATCACTTAGAGGTAGCATGTTGCTCTTTTTCTTGTGGATCTTTAACTTATAATGTTGTTCATACCATCTCAGGGCTCGAGTTACTTCCAGTACATCTTGAGATCCATTCGCTAAGAAAGTTGCGTCGTCTACATAAGCCGCTGACTTGAGTACCTTTGCCTCGCGAATGGGTATACCTGTAATACGTGCTTCAATATATTTTATTAAAGGATCAAGGTAAATCTCAAAAAGATATGACGAGCTCGGGTCTCCTTGTCTTAAACCAATTTCAAAGGGGAATGGTCTCGTCTTTTCTCCATTCAAAACAATCTGGCCTGTAGCATTTATATATAGGTTCTTAAAAAAATTTATAAACTCTTTACAAAAGGAAAATTTCTCTTTCATCAAAATCCATAATATTTCTCTCTCTACCGAGTCATATGCTTTAATTAAATCTATGCAGATTAATACCCACGAAAGCTCACGTTTTAAAAGCTCTTCTTCTTTTTCCAGGAATAGATCTCTCAGCATTACTAAGTATATGCTGTATTTTCCGGCCTTTTATCCCACCGTATTGAGTCTCTCCTAATATCTTCCCAGTAATGTCCTTTAGACGATTAGTCAATATTTTTGAAACTAATCGAGTATCGCAGGGCAGTAGCGAAATCGGTCTCCAATTTTCCAGTTTCTCTGGGTCTCCTTTTTTTGGGACCAAAGTAATCACTGCTAGTGTTTGGGTTTTGTCTGCTCCTTTTTTTATCATTTCATTCATCGCCCCTAAACAGCGTTTCAGATATTTCACTATAAAAGAGTTTGTAAAACTGATATCCGAGGCCATCCTTTCCTGGGGCTTTCCCGCTCTTTGTTTCTTTCAGAGCTTGTTTTAGTTCCTGTTCCGTGATATTCTCACATAAAAGTTCTTTTTCATGGTCGGCTACTTCATTAGTGACGCAGAAACCTTGTAAAAAAAAAACCTCCAATGTCCAGATTCTCTTTTCTCTTATGTATCTTTCGGTAGTAGTCCCGGACTTGCACACGGATTTGTGTCTCTTCTTCGATTATTTTTCCATCATCTTGTTTCAACCGTTTCATTATATTTTCTTCTCTTTTTATTTTTGCTTTCTGGATCATTGCTAGACTAATTTGCTCCCCTTCATATATTTCGCTTAGTCGATTGGTTTTTTTCCAATGTTCAAAACGCTCATTTTCCAGTTTTTTTAGTTCATTTTTAATTTCCTGATACTCGATAATAGTGCTGTTTTCATTCCCATCTATTTCCGCTTTAAGTTGTGTGAGAACTCTTTTCAAGTGACGCTCATGTGTCGTTTTTTCTGATTTTATTTTTCTTTCTAATTTTTGTATGAAATTTGCTATGTCCCTTTTCATCTTCAACCACTTCTCCAGTTGACTTTTTGATTTTTTTTTCTTTTTCCATAAAATCCAGGATTTTTCCTTTGATTTGATTCCTTACCCACTTATCTTTAAGCGAGTCTGGGTGCAGCTTCCAAAAAACAGGCTTTATTATTTGATCTTTTGTTTGTTTTCTAACAATCATTCGCACAGCATAGTGATCAGAAAAAGTTACATGTTCATGTATCACTTGACTAATTAATTTTTCCATTCCGGATGTTACATAAATTCTGTCAATACGGCTTGCGCTGCGAGTTCCCACTCTTGTAAAAGATATGCTATTGTTTTTTTCTATCCACACATCTAAGTAAACTGTAAGTCTGAATAAATTTTTTAAGCGTTTCATTTATACGTCTACATGCAATTTTCTTATTTTTTACCGAAATTTCGTCTTCTCTTAATACGCAGTTAAAATCTCCCAGTAAGACTATTTTTCCATTTAGTGGTGTGTACTTTGGTAGTATTTTTTCAGTTACAAAAACTCTCTCCTTTGCATTATTGGTGCCTGATGGCATGTGTACATTTACAAGGGTCATTCCACTAAGTTTCATAGAACATATTTTACCATCTTCCTCGTATGCAAAATCCTCTGGATTCACTTCTAATTCCTCTTTTATAATGAAGCCTGTGTCATGTGTTGCGCCTGCGTTGAAAAGCATGTATCGTAACTTTTGCAAGTTTTTTATTTTCGGAGTGTCTAGTTCTTGTAGGGCTAGGACGTCCCAGCTTGATCTCTTTAGGTAATCTAAAAACATTTCTTGCCGCTTCAACTGCTTTAAACCATTTAAGTTCAATGTTCCTATGTTCAAGTTCATTTCCTTGTAGGTATATTTGCCCCTTTTTTCTTTTCAGGCCTCTCACTTTCTTCTATTTGTGAAGAATTGCTTAGTTGTCTTTTGGGAGTTTCCTTTTTCTTTTCTGGGGCAGGAAGGACTGATGCCCCGCATTCAGTCTTTTCTGTGCCTTTTCTTTTCGCTATCGGTCTTTGGATTTCTCTTTTGGTTTCTCTTTAGTTACTTCCCCTTTAGGCTCCGCTATCCTGTTTTCTGTACTTTCCGGTTTTTTTCTGTTTGGTTTGTGGTCTGTTCGTTGGTTAAGTTTCCTACAGCTTGTAGGACCATATCTACTGCCTGTGACGGGGTAAGCTTTTGGATCTCTGGAGTTCGAAAGTCAAGCGTTTTTGAAACTACTGGAGTGATTCCTCGCAAGTTTTGCTGCTTTTGGTGATTCGTGGGGTTTGGTGGTAGTGGGGGGAAATCGGGGTGATCTGTTAATGATCTACTTTTCTCTTGGTTCCAAACCACTGATCCAGTTCGAGTTTTTCTTTTTTTGGGCAGTGCTCAGCTTCGTGGCTAGCCTCATGGCAGATAAAGCACAATTTGGGTTGCGTTTCGTAACGAACGAATATTTTCTCATTTTTCCACATGATTGATGGAGGAATATCTTTTGTTATATTCATCAAAGCTGTGGCTCGGCCAGTGAAAACTTCAATTAGTCCTATTCCTTCGTATTTTTTCCTCCGGATATTTAAAACTTCTCCATAGCCTGCAAGGACAGCTGCGATATCCTGCTCTGTTGCCTCGCCCGGTACGCGCCTGAGAGTAACCACAACTGGTCTTTTCCCTACTCTGTTGCACGTAACAGGATATCTTTCGTTATTGAAATTAAATTTTAGGTCTTCTTCTTTCCATTGTTCGCACATTGTATCTGCAATAACGGGGGACGCCAGCGTGACACGGACTATGCCAAGCTTTCTAAAATCATCAGAATCTATCGCTCGCACATTTCCAGCATTCAGGTTTAGAGATTTTAGCCATCGATGTATATCCAGCTCTAAAATCTCTTGGGCTATATTTTCTGGTACTGCTCTAAAACTGAAACACACTGTTGCCTTTCCCATATTACATATCCCTTAAAAAAAAAAAAAAAAAAAAAAAAAAAAAAAAAAAAAAAAAAAAAAAAAAAAAAAAAAAAAAAAAAAAAAAAACCTTTTTTCCCTTCTCTTCCTTTCCTTCCTTCCCCTTTTTTTCTTCCTCTTTTTCCCTTTCCTTCTTTCCCTTTTTACCCCTTACGGTATGGGTTAAATATATCCAAATTGGAATGAATCGCACTGCATTGAACAGACGCCAAAACGATACTGATTTACTCAGCGATAACTTATTTACTTGATGACTGACCCTTAATTCTACTGTCGAAGAAACGTTACCACAAATCCATAGCCATAACATCTAGAGTTGTCGCTTTACTAGGTTACTTTTTACTGCCGATACATTAGGTTTGTGAAGATCAGACTCCTCAGGGAGTGAAAGAGAGAAACAGGACTAATACTGAGATGTACTAACATGAAAAGACGCAAATAAGAATGTAATAGATTTATTCATACTCACATGGGTATAGATAGTAGTGCAAAAAGGTATTTACAAGATAAAAGTACTTCAGTATTCAAGCATGAATGGCCTGGGTTAAAACACGATAACTCTATTGAGCACAGGAATAATAAAAATCATTTGACACTGTATAAATAAGTGCTACTCAACCCGACCTATCAAATAGAATTATACTATCAAGTAGTTCATAATTTGTGTCTAACACAGGGTAAGGATGAAATATCGATCTTAACTTTCTCCAGACTAATTTGAGACTGATTTAGGATACATATTTTTACCAAGAGATATTTTCTGGTTTCCCTCCAGGATACTATGGCCTAATCGATCATTGGACGAAATTGGTTTTCGCCACTGCCTCGTCCCTTATTATGCACTACAAATGTCCCAATAATTTTCCAGTAGTGACACAAAAGGATTGTAATTCAATCTACGACACATGTAAAACTTTTTGTTACACCTGGAATTTATGAAGCGAATAAGTTATGACCTCTTTGTTAGAATTTATTCTGAAAAGCTTTCGCTCATTAAAATTCCATTGAAAATATACATTGTTCTGACAATTATTCTGTAATACTTTCTGTGTTGCATTTTGAATCTGTCAAGCAGATATGCGAATATGCATATCTGCTTGTTGAGGGTGGCGAAAATCCTCTTTGTTGGTAAGTTAGAGGAATATATACCGAGAGGAATATTGAAATTCTATTGACAATATACAAGGTATTACTTTTTTGTTGCGTTAAAAATGAACAATGCGTTAAAAATGTTTCGTGAAATACTTCGTGACAGCGTATCAGAATCGATGTGATTGGAATTTTGTTTGAAAAGCCATGATTATTTTCTTGGTAATGAAAGAAAAAAAGGTTTAAATTTTTTGTTATCTGGCCACGCAATATATTACCCTTCCCTTTGTTTAATGATGTCCCCATCTTTATTCTCCGGATCGGTCCTTTTTGAATTTTTTTTATCTGGTTAAGCTTTACTCTTTATAAGTTTGATTGACATTTTATACAACTAATGCTTTTGTGTATACACTTCTCATTACTTTGTTATTCTTAAACTGGTATTACATTTCTTTCTTATTTTTCTTTTTTTTAGGTTCCTTCACCAGACTAAAGTTTTTCTTTGGTTGCATTCTAGACACTATATGACCTTTTACTATTTTCTCCCTTCTCCTAATACTAAAATTACCTTCAACTGATATGATATTATTTTACATGATTGAGATTATACTCTCCTACTACTACTAATCATTATTATTTCACTTAATATGATAATGATTATATTGATTGAAAATACGCTATTCTTCATATAATACTAAAATAATACTACCACCTGACGCTAAGTATACGGAATAATTATACCTTTAATTAACGATAAATTAATTTGATATCGCAGTAAATTCTAAACATAACTCATCAGAGACAACGCTAAAGCGTTGTCTACAGTAAAGGCTATACAGCTCCAATGTTTTTTAAATTATTATTTTTTTTTTCCAAGAGGTTTTTAAAGAAAACTTTGTCTCAGAAACTTCAAAAAGGACTTATTTGATTGGAAATTCAAAGGGCTAGTTTTTTTTTTTATTAGTCACTAATTAAAAAAACCTTTTTCCACAAAATTTTTCAAAGAAAAGTAAAGAACTCCATTAAAAAAAATGAGCAAAGATAAAAATCAAATAATCTACCAAGCGTGAAACTACCACAAATCAGCATAGATAAATAAATGAAACTCAAAATGAACAGAAATTACAATAAATGACCGAGTCAAACTCAAAACGAGCGGAAATTAACATAAGTTGGGCACCAAACCTCTATGCCTTCCCAAGGCCAGAACAAAATTTGTATTTTACTGAAAAAATATAATGTTTTTACTATTATAACTTTAATAAATCAAATAATATTAACATTTTGATTACTAATTATCAGTATATGTATATTAAACTGACAATGCACATTCATGAAACCCACAGAATTTAATTAAATAATGCCCGGTCATGTAAATTACAGATAGTGAACAAATATATCAAGCACGAATAAACTTTGTAGAATCTTTCCCACAACAAAAGTTGGATGCGATCAATAAATCAATCTTGAAGCAAAAAGTCAAACTGTCACAAAGGTATGAGATAAATAGCAGTCTGATTAAATATGTGCAATAAATGGTCAACAATACAGTTTAATTTTAGGAACCTTAATCACCAAACTGTAAAGTTATTAGACACAAAATATCCACAAGAGATACAATGTTTTCAAATGTATTCAATTTGTATTGTCGAAACAAAGTTTCATCGCAATAAATCATAAGCTATCTTGAAACTAGGTGACAACTCGTTAGCAAAATATAATTTCTCAGACCACACTGGCTAATCATGATAAAAACCTAAAATCACGAAGAAAGGAAGAAAACGAGGATATTTAAAAGGCAGTGAAAAAAACTGGCTTTCACTGACTTTTTTCACTGGCTGTTAATTGTCCTCATTTTCTTCGCGATTTTTATGGTTTAGCTTGTTAGCAATAAATATTAGAGTGATACATAGTTTGACAGGAAAAATTCTGAGATGTATGAATCATAGTAATTAATTACGCAGAACTTCAGGTTGTCGAATTATGTGCTTTTTTAGTCCAATAGGAATACGGGTGACAAGTGGTGCCTTAATGTAACCCTAGGCAAATTCAAAAAATATAGTAGCTAGGTTTAGCAGCTAAGCAGGTAGTCAATTTTTTGTCTTGAATCAGTAAATTTCCAGTTATAAGTTAGTGGTGAGTCAATTTACAGTCTTGAGACTGTGAATTTTGAGTCTTGTGTCAGTCCAGGACCAGTCTCCTTTGAAGACAATTAAGGTGTGACAAGTTTAACATTGTGCTCTTGATTTGTGTAGAACCAGGTTCATGTGGTTCGGAAACCTCGAAGTGTTCATCTGCTATAGCGTTTTTATCAGTATATTGAAGTGACCTTATATTTGATATTCCTGAACAGTCCTGTACTACCCATGTGAGTAAAAAATGGGAGGAGAGGTCTATATACTGCAACTATTATATAATTCTTTCTAGATATTAAAAGAATTGTTTTTGTTTGTAGATTTTGTCTCCATATAAAAGGATTTCCTTATTGACATAAAGGCAATAAGGTTTCGATGTTTTATTGTTTTCTTAGTTGTGAAATAAGATCAGTGAAAACAGGGTTGCCAACTGGACCCCCTGATATCCTCCCATTTATAGTGCAAATGGGAGGATAGCTCTTTATACTGTTTGTTAATGGTTATCTCTTATGTGAAGTTTTTTTAGTTTTTTTTATTAATTTATTTTCTGTTACTAAGTTTTAGACAGTAGAAAACCAAAGGTAATAAAGACCATAAGGCTTTAATGTTTTATTGGGCCTTTTTGTAAGAACTCCTCATTTTCTAAAAAAAAACAGCTTATTTGACTAGTATTCATAGACCCTTTTAAGAGTGAAAAGTTTTGAGATGGCACCCCCACCCTTTTACAACTTTTTTCTTCAAATATACCCGATCAAATTTTGAAATAGCTATTTTCGCTCAAAATATTCCTAAGGCAAAAATTATGGTGACATATAAGTAATTAGGCATGTTTGATCCTGGATCTTCTGGATGCACTGCTAGTTTTACATGAATGCACTGAGATCCGTGAAAACAGTTCTCCGACGTAACGGTTTTACACGGCCGTCCCTGTCCGCCCCCAGGATCAAACCCGACCCCTTATTATCCTCCCACTAATAGCGTATGTAAATATGTGTCTGTGAGTCCTATAGCTCTATATACTTCTTGTCCACTGTTGTCACCTATATAAGTTGTTTAAATAAATTGTGTCTTATCCTTTCAGGTTTTATAATGGAGGCAGCTAGGTTGTAATATTTCTGTAGGAAATAATTATGATTTGTTTGAATATGAAATAGAATTCATTTAAATCAAAATATAGTTTATGATGAAACTTCATAGAGTTGACCTATTTCACATTTTTAATAGAAAAATAAAGTCGAATCAAGTTACAGCCATATTTGAAAGAACCAGAGACAGATTATTAAAAGAATAGGACTAAATGGTACGCAAAAAATAAGTTTTTACTTGTGCTTCTGCTGTTAAAAGGATGTCCGCTCCTCACAGGAAATCCACAAACAGAAAAGCTCTTCCAGCATTTACTGTGACTACAATTTTTACAAAGGGTTGAATAACAAAACAAGGGAGACTGAGATATTTTATCTATTTTTACTTCACAAAAAAATTATATAACGGTAATAATAGATAAAAGATCAAAAACAGAAAGTTAAAGACATTTCATAAAATTGTTAAAAAAATATTGTAAATAAAAAATAGCTGCAACTACAAACTTTACCGAAATAAAATGTAAAAACATTACATTTTAGAATAAATTGAAGGAAAAATAATCTTAATAGAAATTTTTAAGTTGTAATTCTTTCAAAATGTTATTACTTTCCAGAAGGACATTAGCTAGGCCAAAAGCTATAAGTTGAATAATTTCTTTAAAATGTTACTCCTTTCCAAACATAACATTAACTAGGCTACAGGCAGCTAGGCTATAAAACTATATATGAAAAAATCTAAAGTTTATAAGTTATATAATTCCTTCACAATGTTATTCCTTTCAAAGATTGCATGTAAATAAGATTCATGTTTCTAGCTATCTGAAGTTTCATTTCGTATCGCGTCATTTTTAACCCCTAAATAAAGTATTCTCACATCACTCGCTGACTATCTTGCTATAATTGATTAGAATGACAAAATAATAAAATTACTATAATTGGCTAGCATCCAATTATGCAGTATATTACAAATTGGAAAGTATAAAAATAAACATAATCCTGTCCCGTCACGCTGTCTTCTTTTCAAAAAGAATCCTTTGTATGGAGTCTATAAAAAGAAGAGTAATATTTCTAAAGCATAGACATTGAGTATATACAAAGGCTATCAAGAATAAGATAAATGGTCGGTTAAATAACATTTATCACAATTGTAAGATTTTGTTATTTGAAACCTCTCGCTTGTGGTTTAATTTGAAATAATGCATTTTTAAAGTGAATGATAAAAGTAGCTTTGCAATATTAACGGTCGTTCCTAGAATTACACTCTCTTGATAGCCTGAGATGAGAGGATCTGAATTTCAAATGATTTATTTACAGCAATTAAAACTGTGAAAGTGTTTTCTATTTTACGTTAATTATAAAAATGGGTTTTAACTAAGGTAATATTAAACCAAGTGGTGTTCAAATTCATCCAATCTATGGATGTTAATCTACCTGGCAATATATCCAATCCAATCTGTCTGGTAATCCAGTCTTTAAAGCATCCATATCGTTTTGACTTTACACGACGTAAGCATTACAGATATGCCAGTGTCCCTGGAATCCTTTTCAGTAAACGAAGAAATAGCCACTCTCAACCTCAGATTGGTTGAACCGCTTATTGGCAATCATGAAATATGTACAATACTTTTTTTACTTTACTTTCTAAGATTCTGTAGTTCTTGTATTCCTAAGATCTAAAGTAATTTATTTTTTGGCTTAATCTAATCTAATATATAGTAACTAATCTAATATCTAACATAGATTTTTAGGAATACTTTTCAAGAATAATTAAAGTCATATCTGATAGGTCAGCGACATTCATATGGTTTTGATTTCTTACGGTCGAATCACTGCAGATGAACCAGCGTCCCTTAAGTGTTTCGTGTTACACAAAGTAATGGCCACAATCAAAAGTTGAACCAACGTGAATTGTGGCAGCAATAATCTTGTACATTTGTGTTGAATTAGAAAATGCGTTGTAACTTTTGCTGGTAATATTACACTCATCTCTGATTTCGATACAAATTGAGTCCACATCGATCTCTATAATCTTTCTACAGTTTTATTCTTCCATCCTAATTAATTGCAAGAAACTGGCTTGTTTTGGTAAATACTGTTTTCAGTGCCAGATAGTGTTGATACGGACATTTTTTGCCCACTAGGTGTGGGTTTAATACCTATGAAACGGAATGTCCATGCTATCATTTTTTCTTCCCATGCAGGTGCATCTGGGTAAAAAAAAACCTGGAACTGGAAAGTAGCAAACTCTTAGATCTGGGAATGTGTCCCCAATTTGAGTCGAATGAGAGGTCTCGACACCCAAAATTTTTGATTCTTGAAATGAAAATTCTCACTTAGTGAGCTTTCAATGATTAATGGATTTGCGATAGTGTTCTCATAGTCAATTCTTTAAAATAGAGCCTTCTAAAATTTGCATAGTGACTGCTGCCTCTACTCTGAAAAACCATATTAACTTGGAAGTAAGCTCCTTAGCATCTTGGTTGATTTCTTCTTTTGAAGAGGTGACAATGCAAGACGTTCAAGTTCTTATGAAACTGGGCCTTTCAAATGGGTAAGCGTGTCAAAGAGTACTTCGTGCATAGTAAAGAGACACTGAACAGCCGAGTTTGCATATCACGAAACGTTGTCAAGATTATTTAATCCTTTCCTGCCTCCTGCAATTCCTGACTTTTAAAGACCATGTAAAGTGTCTTGGTTTTTTCGCGCGTTTTGGAGACAACTTTTCTTTGACGCTTATCCTGCTTTTAATGTTAGAATACTATTAGATTCTTGCACTTTTTTTACATGTTTCTTGGGTTTTTCAGGTGTGGTCTCTTGGCAAACCATTGGCTGCTTAGGTTTGTCGAAAAGACAGAGATCTATTCTGTATTTACTTCTTAGACGGTTATATTCTGTGATTGCCTCACTGTCGGTTAAAATCTTTTTTTATACAATTCTATGACATATAATCCAGCACTACTTGTTACTCAGGACAAGGCAACGTAAATCATTCCTGGTCCAAAACATTTTTCCAGCATCAACTATAGCACACTTTAAGCTACGGGCCTTGTCACTTATGGATCGTAATAGCAAAAGCTAGCTGTTGTGGAAACTGTCTTCTAGTGTAATAGATTTGTTTTAACACTTCAAATCTCACAGGTTCACGGTATATTTCAACCATGCTTTTAGACCGTCAAATTGTATAGTGATGCTACCAATTTCACAACTTGGTAGGTTTTTAAATCCTTGGACATATCCCATTGACCCTTTAGCTAATCCTTTGTCAACAGCAATGTTTCTTTGGAGCACAACTTTTGGCCTAGTTTACAACACCAGATTCTTTGATGTGAAACCAGTAAGTTTAATTTCATCTTCAAAACGAATGACATTCTTCTCTGCTTCTTCCTCAATTCGCTTATCTTTAACGACCCAGGAAAGTTGATCAATCGCAGTTTAGAGGCAGTAAATTTGAGCTGTTTTTTTTTTTTTTTTAAATAATGTATTCACTAGTTCACAATCATCATTTGTGGGCATAAGAATAACAGGAGAATTTCCTTTATTACCAGTCGTAAATATAAATCTGAAATTTCTTCAGAGGTAGCTCTTAAGTCCTTACCAAGTTTTCTTGTATTGAGATAATGAAGTTGAGTCTCTTCACACTTTCCAACTATAATGATTGCTAGAGTTTCTCCGTGCACTTTGTCTGTTTTTTGTCTCATGTTGATAGTCAGTTCATCATAGTCAAACTTATTCCATAGGCCAAATGTACCTATGGAACCAGTACGATTTCGAATTTCAAGACGCCTTAGAGAAGCATTTGGTGGATTTGCTAAGACTGGTGTAGTTTAAGAAGATCACCGAAGAGATGACATTTACTATTTCCCATTGAAAGTCAAAACTGGTTAGGTGATTACTATAATGTCACTTTCTTTTCTCCATGGTTAAAAAGTTTGAGAAGCATGGTATAATAAAGTTCATTCTTCTCGTCAGATTCGAGGGGATTAATATTTTTTGCTTAATGATGTAAGGTCTGGGGATTCGCTTTCTTAAGTAGAATGAACCATTATCAGTCTCACACTCTCATCCTTTCCTTGTTTTTCACGTTCATACCAACTGAGCAGTTTATATAAATTAATATTTCCAAAACTGTCTGGTCTATTTGTATACACTTCAGACACCCAGTGGGTGACAAATAAATCTGAGCTTTCTGGGTCTTTTTCAGCAGATTCTTTTATTTCTGTATAGGTTTTCAGCGTCCTTTTCAATTCTGTTAGCTATGATAAATTGACAGATTCAAATTGTCTTGAACAGCTATACAGTTTAGTACCAAGAAGCCTATCAGCTGCTTCAATAGCACCAACTTAGCGTGTTTTCACTGAGTTTAATGAATAAGACCAAGCAATTTAAGGGATTTGTTAATTGCTTCCTACATATTGTCAACATCAAAACTTTCTGCCTTCGTCATGTAATCTGTGATAGTTTGACAGTTTTTTAATCTGTGATGTAGTTTTGAACCAATATGAGGAATCCAATGTTAGATAAATTTGGCATTAATAATGAGGTACCACAGTCATTAACATAGCGCTCAGTGTCTTTACGTTGAAGGCCGTAAATTCTCTTACGTGGTTTTTTGTGGTTTGATCCGTGAGTTAAGTAGTCAATGATGTCATGCATCTCCATCTTTTCTTTTAAAGGACGTGGAAATCCAAATCTACAGTAACTGATCCATTTTTAGTTTTTTTGAATTTTGCTGGTAGTATTTGTTGCACCGATGTATTTGATTATCGGCAACCAATTTTTCAGTTTTGGACTTTTTTAACTTATCTGGAAGTTCTCAAGTGATAATACTATCTAAATATTCGATCACTTCTTCAACTGACAACGTTCCAATAACAGGCGCATATTCTATCCAAAGAATACAGGGCACGTGTGGTGCTCCTCTTGCTTCATACTCTATGCGCTAAGAAATGATCCTTTACTTTTCCAAATATAGGTTTGTCTTTCGCGCATATTAGTTTGTTAAAGATTGCTCTCCATTTCTGTTGAAAATGCACAGATACGAAAATATGATCCATAGAAGTCGATTCTCCTGCAGTCATCTTATCTATGCCGGGCATATTTTTGTTTATTTTTCGTAAATGTTTGATAAAGTCTTTAGAATGCCATTCTGCACAAGAAAGTGTAATGAATAGCGTTGGTGGACCCTCTGGCTGTATCGTTGCCCTTACATTACCAGAAAGTGCCTGAAAATACTGGCGCGAACCTCTGATTCTGGATTGTAGAGAAAATATTGAAGATTCCATATCTCCATCTGAATTTTTGAGAGGATCCATGGAATCGCGAGCGTTTTGTTAGGTCGTAGAGCGTGCAGCATGTGACCAATTCTGTTACAGAAATATGAAAGTTCTTGAACTTGAAAGTTGTGGAACAAGTATTATATATCTTGACAGAACTGTGGATGTCTGCTTAGAAGACGGAATTTGATGTAATCAGAATTCCTAATATAAAATTGGCGGGTTATATCTCTCATATAGTTTTTTTCTGTTGGGAAAAAAGATTAGGGAATGCCATAACATCAATTCCTTTTTGAAACAAATCTTCACCTATACCAACCTGTTTTTTCAATTGAAGTTGATCGCAGTCAACCTTCTTATTTTTCTGGAAGTCTTCTATGAAGTCTTTTGGGACTGATGCGTCTAGTGGCTGTATTGAAAAATGTTCAAGCAAGTTAGATCTCGCTTCATTAGATAACTTTTCTAACGTAGCACCATCCGGTATATTATGTGGGTTTTCTTGACATTTTTCTTTTTCCAATAAGCGATTTGTAAGTACTTGCTCCAATTCTTTTATTGTGAACGCTTATTTATTTTTATACAAATAATTGTTGTCTTTCAACAAAAAAGGCGCTGTGTATCTTCTTCAAATCAATCAGAGCAAACCAAACGTTTCTTTTGTAGGTAGATTGACCGTTGACAATAATCACAAAGCTATTCATGTTTAGTAACCTTTCCGGAAGTATGTCTGCATTTGCGTGGACATCTTCTGGCAAATAAACGATTCTTCCTTTAAGAGCATTAGTTAATTCAGTTTCAGGTATCTTTGATCCCATTACTCGTCCTAGTCTTAAAATAGTTAAACAGGGCATGACACACAGAATTTGTGCCAGTTCAAACTTGTTCAAGTTGCTATACATTCAGGAGCTGCTTTCACTTGAAGATTGTTGGCAACAGAACGAATGTTGTCTTTACTTGAAAGCACTTGCATGCGCAGTGTTCACATAATTGAAACATATCTAATATGTTCTCCCTCCAGCCAGTGGAAATCTAATTTCTTGTCTTTCTTCCTTGGGTATATATCTTTCAGTTTCGTCTAATAAATCCGTAACCATTTCATTGAATCCCTTTCTCTTGGGAAATGCTCTTAGAAACTTAATATCTTTTGTATTTTTCAACTGTTCGCAACAGTCGCATGGAACCGAAGGATACTCATCCCTGATCTGGGCTATTCTAATTAGATTATTTACAAAGGTACTCATTATCTGATATTCATAAGTTGACACTCGAAGATTAGATGTATGTGGGTTAACACTTCTACATTTAATTTGAATTTTTCCCAAATGCTTCTTCAACAAGTGAGTGAATACAATGCTCTGCCACGGTTTCTAAGGACAGGAACTTGTGGAGCTAAGGCTCTTAGAGCTGTAAAAGCACTGTCACAACCATTTTCGGGGTGACAGCAATATGAATATCCATGCTTTTGCAACAAAGTAAAGGAACTTTTGACAATATCCAAGTCATCTAGGTATTCAATGACAAGAGAATATGTTGACGATTCTTCTTCACTCATATCAGCTATATCAGAATATATTTTTTGACATATTTCAATGTTAATTGATTCATATTTACAAAGTTGAGGATGACATTTCCATTTCACTGAATCTTTGTTTTCGGGATTTGCTTTTTTAGTGTCCCATGCCATATCACTCATTTCCAGATCACCAAAAAGTATTTGCCTTACCATACCTTTGTGGGTTGCAATAGATGCAACCTGTTCATCAATATTATTTGTTCCTTCAAACTCATTGTCACTTATTGTGGCTGTTTCGAGGCTTGTACGAATTTTGGTAATATTTTCTTCCATGGAATCTTTCTTAGTTTTTTTATCAAATGTTGATATAATTTGCCTCCGTCACTTGTAGTTTTCAAAACTTCTTTACTTCCAGTCAAATAAAACTGCCAAGGATTCTACGCAATTTGTCAGTTTCAGTTGATTTTATTTCTGTTCTGTCATCCTTCCAGATGTCACCTCTGCATCTATTCTGAAATTTTCTCGGAAATATTCACCGTAATTAGGTAACTAGGAAACTTTCACCGTATTAAAAAAAATAGCTTGATATGTTGTGTTAATTGGTATTGTCTAGTATATATAACCTACTTGACCACAGCTGTTGCATTTATTTGTGCTACAGTTCTTATAAGCGGTTTCAAAATGAAAAGCCTCACTCTGCTCACAATGCTCTAGAGTATTTTCCATTGAAACCATGAATTGAGATGCTTCTTGCACATCAAATGAATTAGGTAGGTTCTGTACAATTTTTTTGCATTGGTTTCTAATGTTCACATACAGTTTTGCAAATGCATTAGATATATATTTTACAATTTCCTTCGATGTTTCTAAAAGTAGTTTGATTTCAACCATAGAATGGTCTTTATCGTTTGGAGTATAAAAAAAGAGGCATCTTGTAATTCTTCAAACTCAGATGTCATCTTGGCTAAATTTATTTTCTTGCTAATAAACATTGTTTTTTTTATTTGTTTCCCATGCATTAGTTCCTTGAACTTCATGAATTGGATACTTACTGTTATTCCAGTACTTTTCTTTTGTTCTAGAAATATGATTTTTTCTTATAATCACGGTCTTTCCAGTACTTTTGGAAAGATGATTTAATACGTTCTTGGCGAAAGGTCTCATTAGTATTGTACTTGGTTTGATCCCTTCTAAGGGCTGACTCGACACGTTCTTGGCGAAACGTTTCATCAGTATTGTACTTCGTTCGATCCCTTTCAATACGTTCTTAGTGAAAGGTTTCATCAGTATTGTACTCAGTCTCATCAGTATTGTACTTGGTTTGATTCATCCTAAGGGCTGAATCCATAGGTTCTTAGTGAAACGTTTCATCAATATTGTACTTCGTTCGATCCTTTTCAATGTATTTTTGGCGAAACTTTTCATCAGTGTTGTATTTGGTTTTATCCCCTATAAGGGCTGACTCTTTGTCATCGTTTTTGAATCTATTAGTAACTTTCACTTTTATGTCATTCTTGTTTTCTTCATAATTTTTTTTTTGTCTGCAAATCTTTTTTCAGCTCTGCTTTCGGTTGTGTTTTTTTCTTTAAGCCTTTTTCTTCGTTCTTTTGAAACCAATAAAATGGTTTTAGGAGACAGAAACTTGACAGTATTCTTTGAAGTTTCAGATAGGTTACACTTAGTCCTTAATAGATTTGTATATGTACCTAAATTTTACATACGAATCCTCCGTCAATTCCTATATATATGATTCCTTATTTCCAAAGAAGAAATGAGGCACTTGATCATAGGACCGAAGTCCTATTCCGCAATTGGTCGCCGTAAAGCTACCAAAACAGTAGAGAAACTGCTCTTATCGTGTCCGTAGGACACAAAATCCATCAATTCCTTATTCAATTCCAAAAAACCAACAAAGAGAAAAATCTCAGTGAAAAATAAAAACAACAAGCGAGACTGCGGCCAGTGGAGAGAAAACGAAAAAAAAATGAAAAACAACGAGGATATTTCGCCTGTATCCAAATAATTTCTGAGACCACACTGGCTAATCATGATAAATAAAAAATCGCGAAGAAAGGAAGGTTTGGAAGGTTTTAAGGTTTGGTTTTTATATTTCTATCAGTTTTATTCTGCACTGAGGACGGTCAAGCGGAGGTCTTGACCGAAATATTTGCATAATTTTTCAATTTTTACTGGCTGTTAATTGTTCTCGTTTTCTTCCTTTCTTCGCGATTTTTTTTTTACCTGTATCCAAACAAAGTGTCACAACAAAAGTGCCTGGATATCCCAGGAGACTCTGTCTGTAATCGAGCTGCGCCGGAAGGCCCGTTTAGCAAAGAATATGCCAGAGTACAGACGACTCAATGGCCTGCGCAATAGCCTACTGCACAGTGATAGGAAGACCTTTGTCGACAAGAAAGCCAGCGATCTTGAAGATGCCTCGAGAAAAGGAGACACCTGCTCCCTCTACAAACACCTCCGCGAGCTGACGGAAGGGAAGACTTCCACCGTGAGTCGTGTTTTTTTCTGATGACGGAAGCATGCCGGATGACGATGCAGGCCAACTCTCTGCCTGGAGCAGTCACTTCTCAACGCTTCTGAATGCCGAGGCAGTTGCTCATCCCGACCCTGATCTGATTGAAGCAGCAATGACCACACCCGAGGCTACTTCCTACCTCGTATCGCAACCGTTTACCACCTTTGAGATCCAAAATGCTGTAAAACGGTTAAATAATAATCGAGCCCCCGGCGTCTGTGGTATTTCTGCAGAACTCCTCAAGTACGGGGGTGCAGCGATGATTCTGTGGCTCCAGATAATCTTCTCAGCTGTATGGACGACGGAAAGCATACCGAATGACTGGCGTGCTGGCATCATATTGCCGCTCTGGAAAAGTAAGGGCAGCCGTCAAATCTGCTCTAACTATCGTGGGATCACGCTTCTCTCCGTTCCTGGTAAACTCTTCGCTATGTCACTCCTGGACAGGTGTTCCACCTTTTTGCGTAGAAAGAGAAGAGTCCAGCAAGCCGGATTCATGCCCGGCAGGTCGACGACGGAGCAAATGTTTACTATGCGCCAGTTGATCGAGAAGACGCGGGAGTTCCACCAAAAAGCGTACATCGCATTCGTGGACTTTAAGGCTGCCTTCGATTCTGTTGATCGCCGTTCACTTTGGCTGATACTAAGAACTACGGGTCTACCCAAGAAATATTGCTCACTCTTTGAAAAGCTGTATGAGGATACGGAAAGCTGCGTGCAGGTCAATGGAAGACGCAGTCCCACATTCCCGGTGAAGACTGGCGTCCGCCAAGGTTGTGCCGCCGCTCCCGAGCTTTTCAACTGCGTCATAGACCATGTTATGGCCAGCACGATGAATCGCCTTCAATTCGGTCTTCAGTTCGGAGACCGGGTACTCTCTGATGCTGACTTCGCCGACGACATAGCGCTAGTCGCGAGCACCGTCGATAAGATGACCGAAGCTCTCCAGGTGCTCTCAGAAGAAGCCTCGAAAGTTGGACTGAAGATCAACTGGCAGAAAACCAAAGTTATGCTCCTTGAGCCCCCACGTCCCGTTCTACTGTAAAGGAAGTCAACATCGGAAGCAACCGAGTAGATGTGGTTGAAGACTTCACTTACCTGGGATCTATTCTGTCGAATGATGGCTTGATCACAAAAGAGCTTACATCTCGAATTGCCAAGGCTTCAGCACTTGTTGGGAGGCTTAGCAGCATCTGGCGAAAGCCAAACATAAGCCGATTTACCAAAATGCGCATCTACAATGCGTCAGTCAGCACCGTCCTGCTGTATGGAGCGGAGACGTGGCCAGCTGCCAAATCTATCCTCAGCGCCGTCGATGTCGCTCAGACGAAACATCTCCGAAGAATCGAAAGACTTCACTGGACTGACCTCGTTTAGCAACCAGACTCTCCTATCACGTACGGCTCAAACTCCTTTCTCAACGCAGCTTGCCCAGCGTACTGTTCGGTGGTACGGCCACCTCCTTCGCATGCCACGCGACGCCCCAGCACGGGTCGCATTTGACTTCGACCCCACCCTACACGGATGGAAACGACCCAGAGGACGCCCACACACTAGGTGGAAAGACAAAGCCGATGAATTCCTCACCCAAGCCCACATCCCGGTGGAAGAAGCTGCGATCCTGGCAAGCGATAGGTCAACCTGGAGGCGCCTAGTCTCATCGTTCTCTCTACGCCGAACCCTCGGCAGGAGCCTTAAGTCAAGTAAGTCAAACAAAGTGTCTTCAGCTCGAAAGAAGACAAGAAGAACAAGATAAAAAAAACAAGCTAAAACTAAAAAAATAAAAAAACAGTAAAAACAACCCACCAAAAAAAAATAATACACAATTGGCGCAAACTGATCCACGTTGGGAAAAGGTGCTATTATAGAGTTACTTCAGTGAGGACACCAGAGTAACTGAGGAAAAATAATAAAAAAAAACTGTTAATTACTTTAATTATTCTGTTGCGAAATAATCCTTTTATTGGCTATTATTGAAGCAAGTCGTTTGGGTCTAGCAGGTAAAATAGTCATCTGGAGATTAATTATTATCTTAACTTTCTTATTGACTGTTGATTCAGTCTTTAGAAGAATATCTTAAATTGGGTCAATATTATAATTACCTGTATCCATATTTATCGAAAGGTTAGCAAATGTATGGTTTTTAATTTTTATGGCTTCTCTCACCCATTGTGTGTACCCCTTATTATTTGAAAAAGCTAAGGCCTCATCAAATTTTTCAAAGTGATCTGGTTGAAACCAAATATGTTCTGCTAAGGCTGAAACAAAAGTTTCTTGAGGCTTACTTAATTGTAGGGTTTTTTCTATTGAATTTCGATGTTCTTTAAATCTCTCAACAAATTGTTGGTGAGTCCTGCCAATATAAAACTTCCACAAGAACATGGAATTTTATACAGCCCACTTACTAAATTTCCCCGGTTAAATCCTTCCCAGAATTAAAGAAATTACCCATTGGCCTCAACGATTGGAAACATGTATCAATGTTAAATTTACGCAAAATCTGTAAAAGTTTCTCACCCAAACCAGGTACATATGGAAATGAAATGAAGGTTTTGGATACATTTAAATCTGAAGACTGAGAAACCCCAATAACCCTACTATCATGTTTAAAACACGTCTATTTTCAATTATTTTTTCAATGAACTTTAATTGGGTAATTGTTACAAAACAAAATATCCCTCAAGTATAACAATTCAGAAACCAGAAATTCTTGAGAACAAATTCTAAAGGCTCTATCCACTAGTAAAATTACAACCCCCTGTTTCACAACATAGGGTGGCAAGAATCGAAATTCAAATACCTATCATTGTGCGTAGATTTTCTATAGATCGAGAAAAGTAAATGGAGACACCGTTTAATTAATTAAATATCCAGAAAATGTAATTTATTAGTTTTTTCATTCAACTCTAAATTTTATATTGTTATCAAAACTGTTCAAATGCTTACAAAATAGGTCTAAGGAGCCCAATCTATGTTTCCGAACGCAAACCACATCATCCATGAACCTACCCCAGAAACAAGGGGAGATTCTAAAATTGTGTATAGTGGAGGTTTCAATAGAATCTATGAACAGATTTGTCAATAAAGGAGACAGAGATCCCCCATAGGTAACCCAAAAATTTGTCTATAAAACTCCCATCTAAAACCAAAATAAAAAAATTCATTTATTAGGATAATTACTTTCATAATGACTTCAATACCCAAACTGGCTAAAGTCACATCTTGTACTAAATCGAAGTGTTTTTCTAATTTACTTTTTAAAATGTCCTCGCACCTTTATAAATCATAATTTGAATACATGGAAACTACAAAGAATTGAACTTTCCTCCAACGTGAAACTTCTGAATTTATTAGTAAGATCAGTCGAATTTTTTAAATATGATCTTTGTGTTCCCAAAAGTTGACGCAATGCTACCGACAACCATTTTCCTAATTTCGAAAGAGGCGACGGAAAAGTTGACACAATGGGATGGAGGGGGGCTCCAGTCTTATGAATCTTAGGTAGACCATAGATCCTGGGTGCGCGAACAACCCCTAGGATAATATTTGTTATAAAACTGTGGGGTAATGTGAAAATTGTTTTTCAATGACTCCAATTCCTTTCTTGTCGATTCTAGATATTTATCTGTAGGATCAAAATCAAGTTTTTTTTATGTAATAGTGTCAGAAATAATGGTTTTCATTTGATTATTGTAGTCATCAGTGTTCATAATTAAAATCGTGTTTCCTTTATCGGCTCTGGTGATAGTAAGGAATTTATCCTTTTTAAAATCTGAAAGTATTTTAATGTCATTTTTTTGTGAGATGTCTTTACCAATTACGTTCATATTAAAGGTGTTTTGTTTTCTTACGATCTCAGCTACAAGTTCTTAAAGAGTTTCAACTTTATCTATAGAAGCCATAATTCCTGACTCTACCTTCGAAATTATTTTTGAATAGTATATTGGTGTTGGAAATCAGAACTTAGAACGGTTAGGCAAATTCTCAAAATGTTCGGCACATTTTTCTCTTTAGTTTTTTCATTATCGCTAATTGCTGCCCAATTTCTATCTTTAACTGGGCCAAGTCCACATTGACTACTCCCTCTCAATTTGTTAACATTCCAGTACGATATTTTACTACTATGCTGCCTAGCTGCATTTTCCAGATCCTTGGCAATTTTATCCATGGTCTCCACTTCACACCTCCTTAGTTCATATTTTATGCTTTCTTCACTTTCTTTACATTCCTTTTGTTTTCATATGATCTGTCACTAACGTAATTCTTGTACAAGTCCAATCTCCTTTCTATCAAACATAAAGCTCTTTCACTAATATTCTTAGCTGCAGTTTTAGCTTTCTTCCCTAAGACACCTTCAGCAACTTCACACATTATTTTTCTAGAATTAATCCAACCATCTTCCACATTATCAAATTTTAAACTCTTAAGTTTAATACTTAACTGTTCCTGGAAAGTGTTTCTCAAATTTTTATCCTGGAGTCTACCAACTTCATAACTTCCCGGGAGGTAGTTACCATTCCGATATATCATCTTTGAATTAACCCTTGACACTGCTTTTACGGGATAGGAGGGAATGGGTTATTTTTTTTGCTTAATTAATTCGTGAATTTATGCTCTCGAACTGTTAAAAAAAAACAAGGTTACTTTACTAAAAAATGCAGTCGTAAATGCTAATGTTTTTGGTTGAATATATTTTTAAGATTTTCAGCTTTCTAATTTCAGTTGAACTGCTCAGTCAACCTAAATTAATGAAATACAAACATAATTTGGATCGGAAACTGATAATAGTAATAACGTTAATGTAGTCAAACTTAATTTTAACGAATTATCTGGTGTTTTTGTCTCGTAATTTTTCTTCGAAAATGACTTCAGAAGGTATGTCAAGAACGCTGGAAGGAGAAAGCGACTTATCCCAATGCCAGGCTTATGGTAACTTGCTCTTTCAGGACTAGATAATCTAAGTATACAATTTTTCAGAAAAAAACATCAAGGTGTTTTGGAAATAAAATACATACATGCATAGAAAAACAATTACTGTTCATTGAAAGATTAACGATGCATTCTTGAATAATCATCATTATCATCTTTATTTTTCAAATCTGTTTTTCTATTCTGTTATAATTATTAGTCTATTGTACCATTTTTGGCTGATTATTTCTGTTGTGTAGCTTCTATTATTTTTTACTATCATCTCTTTGATCAAAATTTGCACTTTTCAGCCTTGAACTTGCACCCCCTTTAGCATCCACCATCTATGGTGTTGAGCTTCCACTGTTCTAAGTTGCCCAAACTAATTGGGTATCAGTAAAGGCAGCAGTTCTTTTCCTATTAAGATTCAAAAAGCTTTATATTCGGCAAGCTGTCGGCAGATTGCCGAATGATACTCGGCAATCTTTCATCTGGAGAAGGTATCCCAACCATCCTAAACTTTCATTATACCCCTGAAAAATGGGTTAGAACCATATTTTTCACACAGTTCACATTTTGATATAAGCTCAGTCACACTGGTACCCAATACAACTCGAAGACAATTTATCTGAAAACTACCTAATAGATCATTTTATGTATTTGGAATGCCCATTTGTAATAACATACCTGACCATTGTTGTCAGTGTAGCTTTAAAAATCCTAATTCAGGTCATCAGGCTTATCTTCCCATTTTTCCTAAGTTTTTTCAACCGTAAAAACACGTCCTTGGCATATGTTATACTACTTCTAACATGTTCATTGTATCCACCATATTTACTAATAACACTATCTAGGTAAGTTTAGCTATTCCCCTGATCGATCATCTTGTTACCCTAGATAATTTTTTCGTCTTCACTTATTTGACTTAACTCTAACATTTTATTGTCAAACGCTTCAAACGGTCATGCCGATCAGTTTCAGTTTTGTCACAACAAAAGATAAGACATTAAGCAAAAAATTCACAGCCATAGCTATCTTCATACAACTTTTTTTAATTCGAAATATCACAAACAGAGTCATACTATAACCTAAGAAATTAAAATGTCCAAATTTCTGAAAAAGTTTTAAAAAAATAACCAAGTTCAAATTGAAGAAAATAACTTTAATTCAACAACAAGTAAAAATAATGATGAACTAAAACAAATAAATATGTAAAATTAATGGCGAGTGAGTCTAGTATTAATTCTTGACAGACTAGGGAACAAAACTATTTTCGTAACGCGTATGTCGTGCTGTTACTGGCTGAATTTTAGGTTCAGCTTAATGTTGGGGGAGCCGTTTGCGTCAAGGGAGTTTATGAGGGGTGGGGGGGGATTTCACGAAGCCACAGATAAGCCAAACTCCCGACACTAAATTTAAAATGCATTTCATCACGGTGATCCGACAGAGCTGTAAGGAAACATTTTTTAAAGGAGAGCAATAAGTGACTTTAAGAGATCTAGAAACTACCAGGAGAGTTCGGTATTTAATTCTTTTCATGCTTTTCTTCTTGTCCGAAGACAGGCCGTAATGCCAAAGGGGAAAAATTATATTCTACCAGTGGTTGGGTAAACGTAAGGAAATACGCAATAAGTGCGGGGTTGGGACGTCAACCCCCCACTATATTCCCAGCTAATGCAAATTAGTTTCACAAATGCTAATATTCCAGCCTATTCTTGCGCACTGATCGAACAAAATATTCAAAAATCATTCATTTTGCTAACAATTTTGTCTAAAACGGTCAAATCATCAGCATACTCTAAGTCTTGGCGATTTTTACTTACCGATTTTATTCTTTCCTCTTAAATTGACTTTGCCGTCTCCATTATGACAAAATCCATTAAAATGATTTGTGTAAATGAGTATAGAGCACAATCTTGATTCAATGCGAAACCTACTACGAACCTCGTGTCCTGCCTCAACCCCATTAACATGTACTTATGTGGTATACCTTACGGTATTAACTTTGCTAGAGCTCTTCTATCGGCTGAATCAACCTGCTCCTAATCTGTAAAGTTAAGGACCAGTTCATTAAAGTTAAGGGGTCTGATAACTGACACTGTTCTAAATTATTAATCTAGGATTAAAAACTTGGTCGAACTATCCTCTGCCCTTCCTAAATCCACCCTAAAACCATACTCTATCTCTCTTAGAACTATTTATAGCGTTTTTAAGTCTAAAAGTATCATCATAATCATTAATTTGCATCCTACAAGAAGCAGGCTAATGTCTCTGTAATTACTGCTCTCGCTCTTTATCCCTTTCTTATAGAAGGGCTTAATTAAAGTTTTTCAGAAATTGCTTGTTACTTCACTTTTTCCAAAAATTAATCAAAGTCTTCTCTAATTTATCTCTTATTTCATCCTTATTATTTTTCAATCCTTGAATATTGTCTACAAAAAATTAAACAAGAAAAACGGGTTTTAATTTCTATAAAGCAGTGAATACAACACATTCAATTAAACACAAATACTCCGAATATTTCGGCCCCACATCCGGGAGCCTTTCTCAACGGAAAAAAAAATTCTTACATAAACATAAAAAAACATACTAAACGAAACAAAAGAAAAAAATATAAATAAATAGGAAAAAAAACTCACATATTAAATAAACAAACTCCATTCACTACCGTATACAATCGAATGCTTATATTGACACACCTTCTCACAGAATATAAATTGACATATATCAAAAAATGAGAATATATTTATGCTTAAACTAAAACAAAAAAGGTCAGCTAACCCCCGCCCATTACCCCGAAATAGATCTCACAGGTTCATCACCCAATGTTTGAATTATAAATTGAACAGATTCGTTTGCTTGCAAGCTTAGCTGCAGTTCGTTTACCTTTCCCAGCATTTAACCCAGTCTGACCTGTGTCCGCAAGGTCATCATTCGTATCCGAACTATTATCAAAAATAGTACTGGTTGAAAGTTTTACCTGCTTTTTAATTAAACTATTATAAATCGAATTGATCCTAAAATCCCATTCATCTCTATTGATACTACTACCCCCATATATTATCTTTTTTATTTCTATAATTTCCCTGAAGCTTTGTAAGAGTCCTAAAGACGTATCTACTATTTTTGTTTGATCAAATAAAATACTGTGATGAGGAAAATTATAAAGATGTTCTGCAACAGCTGACTCAAACGTTTCTGGTGTTTTGTTTGTTTTAGAGCGCAATCTATTGCATTCTTGTGTTGCTGTAGCCTATTTTCTAAAATCTGTTGCGTTCTTCCCACATAAAATTTACCACAAGAACATGGAATTTTGTATGCTCCCTTTTGCAAATTTCTCGGTACCTTGTCTTTCTCTTTATTTAACAACGAGCTTATATTATGTCCTGATTTAAATGCTGTATTTATATTATGTTTTTTTTTATTCTCTTCTTAATTTTTGTGATAATATTGGGATAAAAGGCAAAGTTATGTAATTTTTTTTTTTGATTTGACCCATCTTCTTCTAATATTTTTGGTTCCGTCAACTTCTTTTTCTTTTTTTCAATTATTTGAGAAATCATATTTTTGGATAGCCATTACCTATTAGAATATCCTTAATAAAAATTAGTTTATTGCTTATGTATTCTGGTGATGCTAATTTTAATACCCTATCAACTAAAGAAATAACCACACCCCTTTTTACCTGGATCGGAAGATTTGATGTGAAAGACAAGTAACGGTTATTATTAGTCGGTTTACGGTAAATTGAAAACGCTAGTTCGTTATTATTTCTATGGATCAAAATATCTAGAAACGGTAACTTATTCTCTGTTTCCTTTTCAATTGTAAAAATTAATTCACCTCCCAGATTGTTTAAATTTTCCAAAAATCCTTTAATTTCTGATTCCCCATAATTCCAAATAACTAAAATATCATCCATATATCTGCCCAAAAAATTTAGGTTTTAAAAAATATGTTTTCTATAGCTAAATTTTCTACATGCTCTACATAAATATTTGCTAACAAAGGACTTAAAGGCCCTCCCATTGCTAATCCCCTAGTTTGATGGTAAAAATTATCTCTAAACGTGAAATAATTAGAATACCTGCTAGTTATTCTGACTAAATTTAATATAGTTTCCAGTTCAATTCCCGAAGATAATTCTTCTACCTCATTTTTTCGTTCCTCAAGTTTTTTGGATAAAATACTAAACGATTTATCAAAAAGAATATACGTATACATGGATTTTATATCAAAACTGAACAATCTAGATTCTTCTGATATTTCTACACTTATAAGTTTATCTTTTAAAAATTCCGAGTTTTTTATATACAAATTTTGGAGATATAATAATGGTTTAAGTGTCATTGCTGCCCATTTCTCGATTTTTACCGTTGGTGAATTGGTTGTTGAAACAATAGGTCTTAAGGGGATACCTGTTTTATGTATTTTTGGCAAACCATATATTCTAGGGCTAACTGATCCCCTTGGAAAGAACTTGTGATACATCACCAGAATACATAAGCAATGAACTAATTCTTATTAAGGATATTATAATAGGTAATGGCTATCCGGAAAATATGATTTCTCAAATAATTGAAAAAGGAAAAAAAAGTTGACGGAACCAAAAATATTAGAAGAAGATGGGTCAAATCAAGAAACAAATTACATAACTTTGCCTTTTATCCCAATGTTATCACAAAAATTAAGAAGAGAATTAAAAAAAAACATAATATAAATACAGAATTTAAATCAGGACATAATATAAGCTCGTTGTTAAATAAATGGAAAGACAAGGTACCGAGAAATTTGCAAAAGGGAGTATACAAAATTCCATGTTCTTGTGGTAAATTTTATGTGGGAAGAAACGCAACAGATTTTAGAATATAGGCTACAGCAACACAAGAATGCAATAGATTGTGCACTAAAACAAAACAAAACACCAGAAACGTTTGAGTCAGCTGTTACAGAACATCTTTATAAATTTTCCTCATCACAGTATTTTATTTGATCAAACAAAAATAGTAGATACGTCTGCAGGACTTTTACAAAGCTTCACGGAAATTATAGAAATATAAAAGATAATATATGGGGGTATTAGTATCAATAGAGATGAAGGAGATTTTAGGATCAATTCGATTTATAATAGTTTAATTAAAAAAGCAGGTAAAATTTTCAACTAGCACTATTTTTGATAATAGTTCGGATACGAATGATGACCTTGCGGACAAAGGTCAGACTGGGTTAAATGCTGGGAAAGGTAAACGAACTGCAGCTAAGCTTGCAAGCAAACAAATCTGTTCAATTTATAATTCAAACATTGGGTGATGAACCTGTGAGATCTATTTAGGGGCTATGGGCCGGGTGTTAGATGACCTTTTTTGTTTTAGTTTAAGTATAAATATATTCTCATTTTTTGATAGATGTCAATTTATATTCTGTGAGAAGGTGTGTCAATATAAGCATTCGATTGTATACGGCAGTGAATGGAGTTTGTTTATTTAATATGTGAGTTTTCTTTTCCTATTTATTTATATTTTTTCTTTTGTTTTGTTTAGTATGTTTTTTTTATGTTTATGTAAGAATTTTTTTTCCGTTGAGAAAGGCTCCCGGATGTGGGGCCGAAATATAAGGAGTATTTGTGTTTAATAAAATGTTTTGTATTCACTGCTTTATAGAAATTAAAACCCGTTTTTTTCTTGTTTAATTTTTTGTAAATGGAAAAACAGTGTGGTCTAAGAAATTATTTATGAATATTTTCTCTAATTTTTTTGCAAAAAGATTATTCCTTCAACTGTTACAAACAAGTGTCAAATTATTTAATCATATCTTCATTGTTTCTTGTCACTCTATCACGGTTTTCGCACAATCTCGAACTTCTGCCTATCTATCTTCAACTCTTTTTATTGCTAATTATTCCTATTTTTAACTTGGAGAAGCCAAGATTGACTACTGTCTCTCAATTTTCTAGCGTGCCAATACAATATTTTATTGATAATTATGTTTGGATGTATCTTCCAGATCCTTAGCAATTCTATCCATGACTTTCTCTTCACCACCATTTCAATTCATATTTAACGCTCTCTCTACTTTCTCTACATTCCCCTTATTTTTATATTATCAATCACTCAAATACTTGTTGTAAAGGCCCGTTTCCTTTCTTGTCCCTGTTTCGTCCCTAAGACTGTGTTTTATTTTTTACCTTAATATTATTCTATGGCTTTCAATTACATGCTTAATAAAGTAGCATTATGTTATTATAATTAATCAATACAATCTATCTACTTAATGAATTTTTTATTGCCTAAGTAACTGGATACTCAATCTAGTTTGTTGAATTGCTTTAGTATTTCTGAGGTCTTCAGATTTTGGTGGAGTTATGTCTGGAAATGACCTAAAACCTACAGGGATGGAGGTGAAGCTCTTTGCTGGTGGGATGGAGGAAGAAAATTTCTAAGCCAGCTGGTTTCTAGAAATTTATTGATATGGCTGGCTTTCATTCAAATATTTGTTATGCGTATTATTTTCATGTTTTAGTAGTTGTCGTTTTTAATTCATCGAAAATATTAGAGCTGGGGCAAAGGTAAAATGCACATAAAAATTGTTTATGACTTTTTTTTTCAACATATATGTAAAATCAGACTTTTCTGGTTCTGGATAGTACGAATTGTGGATTTCTCTGACCGTTGAAAAAGATATTTTTGAATGTTGATTGTTATTTACTGTTGTTTTTAATAATTTTTTGTACAGAAACTGCCAATAAATATGGTGAAATCAAAAGTGATAACTTTGGTGATTCAATAGATTTATTTTAAGTCTCGAAAATTAAATGTTCAAGCTCCCGTTGAAGTGCTGTCCTCCAGCAGTGTCTGGAATGCTTTTTTTTTGTAAATTTCGTATTTTCATTTTAGTTTTTAAATTAGGCTTTTATTTTAACTTCACTCACAAAAAAGAGTACAATCTTCAAATAATTAACCGTTATGGATATATTTTCAGCTTTGTCAAAGATATGTGAAGAAAAGGACAGTTCCTGTTATTGATCTTGGGATAACTGGAATTATTTCCAGTTATTTGCAGTATTGCCCGAGCGTTTGGATGTTGACTTTCCCTTCACATTTACGAGGACTCCCAATTGTTCAAAATAAATCAATAGGAATCCTGGACCCTTTTTAGCACACCCTAGGAAGACAGAAGAATTATCTGAAATTAAAACGTCTTTTCTATTTCTTATATTCTTGATTTACAACAAATTTTTCACCTTAATTTGGCATATTGCTTTTGAAAATCCAACATAAAGATCTTTTTTTCAATAGTAGGAAACTTTTGGTTGAAAATAAACATAGCCATTTATCAAGAGATAGGATTAAGTTTCTTTTCCCGTTTGTTAAAAATGAGAGATCAAGACTAAGTTTAGGATATCAACTTTCTCAGATTACGAATAGATATTAGTTATTTGGATTAGTAAGTGAATCACCATCACTATACATAAATAAAAAGAAATTGAAAAACATGGTCCTTTCAGCCTACAATAGCGGGGATTGATTGTATTATTGATTTATTTATAAATTGTTAAGTAAATTCCATCCGAATCTCCGTGAGTCGATAGTTAAGTTATGTATTTTCTTGTTATTTTTTTTTCTTCTTCAAATTTATTTTAAAAATTGTTATGTTCTTATCAATTTTTCTTTTCTTTTTTAAAGCTACGTTAGCTGGAAGTGTAATTTCTTTTTTTATTATTATTTTTTTTATAAAGGAGACATTACGAGATTCCTCTCTTCTCCTTTGTACAAAATTTATGTATATGTTTTCGTTAAATAAAAGTCAAGTCAAGTCTAAAAATTCATAATGAATTTGGCTAATATTTTTTTTTTTAGTTTTGTGTGTAGGGTAGAACTAATTCTCATCTGTTTCCAGATTTGCATCACCACATTTTTTTTCGTTTTTTTTTTTCAACTGTCTAACACTTAAAGTAGGAAGGACATCTAAGTAACAATATTTGTTGCTCCGCCATTTGCTCTATATTTGGTATATTCCATGATTTTCTACAATTTGTCTCTGGATTATTATGCACCTATTAGGATTTTTTCGCGTAAATTTTTGTTGCGACAGAACAACATCAAAAAGATGAAACACCCATTATGTTTAGTTGGGCTATTGAACAAACGGCTCTTACTAGGTTGAAATTATTTTTAATCACTTTTCGTATTAAAGTTTGTTATATCATTACAATAATTTAGTTAACAAATTCTATTTTCAAGTATTTCAGAAAAAGTATTTCGAAGGTTTCAGAAGATATTATTACTTTCAAGAGGGTGCTTTTGTTGTAGATTTTTTTTTAGAGGGGGAAGCCATCTTAGAAATATTTTGTCATCTAGCACTCCAGGGGATAAGTTTTCTTATATACCGTTCAACATTCCTAATTTTCGAAATAAATCAGTCAGAGTATTTGGTTCCCAAAAATACAAACTAAAGATAGCAGACTGGTAAGATATAAAGCTGGGGATGTGATATTTAGGTAAATAATCATATGAATAAATGTGCATCGAAAGTTATTCTTCAAAGCAAGTTTTAAGAAAATACAGATGCTAAAATAGCATGAATTCTCCTTTGTTTTAGTGAGGATTCCTTCTTCTTGAAAGTCAAATTGATCTCAGAAGAATAGCACCGTATAAAACTGCTTTGTCGTAGAATAAACTGTTCACGTCCCCCCCTCTCTTTCTTACCGAAAATATGGCAAAAGATTAAAGTTTTGCCTACATAACCAAAATTAATTTTTAAATAAATTAAACAAGGTAAAAACAAAAAAAAGGTTCTATTTATATTTAACTTTAATATGTTACCTCTCTCTTTTGTAAATATTAAATTACGTTCAACCAGAAAACAAACATTCAGTGACATCATGTAAAGACGTTAAACACTTCAAATTATTAGGGAAAAATATTAAACTTGGATAGTCTGTAAAGGTAGTCAGGTGTGTAACCTATCCTGGGATGATAATCATTATATGGTTAATCATTTTAATCATTATATACTTTCTTCTTGATTGTCACGTATTTCTAGAAGAGAGCTTTTAATGACCTATCTTGAGCAGGTATGCCGGGGATTGGGATACTTCGATTTGCAAAGAAGGTGTGACCAACTAATTAGGCTCTCAAATAAAATTCTTTTTGTATATTCTAATTTTAAAGTCCTATGGATGTCTTGATAAAAATTAATTAAAAAATAACAAATTTTTTAAACTGAAAGTAAAGAGCAACATTAAAACTTAAAACGATCAGAAATTATTACGTATATGAAGGGGATTAACTCCTCCTCGACACATACCTCTTTACGCTTAAGTTTTTTAGTACTTTTGAAAAAAAAGCTTTTTTTGAACGACTCTTGTGTTTCAGGAGTCGTTCTTAAAGAATTGGGACAAACTTTAGCGTAAAGCGAGGTGTTGAGGAGGAGGCAACCCCCTTAATACAAGTAATAATTTCTGTTTGTTTTAAGTTTTAGTATTGCTCCTTACTTACAGTTGAAAAAACTTGTTTTTTTAAATTATTTTCTTATCGTTCTTTAAATATTCCCAGGATATCTGGCCCCACCTCCAAGAAGGACTATCCTCCCCACGGATATCCTCTAGACAGTTCCACCCCTGTGCAAATTTATTTTTGAAACTTAAGCAACTTTCCCCTAGGGCAGTAGGGGTTGGGAGGGGGGGGGGGGGTCATGTTATATCCAAAGGCACAGAGACTGGGCCTCTAAACTATGATGAAGAAAATTGACATCTTAAAAATTGTGTTGGACGAAGTTCGGGATAAATGGGGTGGGGAGGAAGGGTCAGTTGCCCCACAATCTTTTTGGTCGCTTATCAAGGGCACTAGAATTTTAATTTCTGTTCGAACGAGCCCTCTGACGATATTCTAGGACCATTCGGTCGATACAATTACCACAGGGAAAAAAATAAATAAACACATCCGTGATCTTTCTTCAGTCTCAGGCTCATAACCTTTGAGGGTAGAACTAAACTTAATAAAATTTACATATCTTAAACCAGCATAAAAACCCGATTCTTTTGATATATCTATTGGTATCAATTCCGTTTTTTTAGAGTTTCGGTTACTATTGACCCGGATCGCTCCTTACTTACAGTTCGTTATCACGAACTGACTAAAAAAAAATTTGACTGTCAAGGTTACTATTGATGGACTAGTCTATATATTAATTAAATTATAAACATTAAAATTGTCTTTTATGGACCAGTGTACCATGAGCAAAATGCGATATATTTAAAATACCAAAATAAAGTTCCTTATAAAGGCACAATTAGATCTGACTAAATATGAAGTAAATGGACACATTGGTTATTGAGCATTACAATGAGCTGCCCAGTACAGATACAACCCAGTAGCATCTATTTTCATCACATCTCAACCAACGAAGAGTACTCACCATAGACTCCAGGCAATTTTCATCCCAGCTTCCTCTGCGAAAACAACAGTTACCTTCGATCGTTGTTTCTTCGACCATGAACCATATTACGTATCAGGTAACACTATATTTTGAATCTCAGTATCCAGTGCCTTAACGAACTATATAATCACATAAATGCTGAGAACCCCATCGATCAAAACAAGATAAACGATATTTATTGATATTTGAAGTTAAATGATATTTAAAGACATTTTAAGATATTTGAAGCTGAAGTTAAAGACAATTTGAAGTTTAATTCTGAGAACCCCATCGATCAGAACAAGATAAACGATATTTAACGATATTTAAAGTTAAATGATATTTAAAGACATTCAAAGATATTTGAAGCTGAAGTTAAAGACAATTTGAAGTTTAATTCTGAGAACCCATCGATCAGAACAAGATAAACAATATTTAACGATATTTGAAGTTAAATGATATTTAAAGACATTCAAAGATATTTGAAGCTGAAGTTAAAGACAATTTGAAGTTTAATTCTGAGAACCCCATCGATCAGAACAAGATAAACGATATCTAACGATATTTGAAGTTAAATTATATTTAAAGATATTTGAAGCTGAAGTTAAAGACAATTTGAAGTTTAATTCCGAGAACCCCATCGATCAGAACAAGATAAACGATATTTAACGATATTTGAAGTTAAATGATATTTGAAGATGTTTGAAGTTCAAGTTAAAGACAATATGTTAAAAGAATCACTATAGTTTGATAACAACCCGTTCCAAATCCAAACTTCAATTACCCCGTGATTAACCTAGGAATCACCGCAAAGGCTAATCGACGCAAGCCATGAGCTAACAATTTTATAAAAGGCACAAATGAACAATTTTACGCGAGAATACATTCTCTATGCGCCTCAAAAAATCCTAAAAATGATATGCTGAGAAGAAATACGCCAACACCTGTAGTGGGAAGCATCATTTCCCAGTTGACT
Organism: Artemia sinica; assembly: GCA_027921565.1. Classification (NCBI taxonomy): domain Eukaryota; kingdom Metazoa; phylum Arthropoda; class Branchiopoda; order Anostraca; family Artemiidae; genus Artemia; species Artemia sinica. The sequence goes on along the minus strand of JAPEVW010000068.1, from coordinate 899,594 downwards.
ATTAGAGAAAACTTGTTGTGGGAAGACAATCAGGCTCGAACTGTTCCATGAAGAAACCATAACGTAAATGCTTCAAAATTTTACCAAAACAAAAAGAGTGAAGGACAATAATTAACAACAGAAGGATTGAGTACATTAAAGACTCGAAGGTGATGAATAGATGTGAATCTACATGTGTTACTTCCTAATAACTTTGATAATACAATCCCAATAGGGAAAGTGTTTTAATGTTACCAGTGAATATGATAAAACCAAAATATTGTATGTTATAAATCATTCATGTATGTACCACTAGATGTTCCAGTAGAATTAGGTGTGATATTATCATGTTATTCATTTAACTTAGTGTAGATAGAATATAGTATGTCATATAGACACCAAAAAAAGCCTTGTAAAAAATCGAAACAAAAAAAAAATCTTTAGTATAGTAGCTAGCCTATAACAATGAATAATCTTAGTCCGGTAGATGTATTTTAGATAGGGATGTAGAATGAAATAAGAAAGGTAATAGGGAAAATTTTTAGCACCCCTGGTTAAGCCCTAACATAAATATAAAATAATTATACAGAAGAAATAGTTAATAAATGGCGAACATTTTAAAACCCCAAAGGCGAGCAATTGCTAATGACGGGACGTCATTAATTGTTGGGAAGGGTAATATGTACCATGAGCAAAATGCGATATATTTAAAATACCAAAATAAAGTTCCTTCCTTCTAAAGATAATTCCGACTTCTTATAATTAAGCTAAATCTAGTTGCAAAAATGAAAAGTCCTTAATCAGCAAAGAGAAAAAGTGCAGTCACTTTCGCAGGAAGTTTAAACGATAAGAACCGTGTGAACGCCTAAATCATCAAAAATATTTAAGACGTATTATTGGACGAAGGGCTCACATCCTTGGGCCACGTGAGACAATTGCGAGCCAGTCCTTACAGCGCAGGACGAAAGAACTGCGTTTGATAGTGGGGGCAGAAGTGCTTTTAGAGAGGATTCGTAAAGTTGAAGCAGGACCATTGAGATAAAAGTCTTAAACTCTTTTCATCTCAGTCACCGTTATTGTCATTTGAAGTGACCCATTGCTGTGCACCTAAATATGTAAGTCAATAAATCTATTGCCTTTTTTATCTGTGTTTATTTCATTTTATATGTCTGCATCTAGTCTGATAATAGATAATTAGTTCGTATGTCTCCAAGGTGAATGCTCCCGGGGAATCGGATCTCCAGATAGATCGAGAAAAAAGAGGCCACATTTTTTCATCCCTACAAATGCCAAAGTTTGTCATCGCCACGGTTTACAACATTTCTAACCCTGTTTAGCCTATAAGTATTCGTGTCTCTGAAGTCGGATCTAATTGTGCCATGGAAACAAAGCTCTGCGACGTCAGAATTCCTAGTTCAATAATTCTTAACTCCTCATAACTCTTGATGGATTAAATTGAATGAAATATTTAAAAGATATTCAAAATCAGTATTAAAATACAATTCGATTAATATGTATATTGGAAAAATTACAGCATCCGGTTTCAAATATAAGAAATAACAATAGGGAGATGAACCTAGGCCATTCATATGTGATTTATTGAGAAAGCCAGGTTTTATTTTTGACTAATAAGAATACGTTTGATTCAAATACTACTTTCTCTATTGAGCCAAATAATAATTTTTCTATCGCTACAAATAATAAATTTTTCTATCGCTACACCAGTAAGATAAGGAACAGAAAGATAATGCAAAAGAACAATCCCTGAAGTTTATATATTGTTAAATGCGTGAATTCTTTAACCTTAAACAATATAAATGAAGGTAATATTAGTGTTGATGCAACATCAAAGATTGTAAGGTCTGAATTTCCCATTGTGCTTAAACAAAACATAATTGGTTTTCCCTATTAAGAGTTTGTCTGTAAGAATTTGAGCCCAGTTATGATAAAATGTTTAGAGAATTGGCCATCATTCCTCGGCGCCAATTTCTTACCTAGCAAAAAAAATGGGGCCGAGGGATCAAGCCTCGCTTATGGAAGATGCTCCTGGCTATTAAAGTAAGTATTTTGAAGAAATAACAGGAAAACGTGAAAGCATTGAAAAATCATTTCTTTGATAATATTCTGACAATCTTTCCTTTAGAACAGATTATCGTTCTCCTTAATTGTCAATCTTGAAATTATCTTACAAAACACAGATTTTTCCACAAAAACCCGACTCTAGCATAAAAAGGCAAGTAAATAAAATAGTAATAGTGTGCTTACCCAAGCTCTACTAATTTTCAATTGCATCCCAAGATCAATAACAGGAACTGTCCTTTTCTTCACATATCTTTGACAAAGCTGAAAATATATTCATAACGGTTAATAATTTGAAGATTGTACTCTTTTTTGTGAGTGAAGTTAAAATAAAAGCCTAATCTAAAAACTGAAATGAAAATTACAAAATTTACAAAAAAAAGCATTCCAGACACTGCTGGAGGACAGAACTTCATTGGGAGCTTGAACATTTAATTTTCGAGACTTAAAATAAATCTATTGAATCACCAAAGTTATCACTTTCGATTTCACTATATTTATTGGCAGTTTCTGTACAAAAAATTATTAAAAACAACAGTAAATAACAATCAACATTCAAAAATATCTTTTTCCACGGTCAGAGAAATCCACAATTCGTACTATCCAGAACCAGAAGAAGTCCGATTTTACAAATATGTTGAAAAGAAAGTCATAAACAATTTTTTTGTGCATTTTACCTTTGCCCCAGCTCTACTAATTTTCGATGAATTAAAAACGACAACTAATAAAACATGAAAATAATACACATAACAAATATTTGGAAGAAAGCCAGCCATATCAATAAATTTCTAGAAACCAGCTGGCTTAGAAATTTTCTTCCTCCATCCCACCAGCAAAGAGCTTCACCTCCATCCCTGTAGGTTTTAGGTCATTTTCAGACATCACTCCACCAAAATCTGAAGAGCTCAGAAATACTAAAGCAATTCAACAAACTAGATTGAGTATCCAGTTACTTAGGCAATAAAAAATTCATTAAGTAGATAGATTGTTTTAATTAATTATAATAACATATTGCTACTTTATTAAGCATGTAATTGAAAGCCATAGAATAATATTAAGGTAAAAAATAAAACACAGTCTTAGGGATGAAACAGGGACAAGAAAGGAAACCGGGCCTTTACAACAAGTATTTGAGTGATTGATAATATAAAAATAAGGGGAATGTAGAGAAAGTAGAGAGAGCGTTAAACATGTATTGAAATGGTGGTGAAGAGAAAGCCATGGATAGAATTGCTAAGGATCTGAAAGATACATCCAAACATAATTATCAATAAAATATTGTATTGGCACGCTAGAAAACTGAGAGACAGTAGTCAATCTTGACTTCTCCAAGTTAAAAATAGGAATAATTAGCAATAAAAAGAGTTGAAGAGAGATAGGCAGAAGTTCGAGATTGTGCTAAACCGTGATAGAGTGACAGAAACAATCAAGATATGATTAAATAATTTGACACTTGTTTGTAACAGTTGAAGGAATAATCCTTTTGCAAAAAAATTAGAGAAAATATTCATAAATAATTTCTTAGACCACACTGTTTTTCCATTTACAAAAAATTAAACAAGAAAAACGGGTTTGAATTTCTATAAAGCAGTGAATACAACACATTTTATTAAACACAAATACTCCGAATATTTCGGCCCCACATCCGGGAGCCTTTCTCAACGGAAAAAAAAATTCTTACATAAACATAAAAAAAACATACTAAACAAAACAAAAGAAAAAATATAAATAAATAGGAAAAGAAAACTCACATATTAAGTAAACAAACTCCATTCACTGCCGTATACAATCGAATGCTTATATTGACACACCTTCTCACAGAATATAAATTGACATCTATCAAAAAATGAGAATATATTTATACTTAAACTAAAACAAAAAAGGTCAGCTAACCCCGGCCCATAACCCCTAAATAGATCTCACAGGTTAATCACCCAATGTTTGAATTATAAATTTAACAGATTCGTTTGCTTGCAAGCTTAGCTGCAGTTCGTTTACCTTTCCCAGCATTTAACCCAGTCTGACCTGTGTCCGCAAGGTCATCATTTGTATCCGAACTATTATCAAAAATAGTACTGGTTGAAAATTTTACCTGCTTTTTAATTAAACTATTATAAATCGAATTGATCCTAAAATCTCCTTCATCTCTATTGATACTAATACCCCCATATATTATCTTTTTTATTTCTATAATTTCCCTGAAGCTTTGCAAAAGTCCTACAGACGTATCTACTATTTTTGTTTGATCAAATAAAATATTGTGATGAGGAAAATTATAAAGATGTTCTGCAACAGCTGACTCAAACGTTTCTGGTGTTTTGTTTTGTTTTTGAGCGCAATCTATTGCAATCTTGTGTAGTAGAATTGAATGATGGAAGAAATGCTTTTTAAGTAATTGCAGTATATCGGACACCATTGTCTAGTGTTCAAGAGTTTTTAAGTCAATATGAATCGTTGTTAGATGCCCTCACCCAGCACCACCATCCATTTTATATAATGGGGGATTTTAATATTGATTTTATGCGACACAATGTTTCGACATCGAATAAGGGATTAAAATTTTTGAATATTTCATTTTTACACGGTTTGTCACCTACTTGTTTACTACCATCAAGAATCTGTAATAACCATGCAACTCATATTGATAACATTTTTACATCTGAAAATTGCCTTGATACCCATATTATTTTGAATGATACATCTGATCATTGTGTTGTTGTTCTGACTTCTTTGGATCAGGAGTGGAACGTGAAAAGAGACCAAATAAAAGTTATAAAAGGATAATTAACCAGAAAAAGATAGATGAGATGAAAGTAAAAATAGGAGATATAGTTTGGAATGATGTCCTAAATGTTGAAGACCCGAATCAGTCAATTGTTTTATTTTATAGTAAATTTAACCAAATATTTGACCAAGTATGTCCTCTGGTATTAAGAAAGAGTAAGGATTTACCTCGTAAACAATGGGTTACTGAAAGCCTGTTAAAGAGTATAAAATAAAAAAAATAGATTGTATAAGGTGAAGATGCAGTACCCAAATGAAATTAATATTGAAAATTTAAAAAAATGTAAAAATCGGTTAACTCTTGTTCTCAGAGAAGCGGAAGCAAAATATTATCAAAATGAATTTCGTAAATGTAATTCACCTTGAAAAACATGGAAAATAATAAATAAAAAAATAACTAACGTTAAACAAGAAATACTCCATCTCACATGACTAGTCATGAAGGAGTTAAGATAACAGATGCGAGAGGGATGGCAAAAGCATTTGCTGACCATTTTAGAAAAGTTGGACAGGGTCTGGTGTATCAAATTTCTGCTGCAACACATAATCATAGAAAATATTTACCAAATAAAGTAGATAAGACAATATTTGTGTACCCTATCCGGTTCTCGGAGTACCAAAAAGCCGTTACAAGTTTGGAAAATGGATTTTCGACAGGGTGTGATGGTATATTGACTTTTCTGTTTATATAATAAGCTTGTGTACTTTTTCAGCCGCTTTTATATATTTTTAATTCTTGTATAAAAATATATATTTTTCCCAGTTTGTCTTAAAGTAGCTTAAATTTTACCTTTGTTTAAAAAAGGTGATAAAGATAACCCAAACAATTATAGGCCTATTACTATTTTATCGCCTGTTTCTAAAGTTTTTGAAAAGATAATAAAAAGTAGATTTATTTCATTTCTGGTAAAGAATAAGTTTTTTTCTCCTAATTAGTTTGGTTTTTTGAGTGGTAGATCAACCGAGCAAGCAATAGCTGCTTTACATCATTTCTTATCAGAGGCTATAAATGATAGTTATTTGGCGGCAACTGTGTTTTTTTACATAAAAAAGCTTTTGATACAATAAATCATGCAATTCTTTTTGATAAGTTGGAAAATATAGTAATCCGTGGAATATCTCTGGATTTAATGAGATCGTATTTATCTGAAATAAGTTTTAAAATCCAAGTTTGTGAAGAATCAACTCAATATTTTTCCGTTAGAAAATATGGGGTACCACAGGGATCCGTATTGGGCCGATACTTTTTTTTTATATATATATAAATGATCTTCCAAATTGCATGCCTTCAGGGGATGAGTTACCAATATTGTTTGCGGGGGATACAGCAATTAGTTTGAAGGGTAGCAGCGAGGAAGACCTACGATTGTCCCTGGAGACTGTTGCTTTGAATGTAAATTCTTGGCTTCATGGTAACCGATTAATACCTAATTTAAAGAAGTCGAAATTTGTGGTTTTTTGGGAGAAGTTCGAGGTCAGTGAAGCGTGTTCCATCTCAAATTATTAATTTTGGAGCTTCCTCCATACAAAGAGTAGATGTATGTAGATATTTAGGTATTTATATTGATTCAATTCTGTCCTTTAAGGCACATATTAGTAAACTTAAAGCAACAGTGTCCAGGAATCTCGGTTGTTTGCTTAGATTAATGTTTCTGTTTCCATACCAAATCATGAGAACTTTATATTTGTCATTAACTGATTCGGGTCTTCAACATTTAGAACATCATTCCAAACTATATCTCCTGTTTTTACTTTCATCTCATCTATCTTTTTCTGGTTAATTATCCTTTTATAACTTTTATTTGGTCTCTTTTCACGTTTCACTCCTGATCTAGAGAAGTCAGAACAACAACACAATGATCAGATGTATCATTCAAAATAATATGGGTATCAAGATAATTTTCAGATGTAAAAATGTTATCAATAAGAGTTGCATGGTTATTAGAGATTCTTGATGGTAGTATACAAGTAGGTGACAAACCATGTAAAAATGAAATATTCAAAAATTCTAATCCCTTATCGATGTCGAAACATTGTGTCGCATAAAATCAATATTAAAATCCCCCATTACATAAAACGGATAGTGGTGCTGGGTGAGGGCATCTAACAACGATTCATATTGACTTAAAAACTCTTGAACACTAGACAATGGTGGCCGATATACTGCAATCACTTAAAAAGCATTTCTTCCATCATTCAATTCTAATACACAACTCTCAAATAGCATCTCAACATTTCAAACCATAAATTCATTACGAAAGGAAGATGCAAAAACATCTCGTATAAAAATTCCAACTCCTCCTCTCTTATTATATTTTTGATTACCATGAAAAAACCTATAATTTTCATAATGTTGAAATGTATTATTTTCATCAAGAAATGTCTCACAAATTCCTAACACATCTCTTGACGACCCTTTACAAAAATAATGCAAAAAATTTAAACTGCTATTTAATCCTCTACAATTCCAAAATGTCGTTTAAATTGATTATTTAAAGGTGGAAGATCATGAACAAATGAATATTTATTTTTAGGTTCATTATAATAATCTTGCAAATCTTGATCTTGTGACAAAATCTATGAAAAAAAATTTTTATATCAAGAGGATTTTTTTCCAATTCCTCCATCCTACCAGCAGGGATTTCTACAATACTTAACTCATCCATAATCCAACATCAACAAAAATTTTGCATCCCATCTCCGTGAGCCGATAAATAAATTAAAAAAACAAGAATAAATAAAAAAATTAAAGGCAACAAAATTTCGAAAATAGAAAATAAGAACAAAAAAGTAATACATAAACACTACTTGATGTCAAACTCACTTTAACAATTATCCTTATCATCACCCGAAGGCGAGCTCAATTTAATCATGGATACCTGAGCTAACTCATAAACTAACTACAATCATAAATCCACTCAAGCATACTAAATAACCACTTTAATCTACTTCCGATACATTTTTTATGCATCTGACTTATGCAACATTATACCAATTAAGCTTCACTTTTTGCTCATTATCAATCAAGCATAATACAGGTGGGACGACTGGGGGGGATCCAAGCACTAATTCCCTTTGTGTCTCAATTCTTTCTGTTTGATTTTCAGGGAATTACGAATTTCACGAAACACCTTTTGTCACATCGTCTGATATATAGACATAGGGAGATTCACTTCCGGCTACTCTTCTGAACGAGTTTTCACGCAATTTCTTGTTTCCTGAAGAATACAGAATTTGTCCTTATCATCCTAGAGCTGGATTTTGATGAATCAATTCTTAAACTCAAGTAGTTCAAATTGGGTATTAATCCCTAGATGTTGGGAAAGTAAGGCGTTAACATGCCCCTTAGCTTTTGACTTAGATTCACCTTTAATGTTCCATAGAATAATATTCCTTCTTCTATCCATGTTTTCTAGTAAAAGGACTCTCGTAGCTAACTCACCAAAACCAGGTTCCTTTTCAATTTGTTGACGTAGTGCCAATATTTCCTGCTTGATACTAGATAACTCATTTTCGTGGGTCACTTTTGCTAATTTCAAATCTTCAACACGAGACGTTAGGGACACTAAACCAGACTTAATATCACTGATTTCCCTTTTTATTTCCAAAAATATTATTCTTAGTTTTTCTTCGACGATTGCAAGGTTTTGTCCAACTTTGAAACATTATGAGTCGATTCTGTGGATTCTCTAGACTCGTCCAAATCACTTTGTCTTGATCGCTTTCTACTTTATTTCTGAAACAAAAGATTCTCTAGTTTCTTGTAACTCTTTTTCTGTAGCGGTAATTAGTGCAAATAAGGCAGACTGTGAACCGGGTAACGCAGCAACTTCATCGGACACTTTTAGCTCAGAAAATGCTTTTGAAGTCAACCTGTAAATCTAGGGAAAACGCTCAAGTTCATCAAATGCGAGTTTAACATTCTTCATAATTTTAGTAGAAGCTTCTTGAACATTGTTCAAGATTATCTCGTCAGAAACCTGACGAGATATTTCTGAAACAATAGATTCTCTAGTTTTTGTAACTCTTTTTCTGTAGCGGTAATTAGTGCAAATAAGGCAGACTGTGAACCGGGTAACGCAGCAGCTTCATCGGATACTTTTAGTTCAGAAAATGCTTTTGAAATCGACCTGTAAATCTCGGGAAAACGCTCAAGTTCATCAAATGCTAGTTTAACATTCTTCGCAGTTTTAGTAGAAGCTTCTTGAACATTGTTTTCATATGATACAAGATAAAAATCTCATAAACAATCTGCTCGTTATGATCACCGTAGCATTAGGTCAAATAGTTTATATACTTTCCAACATTTTTATAATTCGTACAGGCCACAACGGATAGCCTGCAAATTTCGCCAGTGCTAAATTGAATTGCTTGTATGGCGGCATGGTGAACGTGAGCAGGATAAAAAAAGAAAGAAAAAAAAAACAAATGAGAGACTTATCTTAAAGTGCCCACGGATGACGTTGTCACTCACACCTCTTGCAGGGCGGTCCAGTTGACCATGGTCGCCTGAAAAGTTTTTTCTCCACCTTTTTCTTACATACAAAACAGCATGGCATCCATTAACTAACAAAACAAACAAATCCAGTCTTTTTCTTACATGGCAAGACAACAACCTTGAAATCAAACACGCTATTCCCCCTCTATTATGTGATGTCCGGATTTTAGTCTGTAAATTAGAATCTGGAAAAGAATACAACGAGAAAGAATGTTCCTGACTCAAACAAATTTCACATATTCCAAAAAAAAACAAATTTTTCTTTGAAAAATTAGTAAGAGTAACTGTAACACATCCTCATAACAAGTAGTAAGGTTGCAATTCCAGATACATAAATGCAACAGATCAGCTTTCCCCGGGGTTTAAACTATAAACTTTGAACATAAACACTATTTCTTAACTGTTGAAGTCTAACTTGGTTCATACACGGTTCAAGATCTGTTGCTATTGGTGCCTACAAAACCTCTTCTAGACGAAAAGATCGGCTCATTAAATATTCAAGTATAGACGCAGTAAAAGTAAATAAATATACAAACCAAACAAATCGCTCTAAATGAAAAGAAAAAAGTAAAGAAAAAAAAAGCAAGACTGAGAATAAACAATTTTTGATAATATTAAAGAAAATGACGAAAATAGCGAAAAATACATGAAACCAAACAAATATCTGTAAATGAAAAGAAAAAAAGTAGCAAAGAAAATACAGGACTGAGAATCAACAGTTTTTGAGAATAATAATAAAACTAACAGAAATAGCGAAAAGGTAATAAGAAAAAGGGCCAAAAAATTAATACAAAAGAAAGAAATAAACAATGAAAAAACAACACAAATACTATTTCAAATGCATTCACCAAGGGATCTTATTTTCCGTGCAGACGGTTCACCTGAAGACTTCAATATTATGTTGCCGCGGTCAGTCCATACATGTTTGACACCAAACCGATCCCTTGCGGCATTTAGTAAAGCACGACGTCGCTTCGTAATGAATTTTGACATATAGATGCCCGAATCAGCTGGTTTAGACTTCTGGGAGAAAAATTTTGGAGCAACTTCTTTGCTAGCAAATCGCACTAGTACTGAGGCAACTTTGTCACTAGTAGCATGAGGCCCACTCATTCTAAACTGGAAAGCCCTGATAATTCGCCAAAAGACATACCAGTAACACCCATCTGTGTCGATAGGACATTAAGCAAAGTCGTTTTAAGGTCAACTCCTGGATTTTGTTTCAGACCGTTAAAAACAAGACTGTCCAAGATATTTTCTTGATTCATATCGTCAAGCTTGACTTCAATTTTTTCAATTCGATTCTCTAGATCAAGCATTTGCATTCTACACGCTTTTAGCTCTCGTTTCCTACAGTTTAAGATGGGATTGAACCCTAGTGACACAGAATTTCACAACTCATTAATTATAGTATCAGCAGAGTCTTTAAGACGAAATTGCGCTTTCGCGCCACACTTTGCAGAAACCTGACGAGACATTTCTGAAACAATAGATTCTCTAGTTTTTTGTAACTCTTTTTCTGTAGCGGTAATTAGGGCAAATGAGGCAGACTGTGAACCGGGTAACGCAGCAGCTTCATCGGATACTTTTAGCTCAGAAAATGCTTTTGAAATCAACCTGTAAATCTCGGGAAAACGCTCAAGTTCATCAAATGCGACTTTAATATTCTTCGTAGTTTTAGTAGAAGCTTCTTGAACATTCTTTTCATATGATACAAGATAAAAATCTCATAAAACATCTGCTCGATATGATCACCGTAGCAGAAGGTCATATAGTTTACATGCTTTCCATCATTTTTATAATTGGTACAGGCCACAACGGATAGCCTGCAAATTTCGCCAGTGTTAAATTGAATTGCTTGTATGACGGCATGGTTAACGTGAGCAGGAGAAAAAAAGAAAAAAAAAAAACAAATGAGACTTATCTTAAAGTGCCCACGGATGACGTTGTCACTCACACCTCGTGCAGCGCGGTCCAGTTGACCATGGTTGCCTGCAAAGTTTTTCTCTCCTCCTTTTTCTTACATACAAAACAGCATAGCATCTATTAACCAACAAAACAAACAAATCCAGTCTTTTTCATACAGTTTAAAGCAAATCCTTTGTTTACTTGGCACAAAGCCACACACAGGTAGATCAGTATTCGTGTGAGGGACGTAGTTAATGCAATTCAATCTTTAAGTTTCATAATAGTTTTTCCTTTTAACTTGAAAAAATAATCCGATTTACTTAGCTATGGTCACCTTTCAAGAACAAGATGATATCCGAGATCAAGGTAATATCCCATAGCTATAACTCAAGTAGAATCTGGAACACAGCTACTAACAGGCAAACAGTTGAATTTCACCATAATATTTATCTTTATCTGGGTAAATTCACATTAAAACAATTAATCCGCTCTTGAACTGGTTTCAATTAAGTCTGGAGCAAAATAGTTATAAGAAGAAGAGCCAAAATAGTAATACGAAAGAAAGAAAAAAACAACGAAAAAACAACACAAATACTATTTCAAATGCATTCACCAAGGGATCTTTTTTTCCGTGCAGACGGTTCACCTGACGACTTCAGTATTATGTTGCCGCGGTCAGTCCATAAATGTTTGACACCGACCAATCCCTTGCGGCAGTTCGTAAATCACGACGTCGCTTTGTAAGGGATTCTGACACAAAGATGCCCGAACCAGCTAGTTTAGACTTCTGGAGAAAACTTTTCGAGCAACTCTTTGCTAGCAAATCGCACTAGTACTGTGGCAACTTTTTCACTAGTAGTATGAGGCCCACTCATTCTAAACTGGAAAACACTTGATAATTCGACAAAAGACATACCAGAAACACCCATCTGTGTCGACAGGACATTAAGCAAAGTCGTTTTAAGGTCAACTCCTGGCTTTTGTTTCAGACCGTTAAAAACAAGACTGTCCAAGATATTTTCTTGATTCATATCCTCAAGCCTGACTTCAATTTTTTCAATTTGATTCTCTAGATCAAGTTTTTGCATTCTATACGCTTTTAGCTCTCGTTTCATACAGTTTAAGATGGGATTGAACCCCAGTGACACAGAATTCCACAACTCATTAATTATAGTATCAGCAGAGTCTTTAAGACCAAATTTGCGCTTTCGCGCCACACTTTGCAGAAACCTGACGAGATATTTCTGAAACAATAGATTCTATAGTTTTTTTTGGAACTCTTTTTCTGTAGCGGTAATTAGTGCAAATAAGGCAGACTGTGAACCGGGTAACGCAGCAGCTTCATCGAATACTTTTAGTTCAGAAAATGCTTTTGAAATCGACCAGTAAATCTCGGGAAAACGCTCAAGTTCATCAAATGCGAGCTTAACATTCTTCGTATTTTTAGTAGAAGCTTCTTGAACATAGTTTTCACATGATACAAGATAAAAATCTCATAAAAACAATCTGCTCGTTATGATCACCGTTGCTGAAGGTTAAATAGTTTATATGCTTTCCATGATTTTTATAATTCGTACAGGCCACAACGGATAGCCTAAAAATTTCGCCAGTGCTAAATTGAATTGCTTGAATGGCGGCATGGCTAACGTGAGCAGGAGGAAAAAAAAGCAAGAAAAAAAAAACAAATAAGACATCTTAAAGTGACCACGGATGACGTTGTCACTCACACCTCTTGCAGGGTGGTCCAGTTGACCATGGTTGCCTGCAAAGTTTTTCTCCACCTTTTTCTTACATACAAAACAGCATAGCATCCATTAACTAACAAAACAAACAAATTCAGTCTTTTCCATACAGTTTCAAGCAAATCCTTTGTTTACTTGGCACAAAGCCACACACAGGTAGATCAGTATTCGTGCGAGGGACGTAGTTAATGCAATTCAATATTTAAGTTTCATAACAGTTTTTCCTTTTAACTTGAAAAAATAATCCGATGTATTTAGCTATTGTCACCCTTCAAGAACAAGGTAATATCCGAGATCAAGGTAATATCCAATAGCTATAACTCCAGTAGAATTTTGAACACAGCTACTAACTGGCAAACAGTTGAATTTCACCATAATATTTATCTTTATCCGGGTAAATTCACATTAAAACAATTAATCCGCTCTTGAACTGGTATTAATTAAGTCTTGCGCAAAATAGTTGTTATTACACTGAGTTCATTCGGACAACTGAGTAAGTTCGTTCTGTAAGTTTCGTCGGGCTTCGCCCGACGAAATTCCTTCCAGAAACTTAACTTTGCACCGAAAGATAACGACTTTTGTCGGGCACCGCCCAATGGACAAAAGTCCGTTCGGGGGGAGGGGAGACCCCTCCCCCTTAGTGACACCCGTGCCTACAAAGCCTAGGCTGTGCTTTTATATCAAAATTACAATTCACAGTTACAATTGTTAAAAAAGTGTGGGAACACAAGATGATAAAACAGACATCTCCCCACCCTGGTGGATTAAACAGAGCGGACAGATAGAAGAGAGTTTATAACTATATGTTATTCAGAGCAACACTTGTTTTAGAAAATTCGTTTGGTACTCTGACCGCCATATGGTGGATTCTTCTGCAGCAATTGACAGCAAACGTGAAACAAATTATTCAATTATAAAGGTGCTGTATGCACATTTTTTTTATGGCAAGAGTCTCGGATTATTTTTGAAAAATTTTGGTGACACTATAGGCACTAATAAGAGAACAATTGTTGGGACATGGAGGCATGAACTGCAGTCTACCTGGAAGTAAAATTTGTTTGCCAGGGTTTAAACATTTCTAGCAATGGAACATGTATAAGGTCTAAAACCCCTTCCCACACTTTATGTTCAATCAATCTTGGATTAATCTTTTTTTTCCCATGGAGCACTAATCACATCTCTTTTCTTTGAAAATAGCCATAGCAGAGTTTGTTTGTAAAGTCATTGCAAATAGTCATGAAGGCAAAGTTCTTTTTAGAATGACTGGTAAAATGCACTTGCATAAAATTTGTCTAACATTTGAATTTTCACCTCTTTCATGAGTGCAGTTGTAATGGCTCTAAGCCTTAAACTGTTCCTTAGTATCACTTACATTATTTTAAATTATTACCAAATTGCGTTAAAGCATTAATTTCTATAACAAGTACCAATCCATAACAATTCTTATGTTTATGTTGTAACTGAATTAATCGATCCATTTATTGCTTTAACTGTAATATGAAAGTAATATTACTTTAGTTTTGTTGATGATTTATCTATTTATTATCAGAAGGAAAAGATTATGTGTGCACCCAATCTTATAAGAAAGGGAAAGGGCTGTGAAAGGCCATATAACGTTAGTCAACAATTTAATGATGAGAGATGATGAGAAGAAATTTCAAAATTTTGTAAGATTGACAAAAGCAGAGTATGTGGAATTACCTAGTTTAGTAATGCCTTTGATAACAAAAAAGAATATAAATTTCAGAAAAGGACAATCTCTCCAGAACTGAAGAATGCTTTGACACTGAGATATTTGAGTGCTGGCATTGCTATGGCAGCTTTCCATTATGAATTCCGTGGTGGCCACTAAACTATTTCATAGATATTATCTGATACACTGAAGGTGATATATGAATTTTTGAGTCCAATGCATGTGCAAGAGCCCAAATCAGATAAATTAAAAAGTGTCTCTGACATGTCTAGGGCAAAATATTTTTTTTCCAAATTGCATTGGTGCTTTGGATGGTAATCATGTGTGGATTCAGTGACAATACATGTCAGGCTTACAATTCTACAATTATAAATACTATTTTAGCCTTATACTTGTAGCTACTTGTGATGCTAACTACAAATTTATTTATATTAATGTTGGACCTTATGAAAGTGAAAGTGATGGGGATGTATTTGCCAGGTCAGATCTTGGGGAAGGCCTAGACAATTGCAACATTAAGCTTCGGATCTTCTGCCATTGCCCGGAACAATGGAAAATTTTCTATGTTTTTTGTTGCTAATGAAGCCTTTCCCTTGTGCAATTACATTATGAGGCCCTTCCCTGGAAAGAGACTGTCAGAAGGACAAAAATTTTCAATTACCGAACATCAACAGCTTGGCGTTTAATTGAAAATACTTTCGGCATACTGGTTCAGAGTATTTTGAACTTTTCTGGCACAGTCAGAAAAAGTAAGGGCAATAATTACTGCTTCCGTGTGCCTTCATATTTTATTATTTCAAATAGAGGAGCCCCAGCTGATATTCAGGAGCAGTCAATGGGAAGTGGGATTTCTGAGCTTGGGAGAGTTGGGAGCAACAATTCTTCTAGAACAAACCAAGATCTTTTGAAATAGATTAATGCACTTTTTGTCTGTAGAGGGTGCTGTTCCTTGGCAACAAGAAAAAGCGTTGTGAGGCTCATTTTAGATAGTGCATAAATAGTGTACATCACAGCCACATCCAGGATCTTTCCTTTTGGTAGGATGGGGGGGAGGTTGGTTACAAAATAAGCATAACAATTTCCTTACATCCATTTTTTTTGCTTATTTTTAAGTTGCTTATATATAGGGGGAAGGCCAAGTACTTCGGACACTTCTATACTTGGGACTGGCTGAACATACAGTGAAGCCATCTAGCAAAATAATCACAAAACAATTGTAGGGAAGGATGTCTCTATCAGATATCATCTGCAGAAGTTTGAATTTGACAGTAGCCTTTTTTTATACTTTGGAAGTATCAAAAATTTCAGGTTAGATGTCAAAAATACTTGGACTATCTGTCTTGGCTTTTCTCTCTCTACAATTACCCAGCGTCTTGATGCAACCTATGCAACCTACTGCAAAATACTTGATAACTTCAATTGAATTTAAGATATCAAGTATTTTGCAATAGGTTGCATAGGTTGCATCAAGACGCTGGGTAATTGTAGACAGAGAAAAGCCAAGACAGATAGTCCTAGTAATTGAGAGGCAAATTTTTAAATGGCTGGGGCAGGGTTGAATTGAAGTTATCGAGTATTTTGCAATAGGTTGCGTAGGTTGTATCTAGACGCTGGGTAATTGTAGACAGAAAAAAGCCAAGACAGACAGATTTGGTGAGCCGGGCAAGATTGTTTTTGGAGGGCTGTGTGTCCCTTATGTTTACAATTTCTGCCGAAAGTCTGACTCAGGGCATTCACTAATTGCGTTGCCTGTTTTTCTGTTAACTGATTTTTGTTAACCGATTGCCTGTTAACCGATTTTTATATTTTTTAAAATTTTCAATATTAATTTCATTTGGGTACTGCATCTTCACTTTATACAATCTATTTTCAAGACGAGAGGGACTGTTTGCAGTATTTTTTTGCTATGGCATTGGGCCAGACAAGTGAAGCATTGTAGTTGTTTAGGCTTATAAATCTTGTAAAAAAGGGACATACCCTACAAGAATATTTCTCTGTTTAGCTCATCTTTGCAGGACGTGAGAAATAAACGGCTTGGGTAAAGGAATCCTTCTTTGTTTAAACTTAGCCTTATAGCGGTTGAAATATAGATGAGAAGGCTTGAAGAATCTATCAGTTCAGTTTGTATTTCTTCCTTTTTTACACTGGTATCAACACCATACAGCACATACTTGTGTAACTTTTCCAAATCTTTTATTTTTTGCTAGAAGTTTCGAGTCATCACAAATTATTTCTTTGGATTTCGACAGGACATAGTCTGCCGCCTGAGAAGACGTAAAGTAAATATCAATAGACTTGTCCTGCTTGAAAACAAGTTCAAAATTTACCTTGACGATCAGAATGACAGCTTTCCTACTTTGTATTATTCGATCTTTTGAAAAAGTATGGCTATTGTTTTCTTGATCGAGACATTATAATCATTGGGGTAATCGGTAGCACTAGTTTCTTGGACACTTGAAGAGAGGGGTTGCACTATCACTGGCGAATGAGTTTCATCCTTTTCCCTCTTTTTGCTAGGCGTCACCTCTTTCATTAGTTAGTGGCGGCTAAGGCATGAATTCCTGACAAGTGGCTAATTCTTTTGGACTACGTAGTGGGGGGGGGGTCTAGGAAACGTTTTAGAAGTAGGTTGGAATGGAAACTGGCCAAAGGTCTCAGTGGGAGTATCTTTGTCGGGTGGTAGCATTAGGGGCTGCCTTTTTCCCGACATTTATTCCGAATCAGTCTTAATTCAAGGCTACTTGGACCGAAAGTAAAGATGACAGTTTTTAATCAGCGATAACACCAATATATTCAATGTTAAGTACGTTAATTACTGACACAATATCCAAGGGATTTTGCTGATGGTAATAACCAATTAATATTCCGTTACGGAACTAAATTATTCACTATGATAAATTTTAACTCACTTTGTATGAAGTGATTAATCCCTTACAATTAAATCCGCAAGTTAATTGCTAAATCTCAAACAGTACAGTACAAAAGATAATCCGATTAAGGTTCATAAGTTAGTTCCTTTTAGTTCAGATACTAAGCTCATACTGAATTTCATCAGCTGTCATTCTTGACCTTTGTGTTTTAAGTTTCTCGCAGGAGAGCTGCCATTTAAAACATTATTCCGGCATATCTCGGACAATCATAATTTGCCTACTTGATCGTCATTGAACTTGCACATACCCTTAACCCCGATTGTGCGGTCAGATTTTGCTCCAAATATAACATTCGGAAAGACTTGAAATCTGATCCCGGAAGAGCTGAGAGATAGGAGCTCCCTTGCGTCATTAAAAAAAGGGTAAAAAATTATTTATTGGCCTTACAAAACAAAAGTTAAGGTAGAGTCTGATAAATAATGTAAAGTATGATAAATAAAAAGTTTAAGATTAAAATATGAATAACTAAAGTATGATTTTTTTTTAAATATATATATTATCTATGATGGGGTTGCTTCCCTGGGGAAAGGAGCAGGAAGGTTGAACTGGTTATTGGTTTTTTGATTAATCAGAGGTAATGTTATGTCTGGGAGTAAGAGCGGTGTCTTGATATTGATTGTTGATATTGATGTTGAAATGATATTGATTGTTGTTCTCAGCGTCCAGAAATGGACTGAGTATTTTGCATTATGTGCGATTTACTTTTTGTCCTTGTAAATAAACCGATTGAATTGAAATAAATTATAGGATTAAAAAAACTTTTGTCTAAGTCTTGGCCAAGGATATTCTTTCTACAAACATAACAAACCTGCCTATGATCAATGGAGTCTTCCCGGAAATATTTCAATCAGCAATTCTTATCCTGACTCATAAAAAAGTTGATCAGTTTGAGATAAGTAATTATTCTCAAAGCTTACTTCTCCCACTTATATCTAAAGTGATCGAGAGAATTATCTTCCTACGTCTTTCTCCTTTTTGTTTGTGATTCATCCTTCAGATTCGTTTATTTCTCCTCATCAATATGACTTCTGTTCCAAATTTTCAACTGCTCAAGCTCTTTTCGACGCCACATAGTCTATGCATTCCCAACTTGACCTTAAAAATACTGTATTGGGCTTATTTCTGGATTTTTCTAAGGCCTATGATATGGTTGATCACATTTTTTTTTCAAGTAAACTCAACAACTTAGGGATTCGTGGAGTTCCTTTCTCATGGTTCGGCTATTTGCTCTCTGGTAGAGTACAGAGGGTAAGTCAGGGCGGGGTTACTTCGCATCCCCTTCCTGTCTGGAGGGGCGTCCTGCAGGGCTCTGTTTTTGGTTCAATACTTTTTTCTCCTTTATATTAATGATTTGGTCACGGACCTGGGTCCATCAGTGCACCCAGTACTATTTTCTGATGATAGCAACTTTTTCATCACCGGCTCTAATTTAACCTCCGTCGTCACCTCTACTCGAATCCTTCTGAATAGAGTACATAAGTGGTGTCTCGTTAACTGCATGAGCATTAACAGCAACAAAAGTCGGGTTGTATTATTTCGAACGCCTTACAAAAAAAATGAAGCTCAGCAATCACTTGGCCTAAAATATTCCTCCAATCTCCTCCAACAGGTTGAAGCTTATATACCAAACTCGTCCGGGAAGCCAAAAAATTATAATTATTCAAAAATATCTCATTGCAAAGAGAACTTGCAAAAAAATTAATCCACAATAAATTAAATTCTTTCAGAAACAAGGAATTCAAGATATTAACCTTAATCACATCAGTGGCAGATTAATTGACCCAATTTCAGTACCAGATGTTTTAATAATTATTTCACTAATATTCCAATTGCTAACTCCTGTTTCCCCTCCCAGTCATTACACTCTAGCAAGAATCCCAGATCCTTTTCTCCTTTTTTTAGCAAGGAATCTTTCTCAGATCCATGTTTTTCTCTCCAACTGATACTAAAGAGGTGCTTCAAGTTATCGAATCTCTCTCTAATAGTAGTACACCTGACTTCTTTGGCAAAAGTAATAAGCTTCTTAGGACCGTATCTTCCTAGGTATGTGAACCCATTGTGCGCATAACAAACCTGTTTATGACCAATGGAGTCTTTCCGGGAATATTTCAATCAGCAATTGTTATCCTGATTCATAAAAAAGGTGATCAGTTTGAGATAAGTAATTATTGTCAAAGCTTGCTTCTCCCACTTATATGTAAAGTGATCAAGAGAATTATCTTCCTACGTCTTTCTCTTTTTTGTTTGTGATTCATCCTTTAGATTCGTTGATTTCTCCTCATAAATATGGCTTCCGTTCCAAATTTTCAACTGCTCATGCTCTAATCGACGCCACACAGTCTATACGCTCCCAACTTGACCTTAAAAATACTGTATTGGGCTTATTTCTGGATTTTTGTAAGGCCTATGACATAGTTGATCACATTGTTTTATTAAGTAAACTCAAGAACCTCGTGCAGTTCCTTTCTCATGGTTCGGCTATTTGCTCTCTGGTAGAGTACAGAGGGTGAGTCTGGGCGGGGTTACTTCGCATCTCCTTCCTTTCTGGAGGGGCGTCCTGCAGGGCTCTGTTCTTTGTCCAATACTTTTTTCTTCTTTATATTAATGATTTGGTCATGGACCTGGGTCCATCAGTGCACCCAGTACTATTTTCTGATGATAGCAACTTTTTCATCACCGGCCCTAATTTAACCTCCATCGTCACCTCTTCTCGAGTCCTTCTGAATAGATTAAAGTAGTGGTGTCTCGTTAACTGCATGAGCATTAACAGCAAGAAAAGTTGGGTTGTATTATTTCGAACGCCTTACAAAAAAAATGAAGCTCAGCAAGCACTTGGCCTAAAATATTCCTCCGATCTCCTCCCACAGGTCGAAGTTGCCAAGTTTCTGGGTGTCCACATAGACTCCTCCCTATCATTCGCAACACATGTTTCCTAAACCAGAGCCATAGTCTTGCAACAGGTAAGTATGATTAATCGTGTGAATTATTTTCTTCCTCCCGATATCCTTGTCACCCTTTACTACTCTTTTATTTACCAATACATCTCATGCTGTAGATCTGTTTGGGGCAACAATTATCCTTCAGTTACCAATAAATTAAAATCTGCCCAAAACCGTGCCGTCAAAGCAGTTTTTGGCAACCCCGACAATATCCTACCCAGGCCTTGTACTCCGATTTCGGTATTATCCCTTTTGAACAAATCATCCGAAATTAAATATATCCCTTGCATACTCCGCTTACCATAAAAATCTTCCTCCCCAATCATTATCTTATTTTAATAGTAATAATTCTGAAGGCCTCTGTCCCTCCGCCCGGCAATCCCCCATTTATAAGTCTATACTTCAATGGAATATAATACCCTCCAGTGTCGAGCTATCAAAAAGTTTTTGCACGTTGTATAACAATGTTACAAAACTTTGATATTATAATTCTCTAATTTTTTAATAAATTTGCTTTAATTACCCGTGTTTATCTTTCTCTTTCTTTTTTTCTTTTTTTTCTCTTCTTCATTTTCATTTTTTTTTGTTATGGTCCTCAACAAGTTTGCTTCCAGGATCTTTATTATTGTTGGTGTCATGTTTTATTTTTATAATAATAATAATAATAATATAATATAATATAGATTTATTACCTGCCAAAACTGTAAAAGATACAATGGGTGGCAGAGTATAAAAAAGTGAAAAAAAAATGCAAAAAGAAAAAAAAAGACAAACAACAAAGTACGGTTTAACACGAATACATACAATGAAATGGGCCCTCAACATCGACATTCAAATAACACATTCAACTCAAGTCTGTCCCTGAAGAGTTACCCAAGGATGACCTAGATTCATAAACTTTTTATGAAAACTCGCTACTCTGGCAGGAACTGCCAGAGTAGGGTCTATCAATCCAAATCTACTGATCAAATACCGGTTTTTGGACCAAGGTGGTAGTCCAAGCAGATACTTAGCATATTTAAATAAATCGTGCGCAACTTTTTCTTCTCTGTCTGTGTGAAGCAACTCCAAAACGGAGAGATGTAGAGAAAACTCAGTAAAACAAATGCATTACACAATTGGGCTAAAATATCACGACTAAATCTCGCCTTGCTCAGAACAAGCTTTCCATATGCAGAACGAACTTTTCTAAGGGTATCAGCGATAATAAGTACGCGTGTGGCCTTGAGTGACGTACCGATCGGGACTCCAAGGTAAGTAAGTGATGGAACAGGTTTGATTTCCGTATCATCTAGCATAACGCATATGTCCTCAGTCGACACTTTATAATTGAAAAATAACAATTCAGTTTTCGATGGATTAAATGTATGGCCGACACGAGCATATTCTACCTTTAATGCACTAAAACAACTCTTTATTCCATTCAGGGTTCTACTAATGTTTAAAACGTCGTCGGCATAACCTATGAGCGACACATCAATCCCACATAAAATACACGTTGTTGGTGCTTCATGTTGCACTTCGATTACGGAATTATTGAATAAATCTGGTGAATTTACTGCTCCTTGCCTAATACCCTTTTTCACTGGTATATCAATTTCTAAAAGCATATCACAATCCCAACCAGGACACTTTATCCTAACACGAAGATTACTATACATTGAATCAAGAGGTCCGATGGCCGAATTTTCTACGCCTCTCTCTGCTGCAGAGAGTAAAATATGTTCGTGGATAGACGAATCGAAAGCACGGGCAAGATCATGGGCTGCTAAAACTAAAGAATCATTGTCATTCTCAGCGTCAGTCAGTATAGACACCAGCGAGTAAAGGGCATGATCACATCCAAGCGATCGCTGGAACCCAAACTGGTGTGGGGGAACCGAGCACTTGCTTCTAATTTCGTCACGAATAAGAAGCTCAAATAGTTTACATAGTGTAGTCGACACAGTAATGGGCCTTTATATAAAGAGCACTGGGAGGGAGGCTTCCCTGGTTTGAGAATAGGTGTTATTACACTAATGCAAAAGGTATCCGGGTCGATACCCCTGGTAACGATAATTTGGAATAATAATGATACATGTTCAAGAAGTTGTTCACTACCATAGAGTAAATGCTGGCCACAAATTTTATCGAAACCTCTCGAAAATTTCTTTTTTTTAGCTTTTTCAGGCATTCACGTATTATACTTCTATTAACTACCATGTATTCTCTTTCGGCAATTTTAGCATTTCATCTAGCTCACTCCGGTAAGACTTCCGTAGCGCTTGGTCAGGACTTTTGAACTGATCGGTGAAGTAAGTATTCCATGCCTCTTTTGTTGGAAGGGGGACCTCAGAGGTCGATTCTTTGGGCTTCACTAAATTCCGCCAAAGGAGTTTGGGATCGGACTTGCTTTTCTTGCTGTATTCGTCAATTATGTCTCTACGGTGCTTAGACAAGGCTTTGGCAAAGGCACGTTTAGTATGATTCTTCACTTTCCAGACTTGCCCAGATCTTGGCTTACCACTGTCACACCATAGGCGAAACCAGAACTTTGCAGTCTGGCATGCTTCTGTTAAATTTAGGTTAGCGGACCATCCTCTAATTTCAGTGTTTACTCGAACTTTTCGAGAGGGTATGGCTGCTGATTCGGCGCACCGAAGGGCATGGGCATATTGAGGCAGAGTAAATGTTCAACAGAAGTTTCTGCTCTTCGACCGGGATGTCACTGTTGGACATCAGTAGCGGGAAAGGGACTTGGATCTTTTCAAGAATGCTATTACACACTTGTTGATACTGTTGGATCGCAGCATCATCGAGCTTCCAATCTTGCACAACTTCGAGCTTTGGAGCTGCGCTTTTTTTTACTTCAGAGAATGGGCAGGCGAAACTCAAGGATATAGGTAAGTGATCGCTAAGTGTACCACCCATTAGTACCGACACAGATTCGTTCTGGACATTGAATGATGTAATAACATGGTCGAGATTAGATACAGAACCACTGTTATGACAATAACTGAAGTTTTTATCTTTATCCACAACCTTGAAGCCATCTGGTAAGACTCCTAAAGCTATTTGTGTTCTGGGACTGTCAGTGTCAGTAAGGTCGCAGTTGAAGTCGCCAATAATTAAATATTCATGACCCGACTGCTTTATTCTCAACACACATTTAGCAAGTTTCTCGCAGGATAGGTTGAATTTTCTCTCTGATCGATCATTCTTGTAATTAGTAGGAAGGTAAACACAGATCAGAACAATACCATAGACGTCCACTGCGATAAAACTGTCTTGCTGCTCGACGAGTTTGGCGGAGATGTGATCTTTAATTACAATAGCAATGCCTCCAGATGGCCTTCCTCTACAGCTTGATTTCGCTTCTCTAATAAAGAACCGATGCTTGTCAGAGAACTTGATACAATCCAAACTATCCTTGCTTAAGAAGTGTTCTTGTATGCAAACTATGTCATGATCCTTGGCAAATTGTTTTATAATTGGCACCTTATCACGCAGATTTCCGTTCAATATTCCAAGATATTACTTTAAGAGATGAAATGGTGGCTCTTGTCATTGCGGTTTCTTCATTGCTTTCAGGACTTCGGGACAACGGATGCTATAACAGGGGTGCTTATCGGATTTACAAAGCGCGCACCGAATAGGATTTTCGAAAGGATGCTCCTTTTTTAAAGCATGCCCTTCTTCGCCACATCTAGCGCAACGTTTAGAGTTTTCACATTTCGACGCTAGGTGTCCATAGTTTTGACAGTTGAAGCACCGGCGTGGGACATTAATAAACTCATCAATATGAATTCTTTCGTATCCTATCAAGGGCGGGTTCCGCATTGCATGTTGCAGATCACTTTTAAGGGAAAACTGCAGTTTGAAGGACCTGGTTGCTCGGATTTGCTCTGCTTTAACACAATTCGGGACCACGGCTTTGAATTGAATTGATTCTAGTGACAAATACTCTACCTTTTTAATAATTGCATATACCCTATACTAACTCATGTATTTCCACCATGTTTTATTTGCCTTTTTAATTTATCTTAATATTCCCAGTTCTAGTCCACTTTCAGATATTAAGAATAAGCAAAATATACTGAAAATTATCACTAAGTTTTCTTTTAGCTTCATTAAAATTAGAAGAAACACCTCCCTCGTCTCTCTAATTCTCTTGAAAATTTAACGCTGGTGCAGATAAATATATCAATAAATAAACCCGAAGTTTAACCTGGCGTACAAATTAAAATTTAAGAATAAAACGTTCCATACAAGCACCTTTAGCGAAATTGTCTAGCACGTTTAGTTGTGAAATAATTAGTAATTTCCGACCTTCTGGGTGTTTTTTTTTAAGCAGAAAAGAGTAAGAAATTGTTGTTCCCAGGAAATTTCTTTGGGGTGGCAAATACTACTAGGAGCTTAGTTTTTAGCCGAAATTCTTTAGTAGTAATATTAACGAGGGCTTTTCACCAAAATTACTATTCATCACTAATTTTTTTTTGTATATTAAAATTTTATTCAGAATTGGAATTGCAAATTTAAACGTAGGAGGCACTAATCGAAGCACTGTTATTGATTTACCGATTTTAAAACAAACTAACCAGAGATTTAACAGACCGGTACCTCAAATTATATCTTGGTTTGGCCTAGTTATGATTTGGAAAACAATCAGAAATTAAATAAAAAAAGATATTTTCAACTGAGAGCAAGGGATATATTTAAAACCTATTTGAAAATATTGTTATTTGTATGAAGGGCAATGTCTCCTCCTTAGCTCTATACTCTTTTCTGGGAAGTTTGTTTTTTTTTCCAAATTTTTAAACAAAATATGCAATTGAAAAAAAAGATTTTTCAAAACTTACAATTCTTGCCCTGAGGGCTGTGGGGGGAGTGTCATCCTCAGCAACATAATTTCCAGACCTTTCAACTACATTGAACAAAATGGCTGTCTAAAAATTTTGATTAAATGTGCTTAGTAAATGGTGGGCGTTAGAAGATTTACTTGCCGTCCAAACACTTTCGACTATTAAAAAGCCCCATAGCAATTTGAATTTCCAATCGAATGAGCCCTTTTTAAAGTTTTTAGAACAAGGCTTTCTATAAAAAAAAAACTTATATGCCCCAGGGCACAACTTACAACCCTTGCCCTGAGGGCAGTGGGGAGAGTTTCATCCTCAAAGTTTGTCTTTTTTCCAAATTTTTAAACAAAATTTGCAATTGAAAAACAAACATTTTTCAAAGCAATAAAAAACTTTTTCTAATGAGCAAGGTCTTGAGAAGGAGGTAGTCCGAATTATAACAGAGAAACTTATATTTATTTTAAGTTTTACACTTGTTCCTTACTTTAGTTGAAAATTTTTTTCTAATTGTTTAATTACATTTGATGAAACTATAAAGTTTTATGAATACAATACTTTTTGGTAACGCAGAAAAAACGATAAATATTTCAATGATCTCTGTTTGAATTTTGGGGGGCAATCAAACAGTTCGTGGTAACAAACGTATAGTTCATTACCATCAGTGACCCCAAGGAGCAGCCTGGCTTAATAGTAACCAAAAACTATAAAAAAACGGAATGTTGATACCAATAGATATATGAAAGTAATTGGCCTATTATGCTGACTCCAAATAAACACGTTTTATTAAGTTTATTGAAGTCATTGGATTTAAATGAAATCACACCATCAGGTTCAGCCTATCAAGGGACCCTACTGTGAAGGTTTCAGGCTCATGTTTGCAAAAATGTGGTATTTTGTAATTTTTGCCAGAAGAAAAATCACTAATGTTTGTTTATTTGTTTTTTTTTCTTTTCCAGGGGTTATCGTATCGACTCAGTGGGCCTAGAACGTGGCGAGAAGGCTCATTCTAATGGAAATGAAAAGTTCTAGTGTCGTTTTAAATGATCAAAATCTAGAGGGTAGCTAGACCCATCCCACGCCATTTTTTCCCAAAGTCTTCCGATCATAATTTTGAGATAGTGTTTTGTTCAGCATATAGTTGAAAGGCCCAATAACTGTGTCTTTGGAGGTAAAATGACCCCCTACAGTTCCCGGGGAAAGGTTTTTAAGTTATAAAAATCTGCCTACTGTTTTATTTCTTATTGAGAAGTATGTATAATATACTAAAAAGGAGGTCGAAGCCGAAGGCCTTGGCCGAGTTCGTTGATTTGAATTGAAGTTATCAAGTAAAGTTTTATTCAAGTAAAGTTGAAGTTATCAAGTTGATTTTATAATTGAAGTTATCGAAATTTGTAAAGAGTGGGACACATTTTTTTTTCCATGAAATTACAAAAAGACCGCTTTCAAAATGTCACTGGTGTCCTAGTAATTATATTAGCTCAACTAGAGTGAAACGAAAAATACTTTTATATATTTTCTTAGAAGAAAACTTGGGTTTTCGATCGACAAGGCAAACAAAATTAAAAACTAAAAGCAAATATTTTGATTAGATCACCAATAACCAATTTTCAATGATCGGGGTATAAGCCAAGGGTACCAATTCGGGAACAGGGAGAAAGCAAGGATTTTGTTCCATTCTCCGCATAAAAATGCAAAAAAGGCATTTATCCAAATTTAGAGGGTAATAATCGCTTGAGAAAAAATAAAACATTAATCTAAAGGCATTTTTTTTACATCTAGAGGGTAATTTTACCCTCTAGATGGGAATTTTACCCTTCCTGTATATGTGCCTGTATAGAACATCGTAATGAAACAAAACAATTATTACTTACAATAATAAAGAGTATTATAATGCTAGTGATTACTGTTCAATAATCTAGTGATTTATGTGCTGATTTAGTGATTTTTTTTCAAGAGTCTAGGGATATTTTATCAGCGGGTGGCAACCCTAAATAATGTTGATTCCTACAATTTGAATGAATCGTCACTGGGGAATAATTTAAATTTTTTTAATGTGAGTTTTTTTTTGAGAGTATTGGAATGGGAATAAAAGCAGTTTTGATTCATAATGAAAGGACAGGACTGATATTAACAGCAACGTATATTTGGGGCTCTCCAGAATTAAAAACTATGAAATAGCCCTAAAAGGAACAGGCTTTCGTAGCAATTAACTTCCTCTAAATAATATGGAAGAAATGATCTTTACAAAATCAAACAGTTGTAAGTAAGGAGAGATGCGGCTCAATAGTAACCGAAACTCTAAAAAACTGATTTTTTTTAAAGTTTTAAAAACCATATAAGGTTTTTATAGATATCTTTTGACTCTAAACGAGATTCAAAGACGTCATGATAGTCCATACAGGTATATTTTACTTACAATTTGTGTTTTTAGTCACTATGCATATGTCGTTCCATTGCATTCAAAGAGAGGCGATGAAGTTGCTAGAGCCCTTGAATATATCTTTGAAAAGAATTCATATCTAAAAATTGAAACAGATCAGGGGAGTGAATTTGTCGATCCACATATAAAAAAGGTTTTATTGATATATATATAATACAATGCTCTATCTTAGTCATAGTCCAATAAAGGCGGAATTGGCTGAACGTTTGATAAAAAACGTTTTTTATGTTTCCGTCTGCTACCCCCTACAAACGTTTCATATTTGTCTGAAGCGTCTACTACCCCTTTGCATACTAAATGCGGTGGAAAGATACTTTCACATAATACCTTTCTAATCATCATGCCCACTTTGCGAGCTATCAATTGATATATCTTGTGATATTTCTCCAAATTCCCTTAATCGTTTTAAAACATGTTTATTCGCAATAAGACTTTTTGGAAAATTTGATGACTTTAAACATTTATATAAATGACTATCAAAGGATTCAAGTCCTTTATGATTTAGAATCAAATCTGATCATAAATCTATTAAATTGTAGGGCTTGCCCTTGATAATAACTTCATTCTTTTTCAGGTCAATTTGTTCATTTTTTAGCAAGACAAGTCAAGAGTCTTGTACTTTGCTCACGATAGGATTGGGGTATTAGGTCTACAATAAATGTTATACCCTTAGATAAACTTTTGTTTTTTTTTTGGCGGTGGGGCTGGCAGTGATGTTGAACTTTCATAAGTTTGATCAATGACATTTACTTTGATTGGTCTTTCACGTAGGGTTTATGTTTGTCGACACGTCGAAGGGCATTTTGAAGTAATATTTATTTTTCATTATCGGCAATTGTTTCATTGTTAATAAATTTGTCACGATTTTCTTCAAAGTGTTCTTTTGGTGAAAGAGTATGTTCAATTGGCGTCAATTTCTAGGGTTTAGCCATTTCTAGAGAATAGTGCTTACTAGTCCTGCAATTATTGGCAGTAATAATGAAAAGAAACTACAACCTGCTTGAACAAGCCGTTTTTTTTAAATATTTTCCTTTATTTTTGCAAGCTAGGGCACGTACAAGTGAACGATGTTGCTTCGTCTATTGTCTAACACATTCTGAAAATTGAACGCTGCCTTCTGCAAAATTTAAAAAAAAAAGTTTAGATAAGAGATTAGTGAATTCAGTGTCAATACCACGTTTAAGTATAGCTTTCCTAAGCCCTGGTTTTGAATTACTGAGGACAGAAAATAATATATGTTTTTCTATAGCTTCTTCAGCGTCATGATGACGACTAATGATCTTTTTTACTATTCACGGGTAGATATACAGTAATCTCACTATCAGAAATATCTGTGTCAAAAATATTGGTTGGCTTCAGCATCCACAACTCTAGAAGTTGAGGGCTCTGAACCAAAATGTAAAGATTTTTAGCTTCAATTAAAAAATAATGCAGGAGCTCTTCTGGCTCATAGCTTTCGAAGAAGAGAAATATAGCAATTTACTGCCTCAAGAACAGACCCATCCCCAACCTTTTGCAAATTTTTTTTCAGAGAGAGCCATAGCCTTTCAATACGTTGGTCGTATCTTCAGGGTCAACAAAGTTGTTGGAGGGATGTATCTGGTGGTGAGTAAAGCTAAGTTCTTACAGACTAGAGTGTGCTGCCCAGCAGTTGCTCATAATTATTTAACCCAGCGTTATATAATTTTATTAGCATTAACAAAACTTGACTTCTTTTGTGAGTACCATATAATGCATGAGTACCGCTCAGCCATAGTCTATCCAGCTCTAAATAGTTGCCTAGAGAAATCTTGAGGAGAATACGTGAAATGTTGGATGATTTGGCTCCATTTCACTTCCGATCAAAGGCAGTAAAATGGAATTTCACTCAATTTTCAAAATAGAAACCAGGTAATAAATTCTCCTTTGAATTTCCGAGCTTTTGGAAACACTTGCAAACAGATGTTTTACGGAACGGTAATTTATTCTAAAATTTTTGGTGGGTTCAACCATAGCTTAAAATTTAAATTGAAACTGTATCACTTACAAGCAAACAAATAAAATATACAAACAAATAAAATAAATCTTATATGTAAACTACGGCTATCAAGCTTGACAATCACGCTCGACTATAAGTCGCTCACCAGGTTGATTAAATACTTTACAATCTTATCCATGCCAGTTATGTTTGGCCAATGTTGCCGGCAGAAGTGAATCATATACCGCAGCAAACTCCACTCTGATTCTGAAAAGGGAAGAAAAACATTTGTTTCGAGGAGAAAAACAAACTAATTTTGCCTCTTTTTCAATTAGTTAAAACTTAAAACTAGCAGAAATTACTACGTACACTAAAGGGATTGGCCCTTCCTCAATACCTAGCTCTTTACGTCCCGGTTCAATTTGCTGTCCCAATTATTTAAGAATGACTTGTGAAGCACAAGGGATGTTTAACTAGGATAAAAAGCTTTTTTAAAAGTTCTAAAATGACACTAGCGTAAATATCAAAATATTGAGGAAATGCACCCCGTCTCCTTATATACGCGAAAATTTCTAGAGAAAAAACATGTTCCTTACTTTTAAATTAAAAAAACTTACTTTTTTATTAATTCCTAATTTGAATTTTCGAGCTTTTGGAAACACTTGCCAACACATATTTTACGGAACGGTCATTTATTCTAAAATTTTGGTGGGTAACATAGCTTAAAAGGTAAATTGAAACTGTAACGCTTACAAGCAAACAAATAAGATATACAAACAAATAAAATAAATCTTAAATGTAAACTACGGCTATCATGCTTGACGATCATGATCGACTATCAGTCGCTCACCAGGTTGATTAAATACTTTACAACCATATGCCAGTTTTGTTTGGCCAATGTTGTTGACAGAAGTGAATCATATACCGCAAGAAAAAACCACTCTTTGGTTCTGAAAAGGAAGAAAAACATTTGCTTAGAAGAGAAAAAACAAACTAATTTTGCCTCTTTTTCAATTAATTAAAAGTAGCAGAAATTACTACGTATACTAAAGGGATTAGCCCTTCCTCAATTATTTGAAAAAGACTACGTTTTCTAAAGAGTTAAAGATGCTGAGTCACAAGTTCGAACCTTAAAACGTACAGGGATTAGGAGGTTCAGTTAGGGGCTGCCACCCCCCAAACCCCCCGCTTTTGCAGCCTCTTTTGTGCAGATTTTTTAAGTCCTTTAGCCTGCAATCAGTTGGTCGTACCAACACGAATGAAACTGTTTCAATGGCATTTTTTTAAATCTTCAGAAAATTTGGCAATGACAACTCAGTCTGTTACAGTTATAACTACAAACTTGTCCCTGTGCCAGGTATAGTTATGCATTCAGTGTGATTATGTATGATGGAAAAATAGATGAACCTGAACCTAATCTGCTTGTTTATGCTGAGCCCTTCTTCTGTTCCCTGTTTTTTCTGTTCAAAATTTTTAAGTTCATCACATTATAGCTTGTTATCGGTTAGGGAAAAATCTCCTATAAGAAATCCAGCAAACAGGCTCAGTACTGTTTCTAATCAAAGAGATGCAATAGGATGTTCTTACGGTAAAAAATTCAAGCAGACTTCGTTCGTGTTGCAAAGGATTTCTTTGCAGGAGAAAAAGCGGGAGTTGAGGGGGGCGGTAGACCCTCAAATTAAAAATCTTGAGAAAAGAGGCTGCAAAAGCGGGGGGTTTGGGGGGCGTTAGCCCCCCAACTGTACCTCCTAATCCCTGTACGTTTTAAGGTTCGAACTTGTGACTCAGCCTCTTTAACTCTTTAGAAAAACGTAGTTTTTTTCAAATAATTTCCGCACGTTTTTTGTACAGTTTATTACTTATTATTGCTTGACTAACTGTTAGCTGATCGTGTCAGGTGTTAAAGTTGGGGGGCTTCCGCTCCCAACCCCCTACTTTTGAAGATTCTTGTTTAAGGCTTTTAATTACTGAATACTCAAATCAAATGCACAGTAAGATTTTCTTTTTTCACCTTTTCTTCGAGCATGCGGGTATACGGCATGTTATCAAAGCAGTGGAGACTTACCCGTAAGCTGAAGGCAGACTATGATATTCTTCTGGAGACGCCTGTTGAGCCGAAGGATTTAATAGATTGGATTTAAAAAAGAAACTGAGTTTCTTTTTTAAACTTTAAATTTAAGAGATACTACTTTAAATTCAATATATAAAAAAGTACTCTAGCGGGGAATCGAACCCGAGTCTTCCGCATGACAGACAGGAATAGTGACCACTGTACTATCAGAGACTTGTTTAGTTATTTTTATTGGCTTGGCAACAGAAAAAACCCATCGGTTTTTTTGTCAAAGTCTCTGCAATCTATTTTCGACGCAAGCAAATACAAAGTAAGATTTTCGTTTTTCGACAAAAAAACTTCTGGGAAAGAGCTGGAATTTTTGAAAGCTTGCAGTCGGTCTTGTCAGGTTAAGAGGACTATTTTGATCTAATTTAATAATGAAATACTATGCTTTTAGGAATTTCAAAAATTAACATGGGCTCTGATAGGAAAACGAGGTTTTTCGTAATGTAAATTGGGGGGTTTATTTTTTTCGGTCTGAAAATTTCAAAAGGCCCTAACAGGTCAAATTCCGCTTCGAATGAGTCCTCATTCACCTGGATCCGTTGCCAACTGTGGCCTGTAGGCTTTCAGAGTTGAAAGTTGTGAAGGAGTTTTGTTTTTTTTTATCTTACGACGTTTCTTCTAAATTAATGGGGACCAGGTCAATTTGCAGTCTTCTATTTATTTGCTGGGACTCTCACCAATTGGTGAAAGTTGAGAGAAGTAAAGTTGCTGAAATTGTAAGTATACTTATAAAAGTTTCTTTTTTTAGATATTTTTCTGGCTCTCATTTGTTATTCATTGAAATGTAGATCAGAAAATATAAAAAAAAATGAAGGGACATCGGTACACAGACAAGGAGAAAGTACTAGGCTTAACTTTGTGCCTGAAATCCCCCGAAGTATACAATTTTTTCAGGAAGCTTTTTATGCTTCCAAGTTGAAGCTTGCTGCTAAAATTGTGCCAGCTACTAAAAGTAATGCAGGACTGTGTGATGACCTACTAAAGGTATAAGAAACAGTAACTAAAACCCTACCTGAAAATGAGAAGAATGTGTTATTGTGTATAAACAAAATGGTACTCAGTGAAGCCTTTAGTTACAATAGGTATATGGATAAAGTTTAAAAATATCAGGATTTTGGAGAAGCAAAGGGAGAAAATATACGGCAAATACAGCACGTGTTTCCATGATCCATTCAATGTGAGGTGACTGGATATTTCCAGTTGCTTACTTACTGAGCTTCAACTCATGCAAAGCAAATAAGCTTGAAACATTTGTGAAAATGCTGATAATTAAGCTACACACCATTGGATTAATTCTCTGAATATTGATCACAGACCAAGAATCAAATTTTGTGAAATTGGCAAAAAATCCTGGGTGTTAGCCAAGAGAAACCTTTTGTCTCAGCTAATAATAAACTCAAGACATTTTTTTATGTATGACACCCCACACTCATTGAAAGGCACCATTAACAACCTTTCAAAATACAGTGTTAGGTTCATTGATGAAACCGAAGCTAGTTGGAGTATTGATGAAACCGAAGCTAGTTGGAGTGATGTGGGTCAAGTTTACAAATATGCCTCCAAAAATTATACCCGTATAATGCCTGGACTCCAAAGGGGACATTTGTTCTTGAATAATAAAGAAAAAAACGAATGTTAGTCTTGCTGCCCAGGTTCTGAGTCACTCTGTTGATAGTGCTATGCATTGTTTACATGCCACTAATATTCTAGGTTAGGGGTGTCTGGGAACAAAAAATTCATAAAGATCACAGAAAAATGGTTTGATTTACTAAATTCGTCTTCTCGACTAGATTAAAAGAAATTTAGGTGACCTTTCGTCTTTCAAGAGGAATCGGGAAAAAGCCAGAAAAGTTTTGTTTATTAGACAGTGTTTTAAAAAAAACTGTCAAATTTGAAGATCTATAATTATAGAACAAAACAAGACATAAAAAACAGCGTGAAATTTTTGAAAAGGTGGGTACTGAAGACATCGTCACTGAAGGGACTGTCTACTGGAATGAGGACACTGGGAATTAAATAGCTTACCACCAGAATATTAAATCAAGATTGCTTGGAAAACTTCTTCCGACTTATGAGAAGAAAACATGGTCTAAATGACAATCCTAGCGCATGTGAGTTTGACAACAACTATAAACAGGCATTCTGCTGTTTAATCACAATCCCATCAAAATCAAGTGCCAACTGTGAATTTGATGATGCAGTAATTTTAAATAATATGACCACCTTAAAAGGACTGAAAAGTAGAAACAAAGAAAATGAATCTGTTCGTGAGTGTCTTATAGTAACCCTGAGTTTCAACACGACGAGTTCACTAAACAATTTTCATCATTAATTCAGCAATATGAATGTAAAACCCCAGTTAAACCTGGTGTATTTGCAATATCAAGTGATTTGGACCAACAAACAGAAAAATTTGGTCTTAAAATATATCTGGCTGGTCTGTTAAAAATTTTGGGAGAGACACAAGTTTGATCATTGTAAATTAAATATTAAGAGCAATGAAAACTTTGTAAGGCCAGATGATCTTTTTACATATTATAGAGCATATGCCAATCCATAAAATGGTCCTTTCCATGATTTGACAGTTCCAGCTAAAGCTTGACTTAAGTATATAAAATCCTATGAAGATTATTTTCCTAACAGCCTGAAAGTTTTTTATAATCAAACAAATATAAGAAAAGATAGTAAGCTACTGTGACAGTTCTACCCTATTTTGTTCTGAAGGGGCTCGACAGCAATTCTGTAAAACTTGTGTAGTTATTAAATAAAAAAAACAAGTTTTTTTTTAGCTGAAATTAAGGAACGACGTTAAAACTTAAAACGAACAGAAATTATTCCGTAGTATGAAAGCGGCTGTCCCCTGCTCAACGCATCGCTCTTTACACTGAATTTTTTTGTTGTTAAAAAATAGAGTTGTGAGAAAGCCGAACTTTAGGATAAAGGGCGAGGTGTTGAGGAGGGGACAGCCGCTTTCATATGCGGA
Source organism: Artemia sinica (assembly GCA_027921565.1). Classification (NCBI taxonomy): domain Eukaryota; kingdom Metazoa; phylum Arthropoda; class Branchiopoda; order Anostraca; family Artemiidae; genus Artemia; species Artemia sinica. The sequence goes on along the minus strand of JAPEVW010000068.1, from coordinate 864,708 downwards.
ATAATTTCTGTTCGTTTTAAGCTTTAACGTCGTTCCTTACTTTCAGTTAAAAAAAAACTCGTTTCTTTTTATTTAATTTTTGAACCTTTTTGAATTAATTCCGGTTTTAATTTCGGCTCACCGTACATGAATAATTAAAACAAAATTTGTATATTAATTTTACTTTTATTTGGTTAAATGGCTTTCTCGAAACTTGTTTAATTTCATTTACGAACGTTTTTATTAGTAATAAATAGCCTATACGTAACTTACGAATTAACTTACGTAAAGAAAATCTATATTCATATATTTTTAATACGTATATCAGTGGGTTCGCCTCCTAGTCAATACCTCGCTCTTTAAGCTAAAGTTTGAATTTTGTTCCAATTCTTTAAAAATGACCCTTTAATTACAAAGGCCATTATTTAGAATAAATTGCTCTTATGAAGGTACTAAAAAATCTTTGGCTGAAAAGAGCAAGGTATTGACTTGGGGTGATCCCAATCATAAACATAATACTTTCTGTTTGTTTTAAGTTTTGATCTTGCTCCTTACTTTCAGTTGAAAACTTGTTTTTTTTTATATTTAATTTCTGATCTTTTTTTAAATAATACTGGGAAATCCGGCGCAACCTTAATAGAAATGTCCCTTCCCCTGTGAAAACCTCTGTCATGGAAAGATGCTCCCACATAACCCCCCACCTGCCCCCCCCCCCCCCTACCACAAAAAATCCCCCCTGAAAACGTCTGTATACTTCCCGATAACCAATATTATATGTTAACATTGGTAAAGTTCATAGCTTTCAGCCCTTCCCCTGGGGACTTAAGGGGACCCGGCTTCGACTTACTTCTTTGATGTATACATTAATCCTTTGTTCAAGTACGTTGAAGACTGTATACGTACGGTTTACATCTCCGTAAGGATATATGCTTAAAGGCCCTGGGGCTTTATAGATGATGCAACTTTTATCAAGTGTCAAAGATGTATAGGCAGTTCTACAAGGACTTGATTGGTATGAGAGGAATTTCAGGGTAAAAGTCCACAAGGGAAAAGCAATCTCTTACCAATGCCTGAATCAGAAAATACGGAAGAAATGATGCAAGAGCTTTGGATAGCGATATTAGAAAAGGCGAAAACACTTGGAGTAACATTGGCCCGTGAGATGAAGCTAGAGACACTGATGGGTCTCTATGTTAGGCAGAGAGCATGAATGGTCCTGCAACCACTCAAGACTAGAACCTTCATCAGAAAGTAGTGTTGTTTCCTGGAAAAGATAGGTCCCAATGTAAGACCTATCTTTTCTTTCTGAAGTTAGAGATGCTTGAACAAGCTATGGTTATCTTTTCTTGTTGTGTTTGTTTGAATTTTACAGTTTTACTTGAAACAAGCTGGGCTTCGTTTTAGTAAATGCACCTTTTCTATACTTTATCGGCCCTTTGGTAAGTTATCCTTTCCCCAAGAAATATTGTCGTCCTTTACCTGATAGGCTTCTTTGCTTTTGTCCTTCTTATAGAGCTCTCTTATTTGTCTTCCATCTCGTACATTTTTGTCTCTTTATTTTTTTTTGTCTTAAGATCGTTTCGTTACTTGGCTTTGTTTTCTAATTTAATTGTTTATTTAGTAAATATGTATGGTTCTGCTGGTTAGGGTTTCTATTTATCTATAAATATTATTGATATATGATTTTTGATTTTATGATAAACAAATTAGTTTTTAGGTTTCATCAATAAATCTTTCCTATTCTCTTCTTAAAAAAGGAAAAAGCGCAATATCCAGAAAATATCAAATATAAGACACTAAAGAGAAAAAAGCTTTTGACAGAGTGAAATACTAGCTGAATAGAACATTACGTGAATATTATGTTCGTCCGTAAGAAATTTTTGTTGTTTTCGTTAACAACTACAAAAACTTTGTCACGTTGAAGTCTTTAAGAAGAGTAATAACAGCCTTGAAATTAAAGCAAGGAATAAACGAAACCAAATAAAAAACTGTCATTAAGACTAAATATGGGCTTGTAAAAATAATTATTAAGACATTCCGAGCCATTTTCATCTCTGCAATGCTCAAAATATTTATTTAGCTGAACTAAAGCTGCCATAAAAGTATGGAGTAAATCTCACGAATTTAACTTGCTATGTAACGTTTTTCAATGAAATATTAGAGTTGATAGTTAGACTGTTTAAATAAATGCTTTTTCCAATTGCCAACTATTAGTATAATAGACTAAACAGGAAAATATTAAAATTAGTAATCTAAATTTTACATCGCCGAAACACTGAAGTGTACTTCCATAGCATAGATAATTAGGACTCATTACGCGAATCCATGCAATGCTAATTAAAGCGAGTTAATATTATTCATAAACTAGAAACAAAGTAAAACAATACTTTAAACTCTGACTAGTGCAGAAGCTGTATTACTGCTTTGTTGTACTTTTTTTTAAAAGATTACCAATGAGCATATTCTAATCACAAAAAATGGCTAATGAAAATAAACTGAACGCTAAACTGTTTGCTGTCCATTGGAACTTAACTTAAATACATCTCAGCACGTTTTTTAATTTATTCATATTATTCTATTTATTTTATTTATTTATTTATTACCCGTCAAAAAAAAGGTACAAAAGACGGAGTATCACTAAAAGAGAAAAAAAACACACAAAAGTAAATTACAACACATTACACATAATCGAACAAATTACAAAGACGAGAAACAAAAGCTCAATTATACGCTACACTGCAGGTATTTAAGAAATTTTACTTTTTAAACTCCCAAGTACTGAAGAAACATAAGCAATATGATTGATAACTTCAATTCAACTAACCTAACCTAACCTACAGCAAAATACTTGATAATTTCAATTCATAATCAACGGACTCAATCAACTAGTCTAAATAGGATACGAGACTGTAAAAAGACTAAATATGATAAGAGATATGCAAATAAAATTAAATGGACAGGGATTTACTGCCTTAGCAAACGGTACCAAGGGTGGGAAGAGACTTTCTCGTTGTACCGTTTAATTTGTTAAATTATAGCTACCGTTGGGTCCACAATTTTAAAATTTTTAACAAGGCGCGAATTTCTTGTCCACGGCGGGAGCCGCAACAAGAACTTCGCATACTTAAAAAACATGGATTTGAGCTTTCTTTTCTCTGGCTCGGGAAAAATTCTCCAAAACGGGCTTATATGCTGGAAATGGGGAAGGGATACTGCGTTATAAAGTCGAGCCAGAATTAAACGGTTGAAACGAATTTTAGATGAGACTACTCTACTGTAAGCAAAAGCCAGGCGTTTACGGAGATGATCAATAAGAAGGGAGTGGGTACTTTTTAGATCCTTTCCAATTGGTAAACCAAGGTAAATAATTTTCGAAACAGGGGCTACAGACAGTTCTCCCAGCCTCAGAGACGAGATCCCTTCTTGGTGCCAGTTGAACAGAAGAATATCCGACTTCTGTGGGTTAAATTCAAGACCAATGCGACTGTAATTTGATTGTAGTGTGGAGAAGGTGGTCTCTGTACCTGCGACTGTGCGGCTGGGGTTCAGAATGTCATCAGCGTAAGCTATTATTGTAACGTCTATGCCACTAGCTATGTATGTTGTCTCGATAGTAGACTGTGGTTCAGTAATACAATTATTAAAGGCACAAGGAGATGTGACTGATCCTTGTCGAGCACCCTTTTTTACTGGGACCTCAGGATTCCCTCGGTAGGACAGCATCACTTCTGGTGGATATTCAGTGAGGGATCGACCATGGCCAGGAAGTAGGAGTTCAGCCTGTAGGTGGTCGTACATATCTTTAATGGGTAGTAGGATGTCCTTCTGTACACCTCTCTTTCCCATATCCAGAATGAGTTGGTCATGGAGAAGTGAGTCGTAGGCACGGCAGACGTCATGTAGACCTATAACAATGGACTCTTTTGATTTATCAGCGTCAATCAAGACTGAAGCCAAAGCAGAAATGGCGTGGCCACAACCAAGACCCCTCTGGAACCCAAACTGGGAAGGGGGAGTCCAGCATTTTTCCTGGATTTCATTAATGACCAAAAGTTCGAATATTTTGCAAAGCGTTGGTGCTACTGTGATCGGTCTGAACGAAGCACATTCCAAAGTACTTTTTCCTTTCTTCAGGACTGGCCTAAGCGACCCAGTACTGAATGCCGATTGTAAGAGTCCAGTAGTGAAGACCATCTGAAAGAGAAGAGTTAGGTGCCCCATGAAAGTTGGGCTGCAATGGCTAAGGTGAAGGGCGGATACACGGTCAATGCCAGTCGACTTCTTCTTTTTCAACTGTCGGACCACGGGACGCAACCTGTGATTGGGTAACTATGAAATCTGTACCTGGAATTGATGAGAGGAGGGATGCAAGCTTTTCTTGAACAGAAATGTTAAGATCATGTTTTGGGGCTGAAAACTCATCAAGGTAATAGTTTATCAATGTTAAAGATGGGATATCTGACTCGGGACCCGCTGACTCCTTCTTATCAAACATTTTCTATAACAGATTAGGATTTTTAATTACTTTTTAGAAAGCTCAGATTTCAACTGCACACGGTGACGAGCAAGTTCCTTCCCAAACCTACGCTTCGATGCAACTCTAATCTCTTTAACTACTCCTGAGTGTGGTCTACCACATTCTTTCCATATCCCGTACCAGAAGGTAGCTCGGTCGCATGCTAATTGTAACAAAGGGTAGAAGACCATCCCTTTTCTTGAGTTTTTTGTCTGGCACGAGACTTGGGTACTCCCTGAGATTCGGCAAACAGAAGAGCATGGGTCGGTTCGCCGTAATAAATATTAAGACGTAGCCACGCATCTCTTTCATCACGATGAGAGAATTTCATAAGTAGGTCAAACGGTACGCGAATTTTTGACAGAACAAGATCACAAGAATCTTGAAACTTTTCTTTATCAATTTTACGCCAAACAGGAACGTCATGCCACCTCTGAGTGGATATCAACGAATTATTCATAGCGGAAAATGAGGCAGGCCTACTGATAATACACTGAACTGGGAAATGATCCGAAGTGAAACTATTCGGAAGGACAAGAACCTCACGTACTGGCAAAGAACTAGAGCTAACAATATGGTCTAGATTGGACGTAGAGCCAGATTGGTGGATATACGGAAAGTTCTGGTTCTTCCGGTGAATAGTAAAACAGTTCTTAAGTATCCCTATTAGAATGCAACAACGACTATTTTGGGCACTAATATCAACTTCTAAATTACAGTTAAAGTCACCCACTATTATGCACTCAAGGGACTCGCGTTCGGCTTTTTTAAGGCAGCGGGCTAGTTTGGCAACACTTAAAGCAAAAGCACTATCAGATTTGTCGTCACGGTAATCAGTTGGAAGGTACACATTTATAACTAGCCGGTTATCTAGTCTAATTGCAAGAAAATTGTCACTGTTCTCGTATACTTCGCACGCGAGACGATTGCTAACCAACGTGGCAATACCGCCAGACGGACGGCCCCGCGGAGATGAACGTTTTGCAGGCACGGAGAACACAGAGTAGGACGGCCAGAGATTTAGTAGGTTTATGCCAGCTTCTGTGATGAAATGTTCTTGCAGGCATATCACATTATATTTATTCACAAACTGGTCAACCACAAGAGACCACTCGGAAAAATTTCCGTTTATATTCCAAGAAATTAGTGAAATGTTAGATATTTCGTTATTCATCATGTTAATGAGTTGCCTTTTGCTGGTTTTTCGGACACTTTATGGTATAGCAGGTATGACCCGCTTTCTTGCAAGAAACGCAATACAAAGCACGAGTACACTTTTCTGCATCGTTCTTTTTGGAGACGTGGTCAGACGCGCCATATCTGGAGCAGATAGGGATATTGGAGCACTCGGCAGCTAGGTGACCTTGGTTGTGGCATGAGTAGCAACGACGTGGTAAGAAAAGCAATTCTTCAGTGGGCAATTTTTCGTAATAGATCTTCACAGAGTCCTTAAGAAATTTATCCAAATCCGATCGACAGCTGAAAAATACTTTGAACGTACGGGAACTGCCAAGCTGTTCAGACTTCGTAGCTCTGGGGATCAGCGCAGTTAGCTCATCCACCGATACGTCAGAAGGGACTCGTTTCACTACACCAATATAGTTAGGGCTCTTTAATGCAGCAGTGATCTGCGGCTGGTTGGTCTTGATTGACTCAACAATGGTTTCAGCTGTGTTTTTTGAGCGAACTACTAGGTTCCAGTCCGATTTGACTCTCCGTAACTCAGATATGTCACTAGTATCCGCACAAACCGAATCTATGAATCTCTTTCTAGCACTCGGGGTATCAAGCTAATCGGGCAGATTTTTCAGTACGATTGCATAGGAGGGCTTTTCAGGCTGGTTTGAAGCGCTTGGCCATTCGATGGGTTTGTTGGCATTAATAGCAAAATGGTTCTTAATAATTCGAGACAATTCATTCACCTTAATAGCAACGGTTGCTGCAGTAGCTTCACTAGTAGTTGGGACTGAGCAGGGAGAATCAGTAACAAAGGTCGGCAATTTGGTCTTCTTGGCGTGAGCTTGGTGAATCCATCTGCAAATTTCCGTAAAATTCTCTTCATCTTTCGCGTGAATTTTACAGCGTGTTGTAAACTGCATTCGTTTATGGAGCGATTCTTTGGCTTTCAGAATTTCTTCTGGTGTGAAAAATCCGACGCCTTTATCAATTATTCCCTCCAGTTTTTCTCCTCTTTCCATACTCTGGCTCACAAAGTTCAACACAGCATTCAAGAATAATTTGTCCTCCATTTCCGTCGACATCCCGAAAACAACGTGGTACTGTCGACACACTATTTCTTGTAATTTAAATAAATATTCACTTTCAGCTTAGAAGTTCAGAAGGCGCCAAGTTTGGGACCTTTGGGTTTGAACTTGACAATCAACCCAGCTATCACCCCAAAAGACAAGGGAAGCGCCAGCCCCCGTTACCCTATCCCCGCAGTTTAAGGGAGACTCTCCCGGCAGGTACAACGGCACTTGCCACGGGTTTACTGCCCCTCTTCTGCTTGTCAATTATGGTTACAAAAAAATTGAAATCAGCACAAATCTATTTTTGTAAAGTGTAAATAAATGTCCATAAACTAGGTCAGAAGATTACAACATTTTTAATCCGTATAAAATGTTATGAAAGATTGGTCAAACAATTAACTCCGGCCACTGAATTAATTTAGGATCCTACCAAGTTTCAAGTTGATAAAATCCAAAATAGGTGTTATCACATTCAAGGCAAAATGAAGACTTCTTTGACTGTATCTACTCTGGAAAGTACTCTTTCTTCCTCAAACCTTTTCCTGGTGGATGGTACGTAAGAAAATAATATTCCCCGGTATTGCCTCATTCGGGCTATGTTTTTATTTAGTGCCAAAGAATAGAGTCAGTTCTTAGGTGATAATGGTTGAAGTCTGTTTACAACCCGGCCATTGTTAGAAAAAGGCATCGGAATACCAAATAGTGCTTAAAGTGTGGATACAAAGTCCACCTGGTAAATTTATATGTTTGAATTAATTTCGAAGAGCGTCTGTCACAATATAGAAGTAAAGCAGCGTCTAATTAATGCTGGTTTCTCCACCATGATCTACTGTTGGCGTTATTCCATATTTAAAAAAGTTGGTTTTCAACAAAATTACATTTTAACGTTTATTAAACAAACTGAATTTTAAGAGCTAAAACCGTTAAAATTGAATGTTAGAAGGCTAATTGGAAATTCACTAACTATTATTTAATGTCCTAATCACCAAGAAATGAAAATACTAGATTTACAAACTTGAATCAGAAGTTTCATCATAAGGTGGAACCGATCCTTTTTCCGCTAAGAGGTAAACATTTCCACTAATCATCATGGCTTATAAAAGTGTTGGCTCCTGAGGTAAACCTGAATAGTCATAAAAAAGAAATGAAAATAAGCTTGAAAATATTTTTGGATAAGATTTTGTGTTTGTATTTTATAGAAAAGGGAATTCGACTCATTTCAGAGTAAAAAAAATAATTAGCTTTCCCTTTTCTCTGTTATAATTCCACTGTTTAATGTGGATTTCCGTTGAACATATTAATTTAAATGACAGCATAGTCAGAATCGATATTAAAAAAATTTCCATCTGCTATTGTAAAGTTCAGCCATGTTAATTAATAAAACCTATGGTTGCAGCGGTTGCTAGCAACCTATAAAACCTAGGGCTGCAGCGGTAGCTAGCAACCTCTAAAACCTAGGGTTGGAGCCGTACATAGCAACCTAGTAAGAGACGATCACTTCCAATGTTAAGAAATATAGAAACCCATAACTCCTAAAAAAACATAACTCCTAAACAAATTATTTTTAAAACAGAATACATTTTCCACTAAAAACTGAATTTTTATGTCTTCTCATACTGCAGTCTTTTCAAAGATATTTAATTTTGAAGCAACCAATCAGTTCTTGGTAAAGTTATATTAAAAATTTATATTCTATAGAGTGCTTGAGACTGGAACATCGTAGAGAGTTGTTCAGTGGCTCATTTTAAAGGAATCCAGGTTGCAGCGGCAGCTACCAACCTAGTAAGAGACGATCACGCCCCATAGAAAACCATAATGCCCCATAAAAACTAAAGTAACCATAACTTCTTAAAAAAGATTCAGATCAAAGAAGAAGTATACTATTAGAACCGCCTTGTCCAAAACCTCTCTATAGCAAACTTACCGTATCTTGATCTGAATAGCAAGGAAAATATGTTGGCTTGAATATCTAGATATTTACTTTAACCACGATATTCTCCACAAACGGCATCTTTTTTCTTTCCGCTTAATTTTCCTTCTCAGCTAGCTGAGCACTGGAAAACCAGAGAGAGCTGTATAATGGCTCGTTTTAAAGTAAATTGCTAAATCTAGGGCCTTTTAAAAACATAAATTTTTGATGTATTTTTGTACTGCAGTCTTTTCAAAGATAATTGATTTTGTTTTTTTATAATAAAGAACGACCTCTTGGCTATACTAAATTTTAAAGGCCACTTAACTATAGTAAAGGCTAGTACAGTTATATTTATGGTCAATATATTAAAATTTTCATTGAAAGACGATCATTGGAATAAATACCCATTACATACATTTGATTTAGTTAGCTACTTGATTGTTTGAGGCTAGTTTCTTACTATTTCAAAGAAGAAAAAGCCGTACGCTTTTTCATGTTTGTAATCAATTAGAAAGAGTTCTACCTTTAAAATGAGCTACGTAGTGCTTTGAGTCGTTTGAATATTTATAATTGAGAAAGAAAATCATTATCTGGAAATCCCTGTTGTTAAATAAATTTACCTAAAGGATCGACATAGTTCATCAGAAAATGTATATTAAGGATCGACATTATATACATAATGACGCAACACAAATCATTACATTAAGAAAAGAACTGTAGTCCCTAGTAACTAAAGTAATAAAAGGATTCCTTATATACATTGTCATTTTGATTATAATCCTTAATAAATCATGAGGTAAAGAACGAACTCTAGGCTATAGTAACTAATTTAATTTTGAAAAGAAGGAATGACGGCAGAAACGTAAATGGTTGTATAAGTAAGCTACAAGTTATAAAAAAGCTCTACTGAGATTTGAATTAAGATCGTAAGATTCAAAGTCCTAAGTGCTAACCATTACGCAAAGAAACGTTCTTATAAGAAATAGTTTTAAAAGTATTACATTAAGGAACAAACTCTAGCCCATAGTAAATCAATTTCAAATAAATATTATCCGAATAACAAACCATTGCATAAAATGGATTTAGTTAGCTACTTGATTCTTTTTAGGTTCGTCTCTTACTATTTCAAAGAAGAAAAAGCCGTAGGCTTTTTCCTGTTTGTAATCATCTGGGCTGCAGCGTTAGCTAGCAACCTAGTAATCCGGGTTGCAATGGTAGCTAGCAACCTAGTAGAAGATGATCAAGTCCAATCTTAAAAAATAATAAACCCATAGCTCCTATTAATAGAGTCAGATCAAAACAAAAAGTACACTGCCTTGTCCAAACCCCTATATAAGAAACTTTCTGTCCCTTGGCTTGAACAGCGAGGGGTTTATATTGGCTTGAAATTCAAGAAAATTGGAAGCTGCTACTGGAACATGCCTAAACGGGATCTTTTTTTTCTTTTCCACAGATTTTTACAAAGAAATAAAACAGTTCGTGGTAACGAACTGTATTTTGAGAGTGACTCCTTTCAATAGTAACCAAAACTCTAAAAAATCGACTCTAAAAATTATCAATAAATACATCAAAATAATCGAATTTCTAGTATTTTTTGCCAGAATCAAACAGTTCGTGGCTTCGATCTGTATGGTAAGAGCGATTCGTCTCAATAGTAACCGAAATTTAAAAAAACAGAATTTGATATTTCGTTTTTGAATTATACCAATATTACATAAAGGACCGATATAGTTCATCATAAATTGTATGTGTCAATTAGGTTTTTTTATATAATTATCCCTCATTATGCAAACTATAGTAATTTTGGGGGATTTTAACAAGAAATTTATTTCTTAACTGAAACTGGAATAATTCCTGAATTATTTTTTCATACAGGCTCCTTATGGAACAAAATACAGGGTGTAAGTAATTTCTAAGACCACAATGTCTCTCAACAGTTTTATATAGAAAAACAGTGTTTTCTTACAAAAAAAATATAAAATAGCGCATTTTCATTATAGATGGGGATAACTAAAAACAATAAAACATTAAAAATTATACGAAATTACCGAATATTTCAAGACCATTCTCGGGACCCTTTCTCAACACTAGTTAAAAAAAATAATAGAAATATAAGTTATTATATTGAACAAAATATAAACTACGAATAAAGATTCTAAAACCTTGACCACAATCTAAGTTGGTAGTCCTAACAAAGAAAATTTATTTAAGATGGTCTTTCCTTACCAAATTCTGTTTTTTTTTTGCAATTCTGCTCTTTCAAAACTATACATCGACTACAAATAAGCTTATGGGATGTTCGCTTCAAAGTTTTCGTTTTCTTCAATAGACTATGTATAACTTGCATTAGGTTTCATTATTTTTCAGTATTATTTAAAATATAATTTTCATATAAGTTTTCTAATGATGTCATATCATATCATCTTGAATAAACAATTCAAGCAATAATTCAAAACACAAAACGATCAAAAATTACTACTCAAGAATAAAATTTTCACGACTACAAGCCTGGGGCATGAATATACAGTGTAATTTGACGAACACACATTGCAAAAAGCGACCAACCGTTTTATATTATATACCTATAAAATGAACAAACACGTTTTGAGAATATAATTGAGATTATATAAGGCAACCAGACGGGTTTTTGAGACACTTTCATCATAACATTTTTTTTCTTTTTAACCGAAAACTAGAAACTGTCAAATTGCGTAATCAAAGAATGGTCTCATTCTAGAAATACCAGTTTACAGTTGGTTATAATCATGCTTTTTTTTGCTAGATATATTGAACGAATTATTCATTCTGTGTCAGTTGATTAATAGAAGTTCTAATAACCCTAAAGAATCAACTCGCTCCAATGGACAATAAAAGAATTATATTGGTAAGTAAATATACTTTATTCGTCGACTAATATAAGAAATAACCTTTTTTATTTCATATCTATCATTATGAGTTCCACAAAGAATTATCTATCATTTTGAGTTTCACACAGAAAGGGGAACTTTCTGTATTTATGCAAGCTTTCAAAGTTATGATAAAATTCACATGTTGAAGAAGGCTGTTTTTATTAGAAGGCTGTTTTCTCATGAGATTACATTTCACTGCGCTGTTAATCAAACAAACTTAATGAGACGATCATTCTATGTACGCGTTTGTATTTACTAAAGAGGGTAATTATTGTAGAGAAAAAAAAGAGAAGGAGTTGGAGGAAGGGGTGCCCCCTATTAATATTCTGAATAAAATAATAATTGAAATTGTATTTTTTTTTCATGTATCGTATTTAAAAATGTTTCTTATGCACCTTTTTTCTATGTGTTTGTGGCTCATTCTTGTGGCATTGTTGGGGGAGGCTGTGTGACTGATGCATCAAAAACTGCCTTTTTATGGCTATATGCATTCATAGCTTAACCGAACTTAATAATTGGGGTTAAAAATAATGCTAGGAGGGGAAATTCAGTATTGAAGGATGTGTAAAAATGGTACTTGTTCAATATCCAGTAAACATCTGACTTGAAATGCTTCAAATCGTATATTTTTCGCTAGCTTCAAAGCAGATGTCCAGGCATAAAGATATCTCGGTAAAATGTCGTTCCCAACAATTTCTATTTTTAACTCAATAGATAGCAATTATCTTCCGTGCCATATATAATTGAGATGATCATTGTATGTACGCGTGTGTATTTACTAAAGGGGTAATTATTGAAGAAAAAAAAGAGGAGTTCTAGGAAGGGGTGCCCACCATTAATATTCTGAATAAATGTCGAATGTAGCTAATAGTTGAAATTGTATTTTTTTTTTTCATACATCGCATTTAAATACCTAGTGAATAACTAAAAATTGATTTTTATTTCCAGGACTCAGATATTCAGGCGTCAAGTCAAAAACGACCAAAGCTCAATCATGAGACTGGCAGCACTGACATGAATTTGAGGAGAGAAAGCGTGATTCACTATACCCCACGAACACTCTGTAGCAAGCTAGCTGTAACTTCTATGGTAAGCACCTTTTATCAGATAGCTTAGGGGCTTCAGTTGCACAGGGAGGTTCAGTTGTATGGGGATTTGGTTATACGGGGGTTCGATTGTACGAGGGTTCAGTTGTACGGGAGTTTGGTTATACGGGGGTTCGATTATACGGGGAGTTCACTTGCACGGAGGTTCACTTGCACGGAGGTTCACTTGCACGATGGTTCAATTACACGGGGTTTAGTTAAATGGGGTGGAGTTGCACGGGGGTTGAGTTGCATGGGGGTTCAGTTAAATAGGGTTCAGTTGCACGAGGGTTCAGATGTACGAGGTTAAGTTGCTTGGGGTTCAGTTACACGGGGATTCAGTTACAATGGAACCCACACAAAAACAATGGGGATCACACAAAAGCCAAATTAGGCCAGTGGCCTATGAGAAATTGTAAAATACCCAAGACAATGAACAAGTCCCAATGGGGCAAGTATTTAGTTAAAATAATGCTAGGAGGGGAAACTAAGTTTTGAGGGGGGTGTAAAAATGGTACTTATTTAATACCCCGGTAAACATCTGACTTGAAATGCTTCAGGATAAATAGACTATTGCTTCTTTCTGAAATAATCGCAGTTCCTTGACAAATATTTTTTATTTTACTTTATTGCTATGCCAGACCAAACTAGCGAATATTTATCGGGGGCTTTTTTGATGTTCAATTTTTTTTCAGTGTAATTACTAACATAAAAAAAAAAAATGATGAAATTTAGAATTGGATAAGCTCTATCTTAACTACTCTATTCGAAGTGTGGGGGCAAGTATTTAGTTAAGATAATGCTAGGAGGGGAAAATAAGTTTTGAGGGGGGTGTAAAAATGGTGCTTATTTAATACCCGGTAGACATCTGACTTGAAATGCTTCAGGATAAATAGACGATTACTTCTTTCTGAACTAATCACAGTTCCTCGACAAATATTTTTTTATTTTACTTTATTGCTAATAGTCAAAACACTGCATTGCCTATGCCACACCAAACTAGTGAATATTTATCGGGGGCTTTTTAGGTGTTCAATTTTTTTTTCAGTGTAATTAATAACATAAAAAAATGATGAAATTTAGAATTGGCTAAGCTCTACTTTGGTTACTCTATATGAAGTGAGGGGGCAAGTATTTAGTTAAAATAATGCTAGGAGGGGGAAATTAAGTTTTGAGGGAGGTGTAAAAATGCTACTTATTTAATACCCCGGTAAACATCTGACTTGAAATGCTTCAGGAGAAATAGACTATTGCTTCTTTCTGAACTTTCTGGGGAGGGGGGCAAGTATTTAGTGACTATAATGCTAGGAGGGGCAAATTAAGTTTTGAGGGTGGGGTGAAAAATGAACATAGTTTTTTAACTTTATAAAATAATGGCTATTTCACATAGAAAATAAACCCTTTTTCTACATATTAATGAATTAGCAGCGCCATCACCATCAGGTCATGAAGCATCCATTTTTAGTGGACCTGAACCAGTCGTTGCACCACCAATGGAGTTTAGGGATGAGCCTACACTAGTTCTTGATAATATGGAGTGGCATAGAGGTTTTTAAATGATTGTTTTGGGGACATGGCCAGCCTAGATGATCTAACCTGTGACATTGACATGGTTGAGAACCCGGAATGGACAGATAGGTTTATGAGAGAACATTTAGGTGATGTTAGTAGTAATAGTGCATCTAAACCGGGTCCTCATAAAGAAATTCTGTCACAGGACAATTCATGCTGGCTTGATCAGCTATCCCCAAACACCCTGGAAGATATACTAACTAGCCTAGAGGATTTCATGCCACCTCCATCCAATTTAATCGAACAGACTGGGGGTGGTGCTATTGAAAATTCTATGCCACCCCCCACCATTCTAGTTAATGATACCGCTAGTACTAAGAATGATTTAACATCATCACAAGTATCCCCACTTCCAGATTTTTTTCTTTCCAACTTTGCCTTGCACCATATAAAGGTCTACAGTGCCAAATTCGGTGACCCTTTAACACTCTAGTGTCAGGGGATATAATAACAGATTCCCTGGACATTACCCATTTATATACTAACAAGATTCGAGCCATTCTTGGACAACAGATGGGGGTTTGGGGGTGGGGGTCAGTTTAAAATCATCAATAGCACTAAAAATATTTTTTTAAATGAAAATGCGAGCGAGCTGTATTCGAAATACTTGCGCACAGAGATGTTGGCAATTCGCCCGCATTTATCAAACTATGAGGAGGTTTTTTCTAGATTGGGTTAATAGCATTCATACTAGTCGGTGGTTTTATTTATTGAGAGTTTAAACGTTAATATTTGTAGATTTAAAAAGGATTTTATTTTAAGATGTAGGGTTGGGGGAGGGAGGGCAATTGAATTAAAATAACATTCATATTTAGAAGGATGTAGGGGAATACAACGAATTTGTTTCGATACGAGGCTACAGTGTTTCAAGTATGCATTTTTAATTGCCACATATAGACCCCTGGGCGATAATGTGTCTAAGAAAAAGTTGGACGAATTAGCAGTTAATGGTAGGGAGGGTTCATAGTTCCCCATAGTAGATTTTAATTGTTTAAATGGTCAATTTCCCGTGACATTGAAGGGAATAGATGTTTTCCAGCGGGCTAATGCACATTTAAAGATTGGTGTCATGGTGTTGCAGTATGTAACAGAATTTGAGGAGGGTCACCGTTCCGATAAGAAGGGCGTATTGTTTCCAGTGAGGGCTCCTTCAATTGAATCAGTGGAGCATTGGGTGTGGCTTCTATACACGCCACCCACAGAACCTGATTCAATTGGACATTTTAATCTAATTAATGATATTAGTAGGGTTTTGGGGGAGGGTAAGAAACAGAGTGCACGTCATTACTGTCCGTTATGCCTGTCCCAATTTTGGACTGATTTAACGTTAAAGAATCACATGACACACTGTAAACGTCATGGATACCAGGCCGTGGAGACAGTAAGTGGAGATAGAGCAATCTTACGTTTTAAGAATTTCCAAAACAGGCTCCTACAGAGCAATAAGATCGCTTTGGACTGCGAGGCCCTACTCACACACGTGTACGATTCGTCAAATCCAAATCGTGTTAAAATACATGAAGCCATAGGGGTCTCTTACGCTCAAGCGCAACGAGATTCCAATAATACCATGCAAGACCTGGATGTAGTTGAGTCGTTGGGCAGTGAAGACTGCATGCGCTCGGCATTGGTCAGTCTAATCAAAACAGCAAACGTTGCAATTTTGCGCCTTCGTTACACAAACTCTCCTCTGCTCCTATGACCAGATGACAGATTGGCCATTAAAAATCGTAAAATATGTTGGGTTTGCAAAGGAGCATTTGAAGATGGTTTTGGGAATGGAGGGAGGAAGAGGGTGATCGACCATGATGATTTGTGGCAGGAAATTGCATCGGGGGGAGTAACTTTAGAGGGGTAGCAAATCAGTCGTGCAATTTAAACGTTAGACAGCAATATTTCGTACCGGTTTTCATACACAATTCCAATTACGACTTAAAGTTTCTTCTACCAGCATTGGCCCGCATTGCCAAGGGTGGAGTTGAAGATGACGCATGGATAGATGGTTCTTTTTCATATAATATCATACCCAAATTATCGGAGAAGCTACTGCTGCTAGAATCCATATGGAAAACAGTTGACAAGGGTAACACGTGCCTGAATAAAATCTGTTTTTTAGACTCTTTCAGCTTCTTCCCCAAATCCATAAATCCATTGTTTCAGGTACAGAAAAGTGATAATTTTGACAGCTTCCCCCTCCTTAAACAGCACTTCCCCGATGATGAAATGTATGATGTATTAACGTGTAAGGGCATATATGCATATGATTATTACAACTCTGCCTTGAGGCTAGATGGGGTGTCATTACCGCCCATTGAAGCTTTTTACAATTCACTTACTGAGAGTGAGTGCACCACTAGTGACTATGAATTTTCTAAGAGTGTTTGGGCAAAGGACGGATATAAAAATGGGTGGGATTATTGTAAACTATACTTGGCCAGAGACGTACTCACTCTTCTGGACATTGTGTGCATGAATACGGATAAAATTTATGAGGAATTTGGGTTGGATTTAGGTTATTATTTTTCCACTCCTCATCCGGTGATGGACTTGATACTTAAAATCAGCAAAGAACAAATAGGTCTGATCGCCGATGTTGATCAGCATCTGTTTGTAAAGGATCAATGAGGGGTGGGTATGTTTTTCAAGGGGACCGTATCATGAAAACTGATCCCGACCGGACAGCACACTGATGAAAAGTCGGACGCAGTTTTTTGGATATGAATCCTCTTTACCCATCGGCAATGTCTCACTACTGTTTTCCGTGTGGCAATTATAAATGGCTTAACAATCCATGTGCTTTGAATTTCCAAGACATTGCTAGCGTTGAGGAGAAAGGGGCACAGGGATGGTTTGTTGAAATTGACGGTGAAATACCCATGGAAATCCATGACTCGGTAAAAGACTTTGTTTTTTCGTGCATAAATAGACCAGTGGGTAGGGACTCTCTGAGCCCCTACAATCTATCTTTAGTAGAGGATGGGAGTAGGCACTGGGTAACTTCAAAACAAAAACAAATAATGGTTATTTCACATAGAAAATAAACCCTTTTTCTATAGATTAATGAATAAGCAGCGCCATCAACATCAGGTCATGAAGCGTCAATTTTAGTGGACCTGAACCCATCGTCGCACCACCACTGGAGTTTAGGGATGAGCCTACACTAGTTCTTGATAGTATGGAGAAACATAGAGGTTTTTTTTAAATGATTGTTTTGGGGACATGGCCAGCCTAGATGATCTAACCTGTGACATTGACATGGTGGAGGACCCGGAATGGACAGATAGATTTATGAGAGAACATTTAGGTGATGTTAGTAGTAGTAGTGCATCTAAAACCGTCCGTCACAGGACAATACAAAGAAATTCCATCACATTACAATACATGCTGGCTTGATCAGCTATCCCCCAAACACCCTGGAAGATATACTAACTGGCCTAGAGGATTTCATACCACCTCCATCCAATGCAATTGAACAGACTGGGGGTGGTGCTATTGACAATTCTATGCCACCCCACCCCCAACCATTCTAGTTAATGATACCGCTAGTACTAATAATGATATAACATCATCACCAGTATCCCAACTTCCAGATTTTTTTTCTTTCCAACTCTGCCTTGCACCATACAAAGGTCTACAGTGCCAAATTCGGTGACCCCTTTAACTCTCTAGTGTCAAGGGATATAATAACAGATCCTCTGGACATTATCCATATATATGCTAACAAGATTCGAGCCATTCTTGGACAACAGATGGGAGCGTGGGGGGTGGGGGTCAGTTTAAAAGCATCAATAGCACTAAAATATTTTTTAAATGAAAATGCGATCGAGCTGTATTCGAAATACTTGCACACAGAGATGTTGGAAATTCGCCCGCATTTATCAAATTATGAGGAGGTTTTTCTACATTGGGTTAAAAGTATTCAAACTAAATGTGAAAATTATAGCGAGGGGGGTAGCGGGTCGGTGGTTCTATTTAATGAGAGTTTAAATATTAATATTTGTAGATTTACAAAGGATTTTATTTTAAGATGCAGGGTTGTGGGAGGGAGGGCAATTGAATTAAAATATCATTCAGATTTAGAGGGATGTAGGGGGATACAAAGAATCTGTTTCGATATGAGGCTACAGTGTTTCAAGTATGCATTTTTAATTGCAGCATATAGACCCCTGCGCCATAATGCATCTAAGAAAAAGTTTGGAGGAACAAGTAGTTAATGGTAGGGAGGGTTCAAAGTTCCCCATAGTCAATTTTAATTGTTTAAATGCTCAATTTCCCGTGACATTAAAAGGAATAGATATTTTCGAGCGGGCTAATGCACATTTAAAGTTTGGTGTCACGGTGTTGCAGTATGAAACAGAATTTGAAGAGGGTCACCATTCCGATAAGAAGGGCGTATTATTTCCAGTGAGGGCTCCTTCAATTGAATCAGTGGAGCATTGGGCGTGGCTTCTATACACGCCACCCGCAGAACCTGATTCAATTGGACATTTTAATCCAATTACTGATTTTAGTAGGGTTTTGGGAGAGGGTAAGAAACAGAGTGCACGTTATTAATGTCCGACATGCCTGTCCGATTTTGGACTGATTTAAAGTTAAAGAATCACATGAAACACTGTAAACGTCATGGATACCAGGCTGTGGAGACGGTAAGCGGGGATAGAGCGATATTAAGTTTTAAGAATTTCTAAAACACGCTCCTACAGAACAATAAGATCGCTTTGGACTGCGAGGCTTAACTCACAGACGTGTACGATTCGTCAAATCCAAATCGTGTTAAAATACATGAAGCCATAGGGGTCTGTTACGCTCATGCGCAACGAGATTCCAATAATACCATGCAAGTGCTGGATGTAGTTTAGTCGTTGGGCAGTGAAGACTTCATGCACTCGGCATTGGTCAGTCTAATCAAAACAGCGAACTTTGCAATTTCGCACCTTCGTTACACGAACTATCCTAAGCTCCTATCACCAGATGACAGATTGGCCATTAAAAATCGTAAAATATGTTGGATTTGCAAGGGAGAATTAGATGATGGTGTTGGGAATGGAGGGAGGAGGAAGGTGATCGACCATGATCATTTGTGGCAGGAAATTACATCGGGGGGGGGGGGAGTAACTTTAGAGGGGTAGCACATCAGTCGTGCAATTTAAACGTTAGACAGCAATATTTCGTACCGGTTTTCATACACAATTCCAATTACGACTTAAAGTTTGTTCTACCGGCGTTGGCCCGCATTGCCAAGGGTGGATTCGTAGATGACGCATGGATAGATGGTTATTTTTCATATAATATCATACCTAAATCACCGGAGAAGCTACTGCTGCTAGAATTCATGTGGAAAAAGTTGACAAGGGTAACACGTGCCTGAATAAAATCTGTTTTTAGACTCTTTCAGCTTCTTCCCCAAATCCTTAAGTCAATTGATTCAGGTACAGAAAATAGACAATTTTGACAACTTCCCCCTCCTTAAACAGCGCTTCCACGATGATGAAATGTATGATTTATTAACGTGTAAGGGCATATATAAATATGATTATTACAACTCTGCCTTGAGGCTAAATGAGAAGTCATTACCACCCATTGAAGCTTTTTTTACAATTCTCTTACTGAGAGTGAGTGCACCACTAGTGACTATGAATTTCCTAAGAGGGTTTGGGCAAAGGGCGGATGTAAAAATGGGTGGGATTATTGTAAACTATACTTGGCCAGTGACGTACTCACTCTTCTGGACATTGTGTGCGAGAATACGGATAAAATCTATGGGGAATTTGGGTTGGATTTAGGTTATTATTTTTCCACTCCTCATCTGGTGATGGACTTGATACTTAAAATCAGCAAAGAAGAAATAGGTCTGATCGCCGATGTGGATCACCATCTGTTTGTAGAGAGATCAATGAGGGGTGGGTATGTTTTTTTCACGGGGACCGTATTATGAAAACGGATCCTACCAGACAGCATATCGATGAAAAGTCGGACGCAGTTTTTTTTGGATATGAATTCTCTTTACCCATCGGCAATGTCTCACTACTGTTTTCCGTGCGGTAATTATAAATGGCTTAACAATCCATGTGCTTAGAATTTTCCCGACATTGCTAGCGTTGAGGAGAAAGGGGCACATGGATAGTTTTTTGAAATTGACGGTGAAATACCCATGGAAATCCATGACTCGGTAAAAGACTTTGTTTTTCTGTGCATAAATAGACCGGTGGGTAGGGACTCTCTGAGCCCCTAGAATTTATCTTTAGTAGAGGATGGGAGTATGCACTGGGTACTTTCAAAACAAAAACTAATTGCCGACCTCAACCCGAAACAGAATATCATTGTTCATCACGTGCTATTAAAATGGATGGTGTCCAATGGTTTCAAAGTCACAAAGATGCATGGAGCCCTCCAATTTGATCAAAAGCCTTACATGTAATCGTTTATTGACACCTTTGACAGTAAGCGTTCACGAGCGAAAACGAAAGTTGAAAAAGAAGTCTATAAACTCATTTTGAACTCAGCCTTCGGTAAAATGTGCGAAAGGGTACGAAACAGAAGTCGATGTGACATAGTAACCATTCTCGAAGATTGTGCTCGAATCATTGTGGATCCAAACTTCACGTCGTTCACAATCATAGACTCTGATATGGCTCTCCTACATCGCCAGAAAAGAAACATTGTTTTAAATAAAAATATTGCAGGCGGGAGTGCAATAACTGAAATATCTAAAAAACTCTTGTTGTCATTTTATTATAGTGTATTCAAGGTACATTGGCCGATTGAGGGATAAGTTTATGTGTATTATGGGGACACTGATTCACTCCTGTTAAAAGTTAAAACTGAAAATCTATTGAATGATTTGGAAAATGGCGAGTACATTAGCTCAGGAATGGACGACACCAATTGGGATGAATCCCGCTACCCAGAGCTAGTGAAACGCCAGGCCCCAAATCAATTGTTAATGTAAAATATGAAACGGGTAGCGATCTGATATCCAGTTGTGTGTTTCCTGGGCCGAAGGTATACTGTGTGGAAACGCACAACAAGGATATCAAAGAAGTTTGCAAGGGGGTACCTACACACTTTGTAAAAACTAATTTCGACATGAGTGTGTAAAGAAACTGTGTGGAACGTAGTTTAGTCCCAATAGTGAAAGTCATGGCGATTCATTCTTTACAATTTAAAAACTACTCAGTTAGGGTTGAGAAAAACGCCATGTCGTCCATATTGGACAAAGTCAATGTACTTGAGGATGGTGTGAAGGTACTACCACACGTTCATTATTTAATCTCAGACCGAGTTGAATGTGTAGAGTACAGAAACGACTCGGTCTACAAAAATTAACTTAAATTCTTTAAAAGTACAAATTGGGTGGGAGGGTTTTTTTTTGGGTGATGGGTGTTTTTAAATTCTTTTTTCTCTTTTTTATCACAAACAATTTTCAATGTGTGTGTGTGTGTCCAAGGCAGAGCAATTTCCTCACAAATTCTACTATTTAATGCCCCCCTCGAGCCCACCGCAGCGGAACCCGCGGCACTTCCTGGCCCACCGCAGTGGGCCCCGCGGCGCTTCCCACCCCAAGGCACTTCCCGGCTGCCACAGCGGCCACCCTTGGCCTTCGTCTGCCACAGCGGCCATCCCCCGGGGGGACCCCATTTCAAATTTAAAATGTTGTAAATAAAAGTGTGATATTATTTTAAGTGTGTGTATATTCTAATAAATGTTGTATTTTTTTAAAAATAAATTTTTAAACAAGTGTATTTATTAAAGTGTTTTTTTCTAGTGCTAATGTAAAATAAATGTTGAATTTTTATTTTAAATAATTTTAAAAAAGGGTATTTTTTCATGTTTAATTTTTTTTTTCATGTTCAATGTAGTATTTATAAACTGCTATTACTTTTATGTATAATAAAAGAAAATATGATTCTTTATCCTTCTTCTTCTTCTCTTCATTATTCTTGAACGGTCTAATAGGTAAATTATTTAGTCATTCGACAACTATAGTCTACAATTAGTTGTAGGCGAACTGTTGAAGGGAACATGTATCAATTCAAAACACCATTAATATCGTTTCTGTTTGGGCCATCAATGTCAGGCAAAACAACACTCTTAACTAAAATAATTAAAAATTGTGATAAAATGTTTGTGGAAAAGCCAAAAAAGTCTACTATTGTTACAGTATTTGGCAGGAGTCATATGATAAAATAAAAGCAATTGGCATATCAGGGTTGGTGCAGAAAAAATTCATACAGGGACTTGATGTTTTCAGCATTATTGAACCAAACTCTTGGCTGATTATTGATGATCTGGCGGAATTTATTGAACAATGGTCCCAGGAAATGCTAAAACTGTTCACTGTTCGCTCTCATCATGAACAGATTTCCGTTACTCTGGTTCTACACAATCTCTTTTACCAGAGCAAATGTAAGCAAAAACTTG
This sequence comes from Artemia sinica, assembly GCA_027921565.1. Lineage (NCBI taxonomy): Eukaryota > Metazoa > Arthropoda > Branchiopoda > Anostraca > Artemiidae > Artemia > Artemia sinica. The sequence continues at coordinate 842,065 of JAPEVW010000068.1, read as the reverse complement.
CATTGAACTGCACCTACTATATCATCTACAGAGTTGTTCGTGATTCTAGCTCGCTAATAACTCTCAATAAACAAATATACCCCGGTGCCCATAAATTTCTTTTCTCAGCATACAATCAGGCAACTAATAAACCCTATGGCTATATCCTATTGGATCTTAATCAAAATACACCCGAGGATCTGCGTGTAATCACAGATATTTTTGACAATGAAATTACAGTATATTTCCCCGTGAACAGTAAAAAGACCTATTAGTTGCCATCATGACACTGAGGAAACTACATGAAAATAGACATTTATTTTCAGTTCTAAGCACTTAAAAACCCCCACTTAGGAAAGCAATACTCAAACATGGTATTGACAATGATTTTCATTAATCTAATATCTGAACTTTGTTTAAATTTGACCGAGGGCAATGTTCAACTGCCAGAAGTAGTTAAGCAACAGGCAAAGTAATATCGTTCCATTGTACGTACATTGGCCTCTAAAAAGAAAGGAGAGAATTTTAAAAGGAAACGTCTTCTTCAGGCGGGCTGTAGCTTTTTCACAATTTTACTGCCAATAATTGCAGGACTTGCAAATTTTTCATAGAGAATGGCAAAACCCTTTAAATTGACTCCAATAGAACTCACTCTATCACCCATGGAACACTTTGAGAACAATCTGAATTAATTCATTGACAACGAGAATATTGAGGTTGATAAAAAACTGCTTTTACTTCAAAATTCACTTTGCTGAGTGGACAAACATAAGCCCTATCATGCGAAGACCAATGGTATTGATCACAAAAAAGACTCATCTCCTCAGGATTCTGCTGCTGCTGCTACTGCTGCTGCTGCTTGAACACAATAAAGAAGGAGGAATTGGATTCAATTGTGTCAAAAATTGGAAATCCATTGCCCCACTCATATCGTGAACAAAGTAAACGACTCCTAACCTATCTCATGGAAAGTGGTCAAGGTCATATTCAAGTTGATAGCAATGGGAAATGGATTATAATTCAGGACAAGAGCTATAATCTACTTGATTTAATCTATGATATGGTTACAAATTGTAAAGGACTATTATCATTTGCCGCTCATCTATACAACTTTCTAAATACATTAAACTTCCCTAAAGCCTTATTAGCAATAGACAAATTCTAAAAAAATTAAATGAACATGCACCATCGTCAATACCATTAAAATATGAACATGAAGAAGAAGAAGAAGAAGATTTTGGTGTTCACACTAAAAGTGTACAAGACTATCTACAAAATGAATCAAGTTACACTCTGCAAAGAAATCATAGGCTTCGTGCTAGTCATTAACGAAAAACTAAAGCCTTTTTCCCATTGCATATAATGCAAGCAGATCTCTTAACTCTAGATGAGATTCAAAGAATTCACAATACAACGTACAAGTACATTCTACTTGCAATCAGTGTTTATAGTCGTTATGCATATGCAATTCCTTTGCGGTCAAAGAGAGGCTTTTCCTTTGCGGTCAGGTTATAGAAAGTATTCTCGAACAGGATTTGTATAAGAAAATTCAAACAGATCGCTGTAGTGAATTTGTTAATCCCCATGTTGCAAAAGTACTAGTGAAATATAATACACTGCTCTATCATAGTCATAGTCCTATAAAGGCTGCATTGGCCGAACGATTGATAAGAACTATTCGACTTATAACTTAAAGATATTGTACATTGAAAAATACATCTGCTTTCATTCATGATTTAGATAAAATCATGTTGATTTATAATCAACGACCTCATCGATCATTTTCAAACTCAACCCCAACGGAAGTTCGTCATTCTGATCTTGATACAATTGACACCTTTCTTAAACAATATTCCAATGAAACGATTGTCAATAAAAAAAATTCAATGTTGGTGATACTGTTCGAATTAATAGAACAACTAACGTTTTTGAAAAGGGGAATTACTTGTAGTCCACAGAACTTTTTAAAGTGGCAAAAATCCTAGACACTAAACCCATAACTTATCGTTTGCGCGACACCAAAGATGAAGAGACTCTCGGCAGCTTTTATCACTATATACTACAAAAAGTTAAAAATAATAGTGATATCTATCAAACTGAAAAGATATTAAAGGCTCGTACTTACAGGGGTAAGAAACAGTTACTTGTTCGGTGGCTAGGATACAACTCTGATTTTGATTCTTGGATCGGTGTTGAAGATATTGACAATGCCTAATGATTTCTATGTAGCATTTATGTCCAACGTTTCCGATCCTCACTACAATGATTTGAATAAGACAAGTGATTTTTGGACGAAAATCACCCCCACCCACCATCAAATTTGACGGTGCGTATAAAGTGGCTCTTGTCGATTGTATTCTCAAAAATACCTATGACATCCTGAGAAAGGATCGTGTGTATGATATAAAAGTTATACCATTCGACTGGTCATTCTTTGTTTAGTATGAATGGGTTGAAGCACTTAAGTCTAGCGAATATCCATATGTTAAATTTAAATATATAGAATATGATGGTATGAAAGATTTGTGTGGTACAATCAATAGAAAAATCTCATATCGTAGGAATGGTACATTACATTTTAATTATTCATTGGAACACGATAGGATTTACATTACCTCACCTGTTGACACTGAAATAATTATTCTCAATGATAATCTGACAGATGTTCTTGGCTTTAAACAGAATATGATCAATTAAACGCTGGCACCGTTTCAGGGATGGATCAAGTTATTTTTGCTGATTATCCACCTGGTTTCGCCTCGGACTCTTGCATATTTCTCTATGCATCCTTTGTGGAAACATCGAGAGTTGGTAATTCAAATGTCCCCCTCCTACGTGTCTTTGAACGAAAAACAACCCATGAACTTGTTCATCACTATAATATGAAGCATCTTCAGTATGTTCCTGTAAACACTTCGCATTTGGAACTTTGTCAGTTAACACTACGAAGTGAATTGGGTGATCCTCTAGCAATAACAAAAGGCTTAGCAGTGATTACATGTCATTTTCGACCCACTGTTGGCGACACCAGTACCACCTAAAATGAACAATAGAAGAATTCCATTTGTCTGTCACGATATCGATTGCTATGTTGGTGCTCTGAGTCCACGTCAAATAGGCAATGGATTGGACTACTACAAGGGGCTTACTACAATGTCTGGCTATGGTCTTGGTAGCTGGTTTGCTAGGCTATTTCGTTCTGCACTACCCCTTGCCAGAAAATATCTTGTATCTGCTGCATCAAATTTTGCTGCTTCAACACTACAGGACTGGGGGTCGGGTAAGAATTTCAAGGAGAGTGCTAAGGAAAATATTAGATCTTCAGCAAGAGCCGTTGGTGAGGAATTAAAATTTCAGCAAAATGGGAAATGATTGAAAAGGATGCGTGCGCGTCAGTCACTCATCAGTGTCTACCCAGGCGGGAAGCGAAGGACATCAACAAGGACTTTGAGGAATAAAACGAGGAAGACCAATAAGAAGAAGAAAAAGAAAAAGATTGTTAGATCAAAGAAGCACTTCTTCTCCTAAGATGATTTATCTCCCCCACAAGGAATCACATCCATCAATAAGTTCCTCATTGAATCTGTTCAATGCTGAAAATGCTGATGTCAGTGTCAAGTATGGCTACTATGAACAATTCCACCCCCAGCAACCCCTCTCGGAAATATACACTTTCAAATATTTTCCAATGAAGACTATTTCATTGATTTGTCATCAACATTTATTGATTTAAATGTTTGCTGCGAAGAAAAAGTTAGATAATACAACTCCAACTGCTGCCAATGGTCTCTCCTACGAAAACTGTATTCTACACAACCTGTTGAAACAAATTAATGTATTTATTAATGGAACATTGGTGAACACTAGAAATAATTTATCCAACTATGCAAACTACATACAATTTATAATGATGACACCAAAGGCATACAAGGAGTTGAGAGGACAGTCATTGGGCTATGAATATCGATCAGGTGTTGATACTGACGGCGAGTTGACTACTGCAGTGACCCAGGAGTATCATCTGGTTGGAAAATTAAATCATGAGACATTCAATATATCCATATGGTTAACCCCCAATGTCAAGATTGACATAAAGTAGCAACTGGCCCCATCGAATTTCATTTCGAAAAAAAAAAACACTTCCTGCAGCACCTGATACAAATGTCATTATCACATCGGCAATTCTCCACCTCCGAAAACAACAGGTTATGAGCTCTGTTGCATTGGCAGTGGAAAAGCTAAGAGCCAATGACAACAACATTAAACTTCTTGTCCCCTATACGATCACCAATCAACGTCACATTGCCACCGGCTCTCGTAGCTATACTGAATAATCATTTATCAATGGAAAAATCCCATCAAAATTTGCTTTGGCCTTTGTGAAGAGTGGCAGTGCCGTTGGATCCTGGACTGAGTCCCCCCATAATTTTAATGATTTCGATCTATCTAGCCTTGTGTGCAAAGTGAATGGTATTCCACTGTACACTCTATCATTTGATACAAAATCCTATAGAACTCTGTATGAGTTGACCATGCAATCCCTAGATCATGACTCCCAACTATTTGAAAATGGAATAACCGATTCAATGTTTTCAAAAAATCATGGCGTAATTGTTTTGGACTTGTCGGGGACCCAGGACATAGTACGAACAGGGAATGTATGGTTAGAGTGTACGTTTGCCAATGCTTTGACTGAGAGTATCACACTAATATCATTGAGTCAATTTGAAACCTATTGGGAAATCATACCCGACGGCAGTGTTCTACTAGACCTAGCACCATGAACACAAACCAAATAATCAACGTATTTAGTATGGATCCATACATGTCCCAGTACAAGTCCTATTGCATACCATCGGACTTCATTGAAAAAAATCCAAGTGTTAACAATACCCTAATCATTGTTAATAGCAGTCCATCGACTTTGAAGACAGGGCATTGGCTATGCATCTTTCAAACAGCGAAGAATATTGAATTTTTTGATCCTCTTGGCCTATTGTATAAATTCTAAACTCCATACATCAGGAACTTTATTAAAAGCAGTGGGAAAACTATTATTCAAAATCAACGAAGAGTACAGGATTTAACGACTAAGACATGTGGCATTCATGCTCTACACTTTTTCATGTTCCGATGTCGTGGCTATACCTACAAGCAGTTTCTCGACATCTACGTTGACTTACCTCGATTGAACGACTTTCTAGTGGAAAATATACTTACAAACGTGTTTAATATTGATTTTGGTGCCCTACGAATAAAAATGTTCTAAAAATATATGTGAAATTGTTTATTAATAAATGAAAAATGTATGTGCATGATAAAAACGACTCTTCTACTCTTTATATTTCATCTTCTACTAGGTATAGGTATTTGTCGAGAACAACTAATGCGGGTAGATTATCTGAATTCACAGTATACTGATCCTGATGTGCTGCAATGTCAGGGTCGCATTTTCTACAGTAGAGTGTAACTTCACTCTTGTTCTTTCTCTTTGTAAAGTCAATGATACTATTCTCATTCATTTTATAGAATTCACATGTTTAAATTTGCTTATTTGAAGCAATGTCATAAACAGTGTCCTCAAGTGGCGAATCACATTCCGTCAGAGCCAACTAAAAATCAGTGGGCTTATAATCATAATACCCATTGTCTTCACAACGATGACGTAGAAACCAAATTCTTTTGTTGTTCCAACAGTTGAATCGCTGACCCTGCTCCTCCTCCCAAAACAATCTAAAGCCACGACGATACCAATCTCGTAGCAGTAAACTAAAATCACGCTTAGGATTCTTTCCAATCATACCAGGAGATGTATTCTCTCACTGATTGCATTTATCATAGTGGCAATTGGAGCATAGGTGCCCTCTAGGGTGAAAGTTACACACCTCTTCAAGACAGGAATTACAACCTTTAATTTGTACAGCATATCCTCTATGTAATTTACACGGGTTGCACAATCTGCACTTTTCATCATACTCATCAATCATTGTGCAATTCTCACATGATGACCAGCTGCCCAGTGTGTACATGCATAGTGGAATGTATGGGACATTTTTCATGTGCTGACACTCTCACTGTCACAATGAAACTGAGCTACCAACAACAAATTGAGTGGAATAGAGAGAGAGAAAGAGAGAGGAGTAAATCATCCTTGAACTCCATCTTTCTCATGAAAAAAGTCCTAAATTTCTAAACTAATGTTTAAAAGCATATCCACAATATCATTTTGCTGTGTCGTGATTAATATGTCAATAAATTGTGTAAATGTATTTGCACCACAACGTAAAAGCTTCATGCAATAGTCTAATAATGGAGAATCACTTTTCATTATATCAACAAGCATTCCCTGAGAAAATATCTTCCTTTGAATAAACAGCTCTAGAAAATCATCATCTAGAATCAAACGTTTTTCCATAAACATAAGATTCCCCATGATTCGCTATTTCTCAAATCTATCCATTCTTTAGAGTCCTAACACTCTCAAAACCAACTTCAGACTATCCAGATTTTTTTCCTACTCTAAAAATATACGCTAGCCTACTATAGAAAGAAAAATATCTTTGATTTAGAAACAATTTTATGGAGCATAATTACAACACTAATAATCACTGATTCAATTTGTTTTCATCAATATATTTCACTAGTGCATCTAATGCTGCCCAAAGCCTATTTATATGCACAATGTTCAGTTTCGAAGCCAAACATAATTGCTCCTCCATTTTAAATTTGCTCAATGATATCACATATCTAGCACACATATCATCCCATTGAAGGCATAGTCTACAGCCTCCTGTTATTTCCACAGCCACGTTTGGTACTCGTATATCTTTGCTACCTGCTCCACCATCAACTTCCAATAGTGTAAATGCTCCACTCATTTTCTCTACTAATATCGTCTCAAATAAACTATTCTCTCTGAATTCAATTCTCTTACTAATATGAATTGCAATGAAAATCACTCCTTTTATTCGAATCCAATTACTAATCAAGTTATCGTATATGGAGTAACCTCCGCTCTCTCTGATTGGCCCTAAAAAATGGGTGTTGCCTCAAAAACTAGTCTGCTTGCATTATACAATCTCAATTATACTTTCAAAACGTGTTTGTTCACTTTATAGGTATATAATATAAAATGATTGGTCGCTTTTTGCAATATGTTCGTCAAACTGCACTGTATCTTCATACCCCAGGCTTGTAGTCGTGAAAATACACTGTTTATTCATGTAGTCGTGAAATCAATGGGTACATTACTACTGCTAGATGTCTGCCTTTTGACAGGTAGCAAGAAAGAGAACATTTTTTTTTTTGAAAGGTAATGAAAATAGGTAAAAAGAGCTTGAAATAAAGGTAATACAAAAGTTTATTATAAAGTTTAATAATAATATTTTTTTTGTAGTGAAAGGTTAATTAGTAGTATATTCAATATAAAAGTGTATGAAAATAAAAAAGAAGTAATTAGAAAAAATAATACTCCAACAAAAAAACTCCTAGAGTTCAGTTTTATTCAGCAATATCATGAGTTTGGGCCCTCCTTCCCTTGGTTTCCTCATACATACTTTATAGACCCAATTTCCAGGGAAGGCTTGGTTCCTCTTGCCCTCCCCGAGGGCGTCCATGATTGATAGGGTATATAGAATTCGAATAGGGATGGGTTTTGATAGAGGAAGAGAGTAAATCAGTAGGCAAGTCGGTGCTGGAAAGAGAAAAAGGGTGGGAAGTATCTTGGAGGACTGTGTCCAGGTTTAGTAGATGAAGTCGGATACTATTTAATTAGCATAAATTATGTACTTTTTCAGTGGCTAAAAGCCTGATCGCAATGTGAAAGAAGTGCATCTTGAAAAAAAGAAGAACAGCCTCTATAGAAGTAAGTCGGAAATTACCTTACCTTAGACCTTAGCTCCTCTTCTACCTCCAGAGGCACACAGGGTGTCCGTTAATAGCCTCCAATCATCCTGGAAAAGAGCTGCGGCGTAGATGTCCTCCCACTCTGGGACTAAGGCTGCATGAAGGGCTCTCCTGTCCCGCTCATATGTCCTGCGAAGCGTGTTTTTGGGCCATCCTCGTCGACGCTTGTCGTCTGGTTGCCACTGGAGAAGCATATTCATTAGTCTCGATCCTGGCATACGGATAACATGGCCAAGATAGCGCCATATTCGTTGCCTGACTACATCAGTGATATCAGGCTGGTTTGTGTTGTGGCGAATTTCCAAGTTTGTTATCCTATCCTTCCAGTTAATATTCATGATACGTCAAAGACAGTTGTTTTCATATGCAGTGAGTCGTTTTTCTTGCTCAGCTGTGAGTTTTAAACATTCTATCGCGTTTGTCAAGATTGAAAGGACGTTACTTCTGAAAAGGCGAAGTTTTAGCTGGAGTGAGTACTTCGCTGATCTCCAGATTGGAGGAAGTCCTTGAAATGCCGAGCTTGCTATGGCTATTCGTGTTCTCAGCCTTTTTTCGGAATCGCCACTAAACGAGACTGTGCTACCAAGATATCGGAAGTCGGTGACTTGCTCTATGCTTTCAGTCCCCAGCTAGATATTCAACCGTGAGTTAGTGGTTGGCATTGCTTTGGTTTTGGGGGTGTTGATATGTAACCCAAACTGCTCGGCTCTTTCGGCTAACTTGCATAAAAAGTCTTGAAGTTTGCTTTTGTCTTTCTCCATCAATCCAACATCGTCTGCAAAGTCGAGATCTTGGACTTGTCTGCCTGCAATTCTGATCCCATATCCATCAACCTGTCTGAATATGTAGTCCACTATGAGAATAAAGCGGAATGGAGACAATACGCATCCTTGTTTGACACCTGTCATCACTTTGAAATACTTGTATTTCCTTCAGAAGTTCTCACGCAGCATTCTGTGTCTTCGTACATTGCCATTATAAGGCGAACCAGCTTTACCGTTGAATAAACCGTAGAAGATCAGGATCCTCCATAGTATTGATATAAGAAAATTCAAACAGATCGCTGTAGTGAATTTGTTAATCCCCATGTTGCAAAAGTACTAGTGAAATATAATACACTGCTCTATCATAGTCATAGTCCTATAAAGGCTGCATTGGCCGAACGATTGATAAGAACTATTCGACTTTTAACTTCAAGATATTGTACATTGAAAAATACATCTGCTTTCATTCATGATTTAGATAAAATCATGTTGATTTATAATCAACGACCTCATCGATCATTTTCAAACTCAACCCCAACGGAAGTTCGTCATTCTGATCTTGATACAATTGACACCTTTCTTAAACAATATTCCAATGAAACGATTGTCAATAAAAAAAATTCAATGTTGGTGATACTGTTCGAATTAATAGAACAACTAACGTTTTTGAAAAGGGGAATTACTTGTAGTCCACAGAACTTTTTAAAGTGGCAAAAATCCTAGACACTAAACCCATAACTTATCGTTTGCGCGATACCAAAGATGAAGAGACTCTCGGCGGCTTTTATGACTATATACTACAAAAAGTTAAAAATAATAGTGATATCTATCAAACTGAAAAGATATTAAAGGCTCGTACTCACAGGGGTAAGAAACAGTTACTTGTTCGGTGGCTAGGATACAACTCTGATTTTGATTCTTGGATCGGTGTTGAAGATATTGACAATGCCTAATGATTTCTATGTAGCATTTATGTCCAACGTTTCCGATCCTCACTACAATGATTTTAATAAGACAAGTGATTTTTGGACGAAAATCACCCCCACCATCAAATTTGACGGTGCGTATAAAGTGGCTCTTGTCGATCTTATTCTCAAAAATACCTATGACATCCTGAGAAAGGATCGTGTGTATGATATAAAAGTTATACCATTCGATTGGTCACTCTTTGTTTAGTATGAATGGGTTGAAGCACTTAAATCTAGCGAATATCCATATGTTAAATTTAAATATATAGAATATGATGGTATGAAAGATTTGTGTGGTACAATCAATAGAAAAATCTCATATCGTAGGAATGGTACATTACATTTTAATTATTCATTGGAACACGATAGGATTTACATTACCTCACCTGTTGACACTGAAATAATTATTCTCAATGATAATCTGAGAGATGTTCTTGGCTTTAAACAGAATATGATCAATGAAACGCTGGCACCGTTTAAGGGATGGATCAAGTTATTTTTGCTGATTATCCACCTGGTTTCGCCTCGGACTCTTGCATATTTCTCTATGCATCCTTTGTGGAAACATCGAGAGTTGGTAATTCAAATGTCTTCCTCCTACGTGTCCTTGAACGAAAAACAACCCATGAACTTGTTCATCACTATAATATAAAGCATCTTCAGTATGTTCCTGTAAACACTTCGCATTTGGAACTTTGTCAGTTAACACTAATAAGTGAATTGGGTGATCCTCTAGCAATAACAAAAGGCTTAGCAGTGATTACATGTCATTTTCGACCCACTGTTGGCGACACCAGTACCACCTAAAATGAACAATAGAAGAATTCCATTTGTCTGTCACGATATCGATTGCTATGTTGGTGCTCTGAGTCCACGTCAAATAGGCAATGGATTGGACTACTACAAGGGGCTTACTACAATGTCTGGCTATGGTCTTGGTAGCTGGTTTGCTAGGCTATTTCGTTCTGCACTACCCCTTGCCAGAAAATATCTTGTACCTGCTGCATCAAATTTTGCTGCTTCAACACTACAGGACTGGGGGTCAGGTAAGAATTTCAAGGAGAGTGCTAAGGAAAATATTAGATCTTCAGCAAGAGCCGTTGGTGAGGAATTAAAATTTCAGCAAAATGGGAAATGATTGAAAAGGATGCGTGCGCGTCATTCACTCATCAGTGTCTACCCAGGCGGGAAGCGAAGGACATCAACAAGGACTTTGAGGAATAAAACGAGGAAGACCAATAAGAAGAAGAAAAAGAAAAAGATTGTTAGATCAAAGAAGCACTTCTTCTCCTAAGATGATTTATCTCCCCCACAAGGAATCACATCCATCAATAAGTTCCTCATTGAATCTATTCAATGCTGAAAATGTTGATGTCAGTGTCAAGTATGGCTACTATGAACAATTTCACCCCCAGCAACCCCTCTCGGAAATATACACTTTCAAATATTTTCCAATGAAGACTATTTCATTGATTTGTCATCAACATTTATTGATTTAAATGTTGCTGCGAAGAAAAAGTTAGATAATACAACACCAACTGCTGCCAATGGTCTCTCTTACAAAAACTGTATTCTACACAACCTGTTGAAACAAATAAATGTATTTATTAATGGAACATTGGTGAGCACTAGCAATAATTTATCCAACTATGCAAACTACATACAATTTATGGTGATGACACCAAAGGCATACAAGGAGTTGATAGGACAGTCATTGGGCTATGAATATCGATCAGGTGTTGATACTGACGGCGAGTTGACTACTGCAGTGACCCAGGAGTATCATCTGGTTGGAAAATTAAATCATGAGACATTCAATATATCCATATGGTTAACCCCCAATGTCAAGATTGACATAAAGTAGCAACTGGCCCCATCAAATTTCATTTTGAAAAAAAAACACTTCCTGCAGCACCTGATGCAAATGTCATTATCACATCGGCAATTCTCCACCTCCGAAAACAACAGGTTATGAGCTCTGTTGCATTGGCAGTGGAAAAGCTAAGAGCCAATGACAACAACATTAAACTTCTTGTCCCCTATACGATCACCAATCAACGTCACATTGCCACCGGCTCTCGTAGCTATACCGAATAATCATTTATCAATGGAGAAATCCCATCAAAATTTGCTTTGGCCTTTGTGAAGAGTGGCAGTGCCGTTGGATCCTGGACTGAGTCCCCCCATAATTTTAATGATTTCGATATATCTAGCCTTGTGTGCAAAGTGAATGGTATTCCACTGTACACTCTATCATTTGATACAAAATCCTATAGAACTCTGTATGAGTTGACCATGCAATCCCTAGATCATGACTCCCAACTATTTGAAAATGGAATAACCGATTCAATGTTTTCAAAAAATCATGGCGTAATTGTTTTGGACTTGTCGGGGACCCAGGATATGAGCATAGTACGAACAGGGAATGTATGGTTAGAGTGTACATTTGCCAATGCTTTGACTGAGAGTATCACGCTAATATCATTGAGTCAATTTGAAACCTATTGGGAAATCACACCCGATGGCAGTGTTCTACTAGACCTAGCACCATGAACACAAACCAAATAATCAACGTATTTAGTATGGATCCATACATGTCCCAGTACAAGTCCTATTGCATACCATCGGACTTCATTGAAAAAATTCCAAGTGTTAACAATACCCTAATCATTGTTAATAGCAGTCCATCGACTTTGAAGACAGGGCATTGGCTATGCATCTTTCAAACAGCGATGAATATTGAATTTTTTGATCCTCTTGGCCTATTGTATAAATTCTAAACTCCATACATCAGCAACTTTATTAAAAGCAGTGGGAAAACTATTATTCAAAATCAACGAAGAGTACAGGATTTAACGACTAAGACATGTGGCATTCATGTTCTACACTTTTTCATGTTCAGATGTCGTGGCTATACTTACAAGCAGTTTCTTGACATCTACGTTGACTTACCTCGATTGAACGACTTTCTAGTGGAAAATATACTTACAAACGTGTTTAATATTGATTTTGGTGCCCTACGAATAAAATGCTCTAAAAATATATGTGAAATTGTTTATTAATAAATGAAAAATGTCTGTGCATGATAAAAACAACTTTTCTACTCTTTATATTTTCATCTTCTACTAGGTATAGGTATTTGTCGAGAACAACTAATGCGGGTAGATTATCTGAATTCACAGTATACTGATCCTGATGTGCTGCAATGTCAGGGTCGCATTTTCTACAGTAGAGTGTAACTTCACTCTTGTTCTTTCTCTTTGTATAGTCAATGATACTATTGTCATTCATTTTATAGAATTCACATGTTTAAATTCGCTTATTTGAAGCAATGTCATAAACAGTGTCCTCAAGTGGCGAATCACATTGCGTCAGAGCCAACTAAAAATCAGTGGGCTTATAATCATAATTCCCATTGTCTTCACAACGATGACGTAGAAACCAAATTCTTTTGTTGTTCCAACAGTTGAATCGCTGACCCTGCTCCTCCTCCCAAAACAATCTAAAGCCACGACGATACCAATCTCGTAGCAGTAAACTAAAATCACGCTTAGGATTCTTTCCAATCATACCAGGAGATGTATTCTCCCACTGATTGCATTTATCATAGTGGCAATTGGAAAATAGGTGCCCTCTAGGGTGAAAGTTACACACCTCTTCAAGACAGGAATTACAACCTTTAATTTGTACAGCATATCCTCTATGTAATTTATACGGGTTGCACAATCTGCACTTTCATCATACTCATCAATCATTGTGCAATTCTCACATGATGACCAGCTGCCCAGTGTGTACATGCATAGTGGAATGTATTGGACATTTTTCATGTGCTGACACTTTCACTGTCACAATGAAACTGAGCTACCAACAACAAATTGAGTGGAATAGAGAGAGAGAGAGGAGTAAATCATCCTTGAACTCCATCTTTCTCATGAAAAAAGTCCTAAATTTCTAAACTAATGTTTAAAAGCATATCCACAATATCATTTTGCTTTGTCGTGATTAATATGTCAATAAATTGTGTAAATGTATTTGGACCACAACGTAAAAGCTTCATGCAATAGTCTAATAATGGAGAATCAGTTTTCATTATATCAACAAGCATTCCCTGAGAAAATATCTTCCTTTGAATAAACAGCTCTAGAAAATCATCATCTAGAATCAAACGTTTTTCCATAAACATAAGATTCCCATGATTCGCTATTTCTCAAATCTATCCATTTTTTAGAGTCCTAACACTCTCAAAACCAACTTCAGACTATCCAGATTTTTTTCTACTCTAAAAATATGCGCTAGCCTACTATAGAAAGAAAAATATCTTTGATTTAGAAAACAATTTTATTGAGCATAATTACAACAATAATAATCACTGATTCAATTTGTTTTCATCAATATATTTCACTAGTGCATCTAATGCTGCCCAAAGCCTATTTATATGCACAATGTTCAGTTTCGAAGCAAAACATAATTGCTCCTCCATTTTAAATTTGCTCAATGATATCACATATCTAGCATACATATCATCCCATTGAAGGCATAGTCTACAGCCTCCTGTTATTTCCACAGCCACGTTTGGTACTCGTATATCTTTGCTACCTGCTCCACCATCAACTTCCAATAGTGTAAATGCTCCACTCATTTTCTCTACTAATATCGTCTCAAATAAACTATTCTCTCTGAATTCAATTCTCTTACTAATATGAATTGCAATGAAAATCACTCCTTTTATTCGAATCCATTTACTAATCAAGTTATCGTATATGGAGTAACCTCCGCTCTCTCTGATTGGCCCTAAAAAATGGGTGTTGCCTCAAAAACTAGTCTGCTTGCATTATACAATCTCAATTATACTTTCAAAACGTGTTTGTTCACTTTATAGGTATATAATATAAAAGGATTGGTCGCTTTTTGCAATATGTTCGTCAAACTGCACTGTATATTCATACCCCAGGCTTGTAGTCGTGAAAATACACTGTTTATTCATGTAGTCGTGAAATCAATGGGTACATTACTACTGCTAGATGTCTGCCTTTTGACAGGTAGCAAGAAAGAGAACATTTTTTTTGAAAGGTAATGAAAATAGGTAAAAAGAGCTTGAAATAAAGGTAATACAAAAGTTTATTATAAAGTTTAATAATAATATTTTTTTTTTGTAGTGAAAGGTTAATTAGTAGTATATTCAATATAAAAGTGTATGAAAATAAAAAAGAAGTAATTAGAAAAAATAATACTCCAACAAAAAACTCCTAGAGTTCAGTTTTATTCAGCAATATCATGAGTTTGGGCCCTCCTTCCCTTGGTTTCCTCATACATACTTTATAGTCCCAATTTCCAGGGAAGGCTTGGTTCCTCTTGCCCTCCCCGAGGGCGTCCATGATTGATATGGTATATAGAATTCGAATAGGGATGGGTTTTGATAGAGGAAGAGAGTAAATCAGTAGGCAAGTCGGTGCTGGAAAAGAGAAAAAGGGTGGGAAGTATCTTGGAGGACTGTGTCCAGGTTTAGTAGATGAAGTCGGATACTATTTAATTAGCATAAATTATGTACTTTTTCAGTTGCTAAAAGCCTGATCGCAATGTGAAAGAAGTGCATCTTGAAAAAAAGAAGAACAGCCTCTATAGAAGTAAGTCGGAAATTACCTTACCTTAGACCTTAGCTCCTCTTCTACCTCCAGAGGCACACAGGGTGTCCGTTAATAGCCTCCAATCATCCTGGAAAAGAGCTGCGGCGTAGATGTCCTCCCACTCTGGGACTAAGGCTGCATGAAGGGATCTCCTGTCCCGCTCATATGTCCTGCGAAGCGCGTTTTTGGGCCATCCTCGTCGACGCTTGTCGTCTGGTTGCCACTGGAGAAGCATATTCATTAGTCTCGATCCTGGCATATGGATAACATGGCCAAGATAGCGCCATATTCGTTGCCTGACTACATCAGTGATATCAGGCTGGTTTGTGTTGTGGCGAATTTCCAAGTTTGTTATCCTATCCAAGTTCCAAGTTCCATTTATTTCCATAAATAACAATAACAAAAACAATATCCCAAAGGGCTCAATGGCCCGTTATTTGGGAAACGACACAGAATAAATGACTAATATTAAAACTTGGCATAAACAATACTAAACAGTGTTTAACTTATAAATCTATAAGGAAAAGAAGTCAACTCACCGACAGTCCACACGAAACAGCGACCCTCCTATCACCCGACAAAAAATAAATAAATCAAAAATGAAAAATTCTCTATATCATCGAGGATCCAACGCCAACAAAAAAAAAACAAAACAACAACTATAAACTAATTAATATTTAGCTTTAATAAGAAACTTTTCATCTGTCTTTTAAAGGAGCCAAGTGTTTGTGACTGACGAATCTCAGCAGGAACCAAGTTCCAAGCACGTCCCACAGTCACGACCAGACCAAAGTCTGAACGAACCGAGGGAGTAGCCGGAATCATAACATCCTCCCTGTTTCGAACTGAGTAAAAATTTACTTCCCCTACTGGCTTAAGTAGTCCAGAAAAACAAAATGGGAGATCTCCGTGGAAGAATTGATATGCCAACGAAGCTAGAGATATAACATAAATATCTCTAATCTTAAGGAGATTAACAGGAGAGTGTGTAGTCGACTGGAGAACTGTTACCGCTTTCTCATGAAGAATATGAACAGGAGCAAGTACAGAAGAAAATGTAGACATCCACACAGACGAACAGTAACATATATAAGGGAAAATGAGAGAGAAATATAAAAGACGGAGTATAGGAAAAGGAAATAAACGCTTTAGTTTACGGATGATTCCAAGTCCACGGGAAATTTTCACTCTTATTACTTGAACGTGCAACTTAAACGATAAATTTTCATCCAAAAGAACTCCCAGGAATCGCACATATCGATCTGGGGGGCGACTTATGGAGCCTCTTGGTGTAGGAAGCTCAGTAATTGTGGGGCAGCTCACACCTGTACGGGAAAAAATAAGAAGGTACGATTTATTTACATTTAAAGCTAGTTGACTTATGTCAAACCAATTGAGTATCTTTTCAGTCATTGCTTGAAGCTTTAGAATAAGGGATGACTCATCCGGAGCTGCAGCACCTAGAGTAGTGTCATCTGCAAATGATACCAGTTCTTCTCGACTATCAGATGTGGACGCCGACATAGTCTGAGAGTAACATTTGTGACACAATCCACAGCAGACATTGGGAATTGGGGTGTTTAGAAGTCGGTAGAGGTCGTTCACATATATCAGGAATAGGGTTGGCCCAAGAATAGAACCTTGGGGTACTCCGTATTCAATTGGAACTTCCTTGTCTGTATTATCCATGGCAATAGATCTGTCAGTAAGGTATGAAGAGAGCCAAGACGATGCTTCCCCACGCACACCATGATGAGAAAGTTTACCAATGAGAATCTTGTGTGTAAGGCTGTCAAAAGCTTTCTTTACATCAAGAAAAATGGCTGCAGGAATAAGATTAGAGTCTAAAGATTGTCGTATAAACTGAAGAAGTTTATTACAAGCATGTTCTGTAGAGTACCTTGCGCGAAACCCAAACTGATGCTTATGGAAAAAAGATTTAGCTTCAAGAAACCTTACCAGACGTTTGAGCATTGGCCTTTCAAATATCTTAGAGAACACTGACAAAAGAGAGATCGGCCTATAATTCCCAGGATCCTCACGGTCACCTCCTTTAAAGAGAGCTATCACACGCGACAATTTAAGACGTTGAGGAAATACTCCTAGTTGAAATGACCTATTAATCAAATGGCAAAGTGGGGTGATAATCGACGGAAGGATATGTTTAATTACTTTAGCAGAAATTTTGTCAAAACCTGTTGAAGAATTCTTTAAGGACAGAACAATATTTGTAATTTCCTGCACTGTAACGTCCTCAAGAGCCATTGATTTCAAGCACGGGGGGCCTAGGAACTGCTTCCAAGTCTGAGACACCGAGCAGTGAGAAACACTATTAGCAGTTGATTTCCCTATCTCCGCGAAGAATTTGTTCATATGATGTCGTACTTGGCCTTTTTCTGTGATAAGTTGATCGTCTACCATAAGAGACTTAGGGAGACCTTCTAGTTTTTTCGATGGCCGACTAAATTCCTTAATCACGTCCCACGTCTTCTTTATATTTCTACCGCAATCATCAAATCTCTTAGTATAATACACTGTTTTTGTTCTCCGAATAATTGATTTCAGCATATTACGGTACAACTTAAATGCTTCTAATTTAGCATCACTTGGTCTGTTTTTGTACTCTTTCCAAAGGTTCTGCTTCCTATTTATTGACTTGAGGACTCCCGGTGTTAGCCAGGGAGCTATGGGTGTTGATCTTCTTGATCAAGGATTCCTTAAAGGAGCTTTTAGACAATAAGCCGCGAATTTTTCCTTAACAGTGTCATAAAACTGGCCAAATATATCGTTATAATTGCCCAAATTAATATTTTCTGGTAATGAAAAGTCCCATGAAGATGTACTCAGATCTTCTTTCAGTTTATCCAGCTCCACTGGTGAGCAACATAATCTCGGTGTATCTTGGGGGACTAATCTTTGTGGATTTTGGAGGATTGGAAACAAGGCTGCAACTGGCAAATGGTCGGAAGTATCAGAAAGCAGTACTTCATTCTTAATGGAGTGTAGTGATGAAAAAATATTGTCAATTAATGTTGCTGTCTGGTTAGAAATCCTTGTCGGTATGTTTATACAAGGAGCTAATCCATACGAAATTAGTAAAGACAAAAGATCAGAGCCTGTCTAGATGACGGTTCCGCAAGGTCGATGTTAAAGTCGCCCATTAATACAACTTCGGATTTTTCAGAAAAAAACTTTTCCAAGAACATCTTCTAATGTTTCCATAAATTGGGTTATAGACCCACTTGGAGAACGATATACTTCGCCTATTATTATCCTTTCCTTAGCGTTGATTGGGACTTCTATAAAAAGTGACTCAAATACCTTTTCATTATTTGTACATAAATCCTGTCTTAGTACAGCATGAAAATTATTTCGGATGTAAAATCCGAGTCCACCTTTTTGGGCCGTCTTGCGGTTAAGAAATATCGACATATAACCGGGAATATCCAAAAGCACCTGATTTTTCTCGCTCAAAAATGTTTCACAGAGACCGATAATTGCAGGGCACGAATTCCTACATAATAATTGAATATCATCAAACGAGCAATTTAGGCCCTGAACGTTTAGATGCACAACCGGGAGTGCATCAACCCACCGAGCTCCGGAGTCCCAAAATCTCAGCTCCTCCACAAACACACTATCAATAATATTCTCAAAATTTTCATATAAATTCATATTCGGGGCTTTACCAACCGGATTATTTATAATTTCATTAAAATTAACTCTCCCACATTCATAATCATTTAATTTCCCTAGTGTTATGTTAGCGTTAATCCCCAATAGAGAATTAGTTTCAACCATAATTACTTACCATGCAGGTGACAGAGAGCCATGCTGTAGTCGCGTGAACACCAGTGACGTCAACCTCTTAATCCGAATTAAAAAGGCTATGACATGAACTTGATTATTTTGCTCTGAAACAAAAAAAAATAACAAGTAAAATAGCACAGGAAGGTGTAAATACTGTGGGTATAGAAACACAAATAAAAGGGAAAAATACAAAAAGACAAATAACATTAACGAACAGCACATTTTTTGAAGATATAGTATATTAAGCGGAAGCGAGCACTCACTAATAATCATGCGTCAGAATCGAAATCAGAATTGACCGAGGGGAAAACTAGGGTAAGTGGGTCGTAGCATGCGTCATCAACCTTGATCCAGTTAGAACTAGAAGTCTTTTAGATTCTAGCCATAACCTAGTCCCCTTTTGAACCACTTTGGTATGAGACACTTTATCGGAGGCAACTTTACAATTTCTTAAATTATAACCCGTACTCAAAAGTTCTTTCCGACGTTTAGCCAGCTCGAATGGAAGGTCAATACTGACGCTTTTCCCTGTATTTCTTAGATTACCAACACAAGCCATAATATTGTCCTTATGTCGAAGATTTAGAACAGATACAAGAATAGGGTCCGATGCCGGATGTGACTTTTGTTTCCTGGGACTTTTAGCCTTGCTTCTAAGTCTATAGATGGCCGTGAACTTAATATCCCTGTAGTTCCGTACCGACATTTCTGACAAAAAATCATTAACGGTTTCTTCAATATTTTCATTTTCCTTGTTAGGAATTCCATGGATAAGAAGATTCTTGCGTTTAACATACAATTCAGTTCTTAAAACCTGATTTTTAACTGCCACAAGAGCAGATTTCAAGCCAGTGTTCTCTTGTTTCAACGCTGCATTCTCCGTACGAAGATTTTCTACCAGTTGTTTTAAGTTGTCCATACGTTCATCAAAATACTTTTTCGTGAGAGACATCGCTAATTATATTGTATCGGTAATTAATATATCGCCAAATATACAGTACGCTCGCTTCTTTCCTCAACTCATCAAAATGACATTTCAAAAAAATGACATTTCAAAAAAACTTACGGGCGTGGGCCCCTTTCTTCTAAAATCCAAATATAAGGGCCCCAGAATCAACAGTGCAATAATTGAATTAAAACTGGACATCACAGTTGAGAACTAACACGAAGTAAAAAATTATGTCTTGCCTTCATATGCAGTGAGTCGTTTTTCTTGCTCAGCTGTGAGTTTTAAACATTCTATCGCGTTCGTCAAGATTGAAAGGACGTTACTTCTGAAAAGGCGAAGTTTTAGCTGGAGTGAGTACTTCGCTGATCTCCAGATTGGACGAAGTCCTTGAAATGCCGAGCTTGCTATGGCTATTCGTGTTCTCAGCCCTTTTTCGGAATCGCCACTAAACGAGACTGTGCTACCAAGATATCGGAAGTCGGTGACTTGCTCTATGCTTTCAGTCCCCAGCTAGATATTCAACCGTGAGTTAGTGGTTGGCATTGCTTTGGTTTTGGGGGTGTTGATATGTAACCCAAACTGCTCGGCTCTTTCGGCTAACTTGCATAAAAAGTCTTGAAGTTTGCTTTTGTCTTTCTCCATCAATCCAACATCGTCTGCAAAGTGGAGATCTTGGACTTGTCTGCCTGCAATTCTGATCCCATATCCATCAACCTGTCTGAATATGTAGTCCACTATGAGAATAAAGCGGAATGGAGACAATACGCATCCTTGTTTGACACCTGTCATCACTTTGAAATATCTTGTATTTCCTTCAGAAGTTCTCACGCAGCATTCTGTGTCTTCGTACATTGCCATTATAAGGCGAACCAGCTTTACCGTAGAATAAATACCGTAGAAGATCAGGATCCTCCATAGTATTGGGCGGTCTATTGAGTCAAACGCTTTTTCAAAGTCAGCGAACAATAGATATAGACGTTGTCTCCACTCATTTGATTCTTCAAGAATGGTGCGCAGTGTGAATATCAGATCGTTTTTGTCTGAAACCATGTTGCTCCTCGCGTAAATGCGGGTCTAAGGCAGCTTGAAGTCTTGTCAGGATGATTATGCAGTAGAGTTTTTCGGGTATCGAGAGGAGGTTGATGCCTCTGTAATTGCCAAAGACTGTCGCGTCTCCTTTTTTGAACAATTTAATAAAGGTTCCTGCTCTCCAGTCTTTGGGGACTTTTTCTTTTTGCAAGAGGAGGAAAAAGAAGCCTAGTCACACCGAAAGGGATCTGCAGATTGATGAATTGACTGTTTCTCCAGATATACGGTCACTACCCAGAGATTTTCCATTCTTCAGCTTATTCGAGGCTGAAAGGATCTCATTTGCCGTTGGCTCGTCTTCATTAATGATGAGATCCAAAAATGGGCTATCCGGAATATCTGGTGGAACAAAAGGAGACGGGCGTTTGAGAAGGCTTTCGAAGTAATCCGCCCATCTATTTTTCTGCTCATCTAGATCGGTTAGCATTATTCCGTTTTCCTCTTTTACAGGTCCATCTTGTACGTTGGTCTTCCCAACAATTTGTTTCGTTAGGAAGTACACAGCTCTCGTCACCACGTTGGGCTGCCTCTTCTACCATTATTGCTTTCTCATTGAGGTAATGTCGCTTGTTTGATCTAGCACTTTTCTTCACTTCTCGGTCCATTTCTTTATACGCTATGTCTTTCATGACATCAGCAGAGGGATCATTACTGAGCATGCTCTGTTTTATTTTCTTGCGGTCTTCGATCAATTAGAGAGATCCCCATTCACTTTCCCTTAATTAGGTAAGTAATTAGTTAAAATTTAAAAATGTAATGTGAAGGCATCCTGTACTCTTCTAATTGTTATTCGTAAAGCACACAACCAGGAAACTAGAAATAAGAAAATGACTGTGGTCCTCCTCAAAAACATATTTTCTATCTGGAAATCAACTACGCTGAACAAAATGGCTATTTCAAAATTTTGATTGGATGTGTTTGGGGGAATGATGGGCCTGGGGGGGGGGGGGGGTTGCCGTCCAATCGCTTTCGAATATTTCAGGGTACTAGCCCTTTGAATTTCCAATCGAATGGGTCTGTTTTGAAGTTTCTACGACAACGCCTTCTATAAAAACCTTATATGCCCCCAGGGCATAACTTAAAACCCTTTCCCTGAGGGTTGTGGGGGAGTGTCCTCCTCAAAAACATATTTTCTATTTGGAAATCAACTACGCTGAACAAAATGGCTATCTCAAAACTTTGATTGGATGTGTTTGAGGGAATGTTGGGCGGGGGGGGAGGGGCTAGTTGCCCTCCAATCAATTTCGACTATTAAAAAGGGCGATAGCCACTTCAATTGCCAATCGAATTAGCCCTTTTCGAAGTTGCTACGACAACTCCTTCGATACGAAGTGCCCAGGTATGGAGAAAAAAAAACAAAAAACAAAAAACAAATTGTGTCCACATCGTTCTTTACTTAGGCAGCGCTAGCACGCTGCCTATGATTAGAGAGGAACTCAATACAGAGAACCAATTAGAGAGATCCCCATTTACTTTCCCTTAATTAGGTGAGTAATTAGTTAAAATTTAAAAATGTAATGTGAAGACATCCTGTACTCTTCTAATTGTTAATCGTAAAGCACACACAACCAAGAAACTAGAAATTAGAAAATGACTGTGGTCAGTTTTTAATAGAGCGTTATCCGTATTAAAACACATAAATATGGGTCTGTGTTTCATTGTGATAATTACTATTTAATGTTTTGTAGGCAATGGGTACAACAATGAAGACTGGCTCTTAAGACAGACAAATTTCGATTCACTTTTAAAGCCGGGTTTCAAGAAAATTTGATGCCAATTTTGAATGTTTCGTAGACAACATTAAGGTAATTGGTGTAGGTGATTCTCACCATTGTTTTTGAAAACTTTACTGAAGAGAACTGAAAGGGGTTTATTGTTGTTTACTTATACCACTGGCACCACTTATTGGGGTGTAAGTACGGGTGTCGCCACTTATTGATGCAAAAATGGCGCAAGAAGGTTGCTATGCCACTTACTCGAAGGGGAGAACCCCTTGTCGGCCAAAATGTTAGTGGGATTCCCGCGCTTACTCCAACGGTTCACTTGCTGCCACCAATGTTCGTGGAGTTTAGCCAACAGTGTTATACCGGTAGGAAAGGCGTGGTAATATACGGGTGTCCCTACTTATTGGAGGGGAAAGCCCCAGCCCAAAAATATAATGTGATTCCCGCGTCTGCCACACCGGTTCCGTAAATATCGGGTTTGGTACTACTGGATTTACAGTACATCCTGTCCCAGGGTATGATAACGCGATCGAGTGGTCAAATGGCCACTTTCTAAAGCCAAATGTACCTGCCTTGGGTTACGGCTAGAAAATCTCTAACTCTCTCCTTGGAGGTAACAAACCTCCCTGTCAATATAATAATGACGGTACCTCGTAGCTCTATTCCTACCCTGCCTGGGTTACGGAAACTAGTACACAGTTTGTAGAAAATATCTTACTTGTATTCTTCCAAAAGAGTCACAATAGTCCCACATAAATCTTTATCCCAAAACGGGGTCTAAACGCAGACTAAAACAAAATAATATTTTTCACACAACTGTTCATATGGGTGGACCTTCGCTTGGCCCAGCCAATCATCTCCATCCCCATTCAAACCCAATTCTACCTCTTATCTTTATCTTTCAATGACTCCCAAACCAGGAAGTACAAAAATAGAATTTACTTGAGCTTACTTATTGCGACGCCTCTAACTTAGCAACGAGAATTTAACCTGGCTTTTAAAATTATACTATAAGAAAATGTAGTTAAGAAAACGAAAACAGGTCATATATCTGAAAGTAAAAGAAACAGGAGTGGAACCCAAACACCTCCCCCCGTAAGATAAATGACCACCCACGCACTACGTTTGTCCAACCTTACAAACATAAACACATAACTTCAACTTTACAAAATCCATTTGCCTTCTCTCTTCCACCAGTGTCTGTGCTACTACTTCCACCGCTTGGCTCTGGATCGGTCGTCATCGACACGTCTCTACTGTAGGACCACCATGGTCTAAGTCATATAGCATTCACATTTGGTTTTGAAAGTTGAAGTCCCTGAGATTCGTAGACAATGATTGTGCGCAGCACAATCAAAGACAAAAAAATTTTTCGCTCTCACGAATTTACATTTGAGAGGAGCAGAGAATCAGTTTCTGGCACATGTGATGATGCCAACCATCATGAAAAATTGGCTGCACTAGCCTCTTAATTTCCATCTGTGGAAACAACCCCACATCTCAATAAAAAAGTAAATTGCCCCTTGGCATAATTTCAAATAATCTAAGGCCGAAAATGCAAAAGCCTGTGAAAACGATGAGGGTACTGGGAATGAAGTAACATTTTGAGTGAACCATGAATCACCTTTTTTCTGGGTTCCCTCCCCTGGGATAATCAAATGCAGAAAATGCGTTGATGCTAATTGAAGATGGAACTTAGATACTGAATATGGTTTTCCGGAAATAATTGTCGATCCCATGAAGAATAACAGCTATGAACAGGGTTACTGGAAAAAGGATTTGGTGAAGTATGAAGTAACTGGGAGAGAGTATCCCCCAAGGACTCCAGATCAGAAAGGCAAAATCTCGGTAAAGGGATCACAACTTGTCCGCCAGTTGTGCATTGAGGAAAAGGACTATCTTTCGCGACTTCCTGCAAGGGATCTTCCCCAAGAGATTCTTCCCCTTCATAAAAGAACAAACCCTCTTTTGAGTTGATCAGACCAATATCAGATTCCTTCCCAAATTTGTCCAAGCCGACTCGACATTCCATATCTCCCACCTACTCCCCACCCCGTTGTAGGTCATTCATCTCTATTTTGTAACCATCTTGTTTTATTCCCCATGGGTCTTTGACCTCTTTTTTTCCCCCTTATTATTTATGTTTTCAAGGCACAGCCCATCCAATATTTTATTTTTCTCCTTATATTTATATTTTCAAGGCACAGCCCATCCAAAATTTTTTTATTTTTCACCACTGCAGGCTGAATCTCCAAATTCTGTCTCTTCTTTGCATTCCTCTTTTCATCTCTACTTTTCTCAATTCTGTCATTCGCGCAAAATAATACATCACCGTTATATCTGATTTGGACTCCAGTGTCCACCATCTTTGACTGCATAACTTCATTGTAGCTCCGTTTAATATTTCTTTTCTCTCTTTTAGTTTTCTTTATTCTTACCGCCGAAACAAATAGTTCGTTATCAAATGGGAATTCAACTCCGACATTTGGTTTTTCATATTCTACTAAAATTTCTCAAACTTTCCGAGGAAAAGCACGTACAATGAATTTCGTCTCCTTATTCTCTGGTACAATCAGCGCCTCATTTTGGCTTGTACTTGTTAAAGTCTCATATTCTTTAAAAGTGTTCTCAAGTTTTCTATTTTTCGGAAATTTGGATTTCCAATTTCCGATATCTCCAAAGTCTCCTCCTACTAAAACATCCACTGCTAGCGTAGGTACTAAGCCTACCTTTATCGTTTTTCTCTGGATTGTACCGTCATTCCTTGCAATTTCTATTCTTACCCAAGCAGACGGGCATTGGTGCTTATCTCCGTAATAACCCACCGTTGTAATATTATTTTTATGGTATATTTCCGTCGTTTTAAATAGGTCCATTCGCACAAAAGTTTGCTCACTCCCTGAGTAAATTACCATTTCGGTCATTTTCTGTTTAATTTTCCTTCTATTTTATGTGATTTCACAAACTCTTCAATATTTCCTTTTTTCCGTGATTATTTGCTATAGCCCAATTCGTTCTTTTATAGGTTACTTTCTCCTCTTTGTTATGGCAATTTTTAGAAAAAAGCTCCGAGAAATCAATTTTTACCAGATTATCATCATTTTGACTATCAGGCATTTATTTTTTCCGATAGGGCGGCACAGCCTCCCAATTTGTTTTATGGGCCGGTCCACCTTCCCCGGTAGTCAGCGAAGTTGTATATTTTCTCGTAAAATTCTTTAATCTTTGGTAATCTTCATTTTCTCGCGATTGATTCTTAGACAAATTATTATGGCTATCTGACAGCCTAGAATTTAGTTGTGATAATATCTAACTTTCTGGAATTCCCCAGCGGGCTTTTATAAGACCTATCATGGTTTTTTTTTTAACTCTTGGTGATATCTTTCTTCTTTCTTTCTAGCTATTTTGTCATTCTCCTTTTTTTTCGTTCTCTGACTATTCTATCAGCCTCTTCCTTTCGTTCTCTGGCTATTCTATCAGCATCTTCCTTTCGTTCTCTGGCTATTCTATCAGCCTCTTTCTTTCGTTCTCTGGCTATTCTATCAGCTTCTTCCTTTTTTCTCTGTCTATCCTAATATTCTCTTCTCTCTAGCTATCCTTTCTTTCTTTCTTTCTTGTCTATCTTTTTCAATTTTTTCCATATGGGCCCCAAGAAGTATTTCATTGGCTTTACTATCTTTTTCTATTTGATCTATCTCATCCTGTAATTTTTTCAAATACTCTAGGTGCTTTCTAGCTATTCTCTCTTTCTCTCTTTCTATTCTATCTTTCTCTTTTTCTTTTCTATCTCTCTCTCTTTCTATCTCTTTTCGTTCTCTGGCTATCCTCTCTTTCTCCGTGAAATTTAATAAATTCATTGACATTCCCTTACGGGCTTCAATTTTTTCCATACGAGTCTGATGATATATTTCATTGGCTTGTCTATCTTTTTCAATTTTGTCCATATGGGCCTGATGAAATATTTCATTGGCTTGACTATCTTTTTCAATTTGATCTATCTCATCCTGTAATTTTTTTCATATGCTCTAGGTGCTTTCTAGCTATTCTCTCTCTTTCTATTCTATCTTTCTTTTCTATCTCTCTCTCTCTTTCTATCTCTTTTCGTTCTCTGTCCGTATTGTCTCTTTCTTTATAGGCTACTCTAGCTCTTTCGTCCTCTTTTCTATTCTTTCTAATTTTATCTTTCTCAGCCTGCATTTTTTTCTTATATTCTCGGAATTCTCTCTCTAAGGCCTCCATATTAGCCTTTCTTTCTATTTTCCTGCTTTTTCTATGGGCTTCACTCGCTCTTTTCGGTCTTGAGTTAATCTCATCTCTGTCCGAAATAAATTCAAAATTCCGTTAACTTCAAATTACCTCTTCAGTCTAAATGAAAATTCTTTTATCCATTTAACTTCCAGTCTCTCGCGAAAAATTGTTTTGACACGCAGCAATTTTAGCCTTATATTTTTGAATACTAATTAGTTGTGCGATATATTGATTCGTAAATTTTTCAATTATGATCTCACAAGGCACAGCCCATAATAGATCTTCATAATTCTATTAATTGATTCCGTATTTCTTTCTTTTCTCTTTATATGTAACGACGATAGGCTACTATCGCTATGTAGGCTAACTCAACTAGTCTCTTCGAAAACGCGAAAAATCTTTTACTATCAGTGCTGTTGATACCTCCGTTTTCTTGCTGCCACCACTTATTGGTGTGTAAGTACGGGTGTCGCAACTTATTGATGCAAAAATGGCGCAAAAAGGTTGCTATGCCACTTACTTGAAGGGGAGAACCCCTTGTCGGCCCAAATGTTAGTGGGATTCCCGCTCTTACCCCAACGGTTCCGTAAATATCGGGTTTGGTACTACCTGATTTACAGTATACCCTGTCCCAGGGTATGATAACGCGATCGAGTGGTCAAATGGCCACTTTCTAAAGCCAAATGTACCCACCTAGGGTTTACGGCTAGAAAATCTCTTAACTCTCTCCTTGGAGGTAACAAACCTCCCTGTCAATATAATAATGACGGTACCTTGTAGCTCTATTCCTACCCTGCCTGGGTTACGGAAACTAGTACACAATTTGTAGAAAATAACTTACTTGTATTCTTTCAAAAGGTCACAATAGTACCACAAAAATATATATATCCCCGAATGGGGTCAAAACGCAGACTCAAACAAAATAATATTTTTCACACAACTGTTCATATGGGTGGACCTTCGCTTGGCCCAGCCAATCATCTCCATCCCCATTCAAACCCAATTCTCCCTCTTATCTTTATCTTTCAATGACTCCCAAACCAGGAAGTACAAAAACAGAACTTACTTCAGCTTACTTATTGCGACGCCTCTAACTTAGCAACGAGTATTTAACCTGTCTTTTAAAATTATACTATAAGCAAATGTAGTTAAGAAAACGATAACAGGTCATTTATCTGAAAGGAAAAGAAACAGGGGTGGAACCCCAACAGGGTTTTAGTTTTGGGCCCTTGCACACTTGTTATTCATCGGAGTTCTATTTGCTGAATTGTTCTATTTTGTTTATTATGATGATTGAAAAACTAGATAATTGAAGATCTTTGATGCATATTCTTGAGATTAACTAACGCGTATTTACTTCATTTCTGAAGTATATTCGGGGGTGGGGGAGGGAGTTGAAAGTATTAGAGAAAGGTTGTCATTACCCTTAGCTCATAATAATTAAGGTTTTCAGAAGGAAAAAAATGACGATTGTCTTAGGGTGAAAATGTTGATGTTCAGCTAAGAGTATCGTTTACATATGGCAGTGGAAACTGGCACTAATGTCGACAAAAAAAAACTGTTAACGCCATTGCGTTATGTTAACTGTTAACGCCAAATGTGAAGTGTCGCCTGAAAATGCGACAGTTCACATTTTTCGAATATGGTAATAAGAACAATTAATTTCGTTTGTGCAACTGCTAAAATTAGAGTAATTATTTTCTGATCTCAGTTCCTGACAAAAAAAAACGATTTCCAGTCTTAAAAGTGTTAAAAACTGGTTTCCAATCTTATAAGTTACCCTTATGGTTTTAGCACAAGAATCGCTCTTACCAAACAAAATGTCAGGTGCAGATTTATAAAATTAACTGAGGAATCAATAATCAGCTAACAGAAAAACCCACCAGGTGTTAGATGCATAATAATTAAAAACAGCAACGGATCTGCTTCGCAACTGTGCTTCACTTTTTTATTTATGACTTGATAACAGAATAATAAGACTTATGGGGAAATAATAAGATCTATGATATGCACACCGACATCTATGCTCGATATACTACTAGGAAAATATCAAGCACAAAAACAATCCACAGCTCATAGAAATCAGATTTATTAGAAGGACTGGGTTTTAAGGAGTCAGAGAAATGTATGTCTCCTGTTAGTGATAATGGGCCTTTGTAGCTTGAACCTTGACTGAAATTTTTCATTAATGGCTAGTTATTCTGGAATTGGTCTCTTTTGGCAGACGTTTTTCCGGCTTAACAACCTTTTCTTATGTTTATCTACTATGGACCGCCTCTAATATTTATTTACCATGGGCCGCCTCACCGTAGTAACAAAATACTTGTAGACAAGATTATATAATGAGTCGGAGGTAGTAGGCTTGAGATTACTGTTGATAAAAAAAACAGCACCAAGTGCTGAAAACCATGTGGTGATCAAGATGTGCCCAGGATTGCATAAAGCCTCCATTCAGGTGGAGGCCCCAGATACTTCTAGGATACCTCCAGATACTTTTGGAGGTCCCAGGTACGTGTTGGTCCCCGTCCTGCACTGGGTTCCAGGACTAAAGCTTTTGATGGGGCCAAAATAATTTCAATGATTTTAAGAATATGAGAATTACAGCTTGGAATGTTACGATATTAAAAAATAATATCGTGTCGACATTTTTACTCACAAATTCAGACACTTTGAACTGAAGTTTCCAGTTTGAAACTCATTTCCCAGGGTTAGGAAAAATGAAATTAGGTGAAATAGAATTTATTTACTGAGACAGGAAGGATAGTGTAAATAGATATGGAATAGGGCTAACGATGAATAAGGAAGCGGCTAAGTCCTGTCTAGGCTGGGAAGGTATTAATAATGGAATATTAATCGCTCATTTTATGACTAAAAAGTGCAGAGTATTAGTCATAGTAGTATATACCCCTTTAGAACCGACTGACGGAGGTATTAGGGACTCAGATGAATTTTAGTAACAGTTACAGGTACAAATAGACAGGGTTGTTGGTAGATCTATGATTTTTTATTTGGAAAATCTAACACCCAGGTCAGTAGAAATAGGGATTGATGATATCATAGGCTTGGTAAATTTGGTGTAGAAAAGAAAACAGCAATGGCTAACAGCAAAACAGAAATTTTGTAGGTATAACAATATAGTTATAACCAGGACAGTATTTGGTTATAAAAAGGCCCATAAGTTAACATGATATTCACGTAATGGTAAGACAGCTAACCTTATTAAATATGACACTGTAAATTGAGGATTGACAGGATCAATACAAGATACTAGGGTATACATGAGTGCTGTTATTGACGTTAAAAGTAAAGATCGCCATCTAGTAGTGTCTAGGGTTAATTGAAAGCTGAAATTTCAGAATGGTAACCACCTTCCAGAAATTTATGACGCCGGTAGACTCCAGGATGAAAATTTGAGAGAAACTTTCCAGGAACTGTTGAATGCTAAACTGGAGAATTTAAAATTTGACGATGTAGAAGATAGATGGAATAATTTTAGGGAAACCATTTGTGAAGCTGCTGATGGTCTCTTAAAGAAGAAAGCTAGGAGCGCAGCTTGGAACATTCGTGAAAAAGTGATGAAGATTGAATGATGTGAATGAAGATTTATTTGGAGGAAGAATTATTAACAGTACTAAAAGGACTAAAAAATAACAAGGCCCCAGCTGCTGATACTGTGGTTAATGAGTGTCTCAAATATGGTGGCTATGAGATTAGAAAGAAGGTTCTGGAGATTATGAATATGATTATTGAAAAAGGGAAAGTACCTAGCAATATTTGGAAAACCCTAATTAAACCCTGTATAAGAAAGGTGATAAGAATGAGTGTGTCAATTATAAAAGCATTAGCCTAATCTAGCTTAACTAGAGGAGGTGACACCAAATTTTGACTCTTAGGTTAGTAATTGAGAAGTACCTGAGTCATCAAACACCTTTAGTCCTTGGTTTCTTAGATGATGAGCAAGCGTACGACTCAGCTGATAGAAGAGCTTTAGCGAAGGTCCCATTCTTGTATGGTATACAAGACAAACATATTAAAGTGATTAGTGCTATGTACGAAAATAAAACTGCCGCGGTTGTGGTTGGCAGGATTTTGTTTTATCCCCATTTATAAGGATCACTTTAATGAACTGTATGCTAAGGAAAGGCAATAGGAGAACACGGAAACAAATGGAGAAGAAAACTATAGTAACTTCCATAATTTTGGTATATTTACCCATTTTGGGTTTCATCTTTTTCAGTTAAAGCATCCAAGTGTATGCTTGGATAAGTGGATAAAACATAAAAAAAATATGTTAACTGAGGTAGGTGTTATGTAAAATAAAGGAGGTATGAATACACATGAAAACTAAGTAAAGCATGAAGAAATGTTTCTGACTGTCTGGATGATACAGGTAGATCGAATAGCAGTAACATATTGTATTGGTTTGTCTTCTTCTTCTTCTTCCTATTTGGATCAATATATAACGCTTTCGCATAATCTCACCAGTGGAATAAAATTCTGGGCGCTGCAGTGTGTTGATACATAGGTTCGATACATGGGTCCCATATTACCAATTCTAAGGTCAAATCCACTGTGCCACTACAGGATGTATTGGT
This sequence comes from Artemia sinica, assembly GCA_027921565.1. Taxonomy (NCBI): domain Eukaryota; kingdom Metazoa; phylum Arthropoda; class Branchiopoda; order Anostraca; family Artemiidae; genus Artemia; species Artemia sinica. The sequence continues at coordinate 810,410 of JAPEVW010000068.1, read as the reverse complement.
ATAATAAAAATTGAGAGGGAATATTCCCCAATTAAAGACCGGAAAAGACCAGGTCTAATCTAAAATCATTTAAAATAGCACGGAATAAAGACGTTAAAGTCTTTTTAGGGCTTCCTCGAAGATATCGTACTTCGATCTATACGCAACTATGGATTAACTGAAATTGCAAAACTAGTTTTTTGCTTGCTAACCTAAGACTTGTACACACTGCCCGTCACAGAATTTTACCTGATAAACTCTCATGCTTTTTCACTCCTTGCTCCTCTGCTGATTCTTTTTCTATAATTTGTTTATATATTGTTTGTTCCATTTCGTTTACATATAACCGTCGTTATTTTCACCTTTTCTTTTCTATTTACTTGCTCTGTCTCTTTGTTTGTTTGCTTTTCTATTTTTTTCTTCTTTGTTTTTGTTTTTTCGGCTCGCACAAGCTATGCTTCAGAGTAAAAGCTAATTAACTGATTATGGTTTTTTAATAAATGGAAATAAATCGAAAACAAAAAACATGATTACAATTAGTGATAAATAGAAAAAGAAAAAGGGGCAGAACATTTTGAGAACGTGCTAAACTCTTGTAAATCTAATGTAAATGCTAAAAAAAACGAAGGAAAAAAAACCTTGTGACTCATTCGAAGTAAAAAAATATTTATTTTGTGAGGAAGAATTAGAGTTGGCAAAACATGGATTAAATATAATAAAACCCCAGGTGCTGTTAATGTGGTAAATGAGTTTTCGAATAGGATTCATGGAAAAGAGGGAGTTCATAGCAATTTTTATAAAACTGAAGTTGACCAATCTATAAGGAAGGTAATCAGAGTGAGAATTGTAATTTCTTGGGGACTAATTTCATTTCTTTAGGAATCAACTGACTTATCATAATGATGTATTTGGGACTTAGAGAGGTGTTAGATACAGCTTTAAGAGACCAACAGTGTGGCTTTGGGTTGGGGAGAGGTTGTTTCAATTAAATTTTATTCTTAGATTATTAATTGAGAAGCTCTTGAGTCACAAGACCTATGATATCTGATGTCCTAATTTCAAAACCCGAAGTCTGAGTTTTGTCAATTAGTACAATTGTTTTATTCTGCAGTTAAGAGCTAAAGCTCTCTCCAAACAAGTGATTGTCTAAAGGGAAGGTCCTATCCTTGTATTGGGTACTAGATAAATATATTTGAAGTGGTTTGTTCAAAATGACTGATTTTTTGTTAGTTGGTTCAATCTAAAGAAGACTAAGTCACTTAGACAGGGAAAAATTAAAGTTGAAGAGGTGATGTTGGGTAAGAAAAAGATAGCTTCACTCACATTGGCAGGATTATTAGTATAGATGGCGGATACTGCGTAAACGAAAGAAACGAATTATGATTTTATTGAACACTTCCCCCTTGAAATAGTTAACTACATCATAAAAGTTGGAACAGTGCACTTTGCACAGCAAAATAATCTTGCAGAACGAGGACTAACTTAACAAAACTACAAAATAGCCTTCAACTGCTTGGTTTTAGCCTCAACTGTGACAGTTTAATTAACATAAATTATATACTTTTCAGTTGAAGATAGTCTCACCGTATTATGAAAGAAGTGCAACTTAAAAAAGAAGAAGAACAGCGTCTATACAAGACTCAGCGATACCCAATATAACACCAATCCCATACGGGAAAGTAGGATAAAAGGTAGTAGAGATAGATCGAGATAATATACTTGTATCATTCCTTGGATAACGGCTGAGGGATATGGGTTGTCTTACATATAAACTCTCGATATTTAATTAAAGTAACTAAGACACAAAATATTAAATATTTAATTTGGATTTATATTACGTACTGGAGAGAGGCTAACAATTTTGGTGTGAAAAGTGTTCCCATCGAATCAACCTTAATCTAGGAATTTTTTTTTTCTTCAGAAAAATATTAGTAGTGGTTAGATTTGCCTGTTTTTGTAAGTTTAATATGAATCTCATGGTAAAACTTAAAATTAAACGATTAATTTAATATAGCTAATTCTAAGAATAGAAAAAAGAATTTTATCAGGCGAGAATTATGTGCTGGTAAATGAAGTATGCTGATTGCATGGTGAATAAAATTATAGGGGTTCCTTGTTTTAAATTTCACAGAAAATGCATGTGCCACATGACCCCCCCCCCCCCCACAAAAAATAAATACCATTCTTTATGCAATTAAATCTAGGATTGACAGTAGAGTGACAGTAGGACCAGTAGAAAATAGTGAGGAAGACTGAAAAGATCTTTGGGCTTTTATCCCTGAATTAATTGACGCTAATTAATTCTAATGCCCATCTCTCTAACGGATGAAAATCACAAAAGCCGCCCATCAAAAATAAAATATAAGTTACTAGTATAATGATTCGTGCGAATTTGCCTTTTGTCTCTCAGTTAGAAAAATAATTTATTTGATGAAAGAAATTTTGTTTTCTGAAAGAAATTTCGTTTTCTGAAAGAAATCTAAAGGGGAATTTAAAGTTTGCTTAAGTCAAGTTTGTTACATTAATGAAGACTATAAAATTTAATGTTCGCGCATTCATCAGTTGTTCATCAGTTAGAAGAGAGTAATCCAACTTAACGTACTGTTCAAATTTTCAAATATATTTTTTTTTTTAAATATTGAAAAGTTCCCAAATATCCTTTCTTTAGCCAAAAAAAAATCCTGAAACTCATTTTCTTTGACTTCCTCAACCTGTGGCAGCTCTGTAATGTCGCAAGGCTTTGTACAATAGAAGCATGGGATATGTAAAGGTTATTGGTGGTAACTTCAAGTGATTCAGGTAGATTTCAATCTGTTCTCCTATCGCCTAACATTTTATCCTCAAAATACAAATTGTTTGGTTTGCTATCAAATAATTCTTTAACCTTATTTTCACACCATAGGTTCAGTTACTACCACTACTACTGCTAATAACTTACTGCAGCACCAAGCCGCCTGACGTCAACACAGCTATGCACGCTCCTTCTCCATCCCAATCAATTCAAAGCTTACCTCTTTACACCTTCCCAAGAAATTCCTGTTTCCCTTAAGTCTTTCCTTTTGATATCCTTCATTCCAACTGCGGAAGAATTGCTTTCCGTTTAGCCCTAGATAGTTGGAAGAAAAGCACAATCTTCGGCAATATGTCATCCTTCATCCATAGAACGCGCCCTAGCCGTCTCAACTTATCTGTCGTTGTAGGCTTAGAAAGTGGGATTGAACCACACTTTTCATAGAGCTTACTATTTGAAATACGGTCAGTCAGTCGAGTACCCAAAACAATCCGTAGGTAATTTCTCTGGAAAACATCTGTGAAAATTTGAACTTTCAGCGTTAGTAACACGGATTATAGAAAATTTTAAACGATTTGGGAAATTTGACCCTGTTACTTCGAAACTGTGCTTCGAAACTCTTACATGATTCCTCTTTATTACCAGAAATATTTTTATTAGAGATAAATATTTATAAGAATTACTTGATTATTTTTAGGCAGAAATTCTTCTTCCATAACAAGACGATTGGAGGTACGAAAGTCAATGTCTTCACTTTGTTTATAAATTTCCATATCTGGTTAATGGAGTACTTAATTTCCCTCTTGTAGAGCACATGGAAACGTCAATTTTTTCTTCAAACCAGCTATGTAAATAGCGACGAGGACCATACTGCCACTTAATATTCGGTTAAGTGCTTCTCAGACTTTGCCCAAGATATCTGTCCCCCTAACTACCCTGCCACTTAATATTCATTTAAAGTTGTATTCCACTGTCTTATAAAAAAATTTCCCTATCGTTCTTCTTTTTGTTTAAAACAAGCTATGGCTATGTAAGTAAGTAAGTAATGCAGCATTGAACTTTTACAGTCCTTACTGTTGTTGCTGATCTCTGTTTTCATGGCCCTTCAGCCAGTAAGTGTAATTGGAGGGGGATTCGGGGCCAGCCATCCTGTTCTGTTGCGCACCCTGCCTGCTTACTTTCCCTAGATTTCTCCAGGTATCTATATAGAGCTTGGTCGACTCTGGCTGAGTTTACAGATACACCACTGAACCCGTCCAACAACAAAATAACCGGAGACACCAGGAACCGAGCCCCTGCCCTTCGGACAAAAGATTCCAACTCTGTGGCTATGGCTACTTCGGTTCTATCCGCCCCCTCCCCAGAAAATACCCCCTGAGTATTTTCTAAAACTCCGTATTAACAGTTTTAGCAGAGTTTACTTAAAAAACTTCCTCGTTTGCAATGCATGTTTCCATTTATGGAAACCAATTGTTTATGGTTTTGGTTCATTGGGGCATTTCATTTACAAACATAGTTACTGGGCCTTTCAACTGTTTGAACAAAAAGGCAATATCAAAATTTTGATTGGATGTGTTTGGGGAAATGATAGAGAGAGGCTTGTTGCCCTCTAATCACTTTGTATTCTTAAAATGGGCACTAGAACTTTCGATTTCTAATTGAATACGCTCCTTTCGAGGTTTCTACAATAACTTCTTCTACACAAAGTGCCTTGGTCAGAAAAAAACTGTGTTTGGGTATCAGGCTCATATATTCACAGCATCTTCAATTATGAGAAAATCTTTTTTTTTACCCCCATCCCCTCAAAAGTTTTTTTCAATATATAAGAGGGCAAATATTGGCGGGGACCAGTCTCGTCTCCTATTTATGTCATCATCAATACCTGAATATAGCATTTTTAGAAACATAAACTGACACATTTTGCAGTTACCACAGCATTTTCTTTTTATAGCCTTTTTACTCACTAACAGCCAGTGGCGTGGCTAGGCGGAGTAAATGGGACAGTTTTCTTGGGCAAAGTCAGCTACCTAATTCATTCACGAACCTTTAGGGGGTAAGACAAAATTTAATTTTAAGTATCTAGGTGGGAGGGGGGGGGTCAAAAGTTCGTCTTTTTTTGTTTTTTTCTTCAATGGAAGCATAAAAAAGACTTAGGAAAGTACCCCCTAAAAAAGGTATTTATTCAAAATCTAAAGGGAGAATATAGGGGGAGATTCCCTCTGTAGTATATCTTTTGCATCTTTTTATTCAGGTCAGGATAGTATTTCCTTTGCAATGCCTAGTTAAAAAATCGATCTTGATGTATCTTTGTTTTTCTTTTCGGTCATAACTTATTCAACTAAAACTCAGGAAGATATTAAAATTGCGTTAAGATATAAAAAAGGTAAAAAGGTAATAAAAAGTTAATTGTATAGACATTAATAATCATTGTTAGAGGCTATTTTTCAAATATGAGACTACAAGATAGGTATTGCATTGTTATTTAGGTTACAAAAATGTTTGTGTCCTCTCGGCTACAAACATCATACTAATAAAACTGCTGCTGCATTAAATTCAGAAAATTAGTTTCTTGACTTTTTTCTTTTAATAGGTTTTATGAATCCTTACCAGTTTAACTCCCCCCCCCCGGCACCTACCATAATACTTAGATTCGTTTTATACCTCCTCCCTAAATAAGTAACATAATAATAGTGTAATAGTGTAACAAAAATAACTTCTGTTACGAGCTTCTCATAGGCTTTGCGCGGGATAGCTGTCCCCTTTACACCCCTAGCTAAACCACTGACCGTTTGTGAGAAATAGTCTATTTAAAGGAAATACAATCGTAACTGACAAAATGGGTCAATTTTCATTTCGAAAAAGTCCATATTTAGACATCTCTGACAATTAGGCGAGGAGAATGTCCCCCCCCCCCCCAGATTAAGACGAATAAGCTTGGATTTATTTAGTACAAAATGTAGGTTGGGGAGCTTTGGGTAATAACCCGATTATGAGCCGCCCTAAAACTCAAAATTTTTTAATTGTTGGGCATCACTTAATCACATTATCAAGCATTTCTGTTTTACAATCACCCCTTAAATGTGAACGTTATTTGAATAAGTTAAAGTCAAAATTGCAACGTCAAGAGCGGGGTATTGAGGGGGGGGGAGGGGAAAGCCCCTCTTACATTCGTAATAATTGTCTTGTTTAAAATTTTTATGTCGTTTTTTTTACTTTTTTTTTTTAAAAAAAAAACTTGAGTTTGGTCTTGCACACTTGTTATTATGAAATCAGAATAAAATTTGATTTTTTTTTTATTTTATAGATGAACATTCAAATCGTCATTCAACTGGAGGTCTCATGGACTCTTAGATCACTCCCTGCCCCTGGAAACCCCCTTTTAACAAGATGTACCTGATAAAAGTTTTGAGATATCCGTCTTGCTTAAAACAATCCAAAAGTTAGATGATTATAACTCATGGGTTGAGGAAAACCCCCAAAGACAGCAGGACAAGGTCTGTTTATGATGCAAGGTACCTATTTTTAACATATAAGGTATTAAGAAAAGAAGGCATAATAAGTCCTGAATAAAAAAAATTAAAAACTATTGAGGTGAAGCTTTAAGGAAATGTTGAGAGGGATGTTGAACAATCAAAACAAACTCTGTGTTTTTTGTTGTGAAAAAGCAACATCAGCAACGTCTAAGGAATTATTGAGGGCAATAGACGTTGAAACTTTCAAGGAATGTTGAGGGGATGTTGATCAAAGATCGGAGGTCAACAGCCCCCCTCTACTTGCCCTGTTTAGGTGATCCTTCTCCTCTACAATTATCACATTTTTAATTTTCATTTTATTCAAACTAGTCAAAACATCTAATTACTGTGCCTCCTTGAAATCTAGGAGAAAAAGCAATTAGATAATCTACGATGTATACTAAATCATAAGACACTTCTTATATCAAGGTTACTAAAACGGTATACGCGCAAATTTTAGGAATGGTTAAAGGAATTCACTTTGTACTTTCAGGACCACTACTGCTACTACTACTGTAGGTATATATATATATATATATATATATATATATATATATATATATATATATATATATATATTATATATATATATATATATATATATATATATATATATATATATATATATATATATATATATATATATATATATATATATACTATATATATATATATATATATATATATATATTATATATATATATATATATATATATATATATATACATATATATATATTATATATATATATATATATATTATATATATTACGGTTGTATATAAAATTATATACATTACGGTTGTAAATAAAATTACGGTTTTACTTACAAAGCTGATAGAAAGGTAGGGCAAAAACTAAAAGCTTGTGAAACATCATCTAAAATTCAAGGCTAATTTGGTCTTCAGAGCATCCCACAAGAAAAAGGGTTTGTTTCTTTTTTTTTGTCAGGTTAAGAATCAATATGCCTTCAGGGCATTCTTCCTCCAACGTCCTGGTAGAGGTGCACCCAATACCATATCCCCTAGATCTTGCACAAATAAAAGATAGAGACTGTACAATCTTGAAAAAACTTGATATCTTTTGTGTCAATAAGTCTTTCTGGGAACTTACTTTCTCATTCAAGGTAGGCTAGTTAATTTGTGCTTTAGGTTTGATTCGCCAAACGACAAGATTTTCGTTGTTTTAGGTTTTCATTTCGCTCTTAATGTTTCTTGCAACATATTTTTATTTTTCAAAATTATTTTAAATAGCTAACTAAATGAAAGTTAATTCGTCATAAGTTCAAATCCTTTTTTATTTTTTGAGAGGGATAATTAAATCTAGCATATGAAATTAATTCGAACGAACAAAAACACAGCGTAATTAAAACGATAATATCCTTTGTTTAGCCTAGAATCTATTTGCTTCTTGTCGGTGAGGTAGTTTGAAAATAGTAGACGCAAACGCAAATTTTCGAAAAAATACTTGCAGTCTACCAAAAATATGGAAAAATTAAAAAAGAATAATATTAGAAAAAATTCAAATATATTAGGACCAATTATACAAAATGTTTTGTTTCATATAGCTCAATTGTTTTTGAAAGAGATTGGTTTACTTTAGAAATAAGAAGCCTTAACAGGGCATACTGAGCCACTTGTCTTCACCTACAGTTTGTGTTTAATTGGGTAGAACACATAATTAACTAAACATTTAGATGTTCGATTTTTTACTTTTTACATCTAAGCATACCAGTTACGCTCTGACTAAGGATTTGACCGCAGAAATTGATTTTGTTTTTGATGATTACCCCACTGAGTGTCAACACAGTAATTCTGTAGTATAATATAATGTGTGCATAGTATATATGTGTATCGCTGCACCATTAATGATTGTAAAAAAAACTCATCACTTTTGTTATAATGTTGGTTTTTTAGTTTAAAAAAAGATGTTGGGTCGGGCCCGACCGATATGGATTTTTGGGGTCCAATAGCGATTCCGATATACCTTTAGCGTACCGATACGATACCGGTATAAGTTGCCGATAAATCTCTCTCCGAAAAAAAAAAACGATACCTAAAATTTAAACCCCCATTCTCTGCCTATATTCATACTCACATGTTCCTCTTTGGTATATTAACCACCAAAGAACAGCCTAAATAGTTTACTCTGGATATCCAAAAATTAGGCCATTTACAAGAATTGTTTGACTTTCTTTACATTTTCTGATCAGCAGCTTCTGAGCACACAAACGAAAGTGGATATTTATGGAAGTGACAAAGAAAAAATTTAATCAAAGAAGCCGGTTTAGTTATGTAACACAAATACGCGAAAATTTGATTGAAAGAAGCGTAAGATGTTTATTAAAATTGATTATTCAAAACCAAAATTTCAATAGCTGGACTTTGAATTTTAACAATTCAGATATTAATGTGTAAACTTTACTTTACATTCATATTATATGGTATCTTACTAAATAATACATGCTAGGTACAATGGACACAGGGATGCAGCTACAGTTTTAAGCTCAGAGAAGGTATTTAAAGAACGTGTCGACAAACCGTCCAGTTCACCGATAAATGCGGACACACGAGCTAAATCTCAAAAGTAAATTTTCAAAGGTGTTGAAATGTGGCGGTAACACCTTAGAACTCTCCCCTCCTTAAAAACCCTCCCCACCTTAAAACATTCCATCTCCCCCTTTGTGGCACTCCTGACTTAATATCAATGTTTTAACCGATTGAATCTTGGATCTTTAACCCACGCAAGTGAAAATTCATTAAACAGAAATGTATAGTTTAATGTGTTCTTTTAGTTGTTTGATAGAGGATGTACGTTCTTGAAGTCACCACACTTAGAACATAGCTGCACCGGATGCGTATTGACCGCAAATATACTTAGACTTCATTTGACTCCCCCCACAGCAAGGTTGGTTGACGAGCTTGCTTCTTGTTCCTGTAAAAAAGAATCAGCCGCTGAAACGTCTATTTGACACCCTAGTGTGTGCCAGCAAAGGATCAGGAGGATCTTCATCCTTTTTTATTTTTCGTCATTTGACTCACCCGCGCTGCTCTCCACCATAAACAGACTTAGCTGGTGACTCCATCCACAAGGACTGGACATACAAAAATTATCTAAGGAAATCTGGTGCCAACTTTGGACAAGTTGTGTCGAAAAAAAAATCTATATCAGCCGATAATCGATATTTTTTTCCCGATATCTGATAATGACAACTACCCTCATATCGGCCCGATAATGTCAGTCGGGCTCTAATATCGAGTAACCCCACTATGTGCCGGTTTAGCTTTAATCAAAACATGCTTCTTGATTCCTTTCGACATCGTTACTGGATATGGACTATCTTGGCTGTCTCGCCAACGCGAATCTAGTGCAGAAGCATATGCAGTAAATCTAGGATATGCCAATCCTTTAATATCATCATTGTTGAAGTTCGAATCATTGGAATTTCCGATCTATGATTGGCTGTATCAAAGCTACAATGACAGACATCCGTCTACACTTAAGAGAATAAGTGATATTAAAAATTTTGAGAGACGCCGCTTGTTTACTGAATTACCATGATGAGTACTGATGATTTTAAGATCAGCCCGTGCGTCATTATTGATTCTGCTTTTCCGCGTGGTGATATTTGAGAATCTGCTAGTTTGTCCTTCTCGATCTTTGGTTATCCCCAATGCATTCCTTGACAACGTATTATGACTGGACACAGAATTCCAACTGATGGAGAGGGAATTTGCCAAAGAAGATGAAAACAATCAGTAGATAATTTGTGGATATTTTGAAAACGATTATTTAAGATCTAAACAGTCAAATTACTTAAAAATTCACACAGGGGCAAAACAGGGCAAATTGGAGAATATAGCAGACTGGATGATGTCATTAGAAGAAATAGAAGAAAGGGATAACAAGCCCTGCACTAAAGATGTGTACTGTGATTTAAATGATTATATTATTGAGCTTTACTCTGATCCTTGTACATCATCCAGCCCGTTGACTTTAGAAGTCCTCAAAGAGGAAGAGTCATATAGCTCCTCTGATGATGACAAAGACGAATTAAAATAAAGTATTCTAGACGAAATAAAAACGCACCTAACATTTGGTTTACATCCACCCACAGAGCCAGAAGTATCAAATTTATTTCTTTATTACACAAAATTAAAGGTCCACATCACGGAAATAGATGAACAATTATTCGCGGTAGTAACGATTCCATTGATAAATCAACAATCCACAATCACACCCGAAGCAGAATATTATGGACAAGTCCTTCTATTCAGGTTTCGGATTTTTGAAGCATATCCCACTATGTGCCGGTTTAGCTTTAATCAAAAACATGCTTCTTGATTCCTTTTGACATCGTTACTGGATATGGACTATCTTGGTTGTCTCGCCAACGCGAATCTAGTGCAGAAGCATATGCAGTAAATCTAGGATATGCCAATCCTTTAATATCATCATAATTGAAGTTCGATCCATTGGAATTTCCGATCTGTGATTGGCTGTATCAAAGCTGCAATGACAGACATCCGTCTACACTTAAGAGAATAAGTGATATTAAAATTTTGAGAGACGCCGCTTGTTTACTGAATTACCGTGATGAGTACTGGTGTTTTTTAGATCAGCCCGTGCGTTATTATTGATTCTGCTTTTCCGCGTGTTGATATTTGAGAATCTGCTAGTTTGGCCTTTTCGATCTTTGGTTATCCCCAATGCATTCCTTGACAACGTATTATGACTGGACAAGGAGTTCCAACTGATGGAGAGGGAATTCGCCAAAGAAGATGAAAATAAACAGTAGATGATTTGTGGAAATTTTGAAAACGATTATTTAAGATCTAAACATTCAAATTACTTAAAATTCAAATGCAATTATTTTTTTAAGTATACTCTTGAAAAGAAAAGAAAAACAAAAAGATGAGGCTAAAGAATGTCATCATAATCCTTGTTGTTTTACGCAGCAGCCCAAGATATCGTAAAGCATGGAGTAATATTTAAGCATGAGAATCCTTTGCTAGCCAGCCATAATGCATGGAAAATTTTTATGAAATTGGACCCCAAACCCTTCGAAACCATGTTCCAACAAGTAACAAGACTAGAGAAAAACACAAAAGAACTCAGAGAATCGATATTTCAATTCCTAAGATCGGATAAGGGATTACAGACCAGTAAAATAATGCATAGTAAAGATAACAAAGAATTCGCAATTCCCACTATCCCCAAACTAAAATCGAAATTCGTAATAGACCAATTTGAGAAGAACATGTCAGAAATTGACCTGGCACTAGAAATTAGCACCAAAGAAGAGAGAAAAAAAAGGTCAGTGAATAAATATTGAATAATTGTCAAGAGACTTTACTACAATAAAATCTATGGAAAACCCTCAATTATCGACTACAAGAAAAGGAAAACTCTACGATGGAAATTAAACAATGCTGAACGAATTACAAAGCCTATGGACCTTTCTCAAAGAACTAAGGCAAAATCATGCCACAAACAACGTTTATGAGCAGACATCACCAAGGGGAATTAAGGAAAACAGCAACAAACCTCGAAAAGTATACGAAGCAAACATAGAAAAAAATTAGAAAAGTCAATGAACAAATACCCAACCCCCCAATTAGATTACGAATATACAAATTCCCAGAAGAAAATGGGAAAGATATCACGACATCCACACCCACAAGTGAGACCCTAGCCAAAGAAATACAGTCTTCGATATCGAAAACTGCTGCAAATACAGGACTAGAATTAATCGAACTTAGTGGAGAATCACCTAGAAACTTAACTATATTAACTTATCTAAAACTTACGACATTTACAAAATGGGTATGGTCGACAGGGCCCACATTTACACATACCAACTCTATTGGCAAAGTCTTTATAAAACATGAAGCGGGAATCCCAATAATCCATACTCAAATACAAACGATAAAAGTTCAAGGGCATAAGCCAGAAGAAAAGAAAAATAATTATGAAAAAGAGGAAGAAGATAATTAGGTACACAAGAAATGTTGGACAATAGACGGCAAACGTACGTGCCTTAGACTAGACATGGCCGACGAGCCGACAAAAGAAGGTATCAAACCATTACCTGATCTAAATGAGAAAAACACCCAGAGAATATCAACTCATCAAGCCTTCTTAATATTATACAGACAAAGATTACAAGCCTTACTTGAATTATTCAACACGGAAATACAAAAATTAAAACAAAGTGCTAAAGGAATTTTTGAAGTTTTCTTTCGAAGAAGTAAATGCTGAAGATCTACAAGCCTAATTCCCATCAGTGGAGAACTCGCTCCCGCCTATTTGGGTTAACGACGGAGGAGGACTTAAACATTCAGAGGGAAAACGTAAAAAAGTTGAACAATGCTATGAACATGACATTACACGTCCAAAAAATACAAGCTAATATAGAAAACTATCAAAGAGATTAAGTCGAAATGATGTCTAAGAAATTCTCAAAAACTGTAAATGTAATGAAACTATCTAAGGAACGAAGTGGATCGTGTGATTACGGACTCGAACCTTACCATGGTATCACTTAATATAATTACCATGTCACTACTAAGCCTAGCGACAGATGTTACTAAATTCGAGTTCGCATTATTTGTTCTCACTGGAGGAACTTTGTCATACGACCTAGTTGATACTTCTAACCTAAAAAGTATTCTGGATATTTAAAGAGAGAGAGGGGCTGAATTAGTGTGTGGGAGCTAGGCTGCTGGACTGGAAATTCTAAGCTTCAGAAGACGACTCTAGACAGGTGGATGATCCTAGATGCAGTCAGGAACTGCGGTTGCGGTGATCAAAGAATTGATGTAATATTAAGAGCGGCGAAGTCAATTGCCTATAACTTTAAAACATCCTGAAGTCCTAGTTTTTCTAAGGAATTTTTTGGCATTGCTGTTGAAAGAGAAATGTTTATTCACATGAAAAAAAGCATTTTACAGAAAGTAGCTACAAAGTTAGAACAGAAAGTAACGAATGGATTCATTTACAAAACTCAATTTTGGGCAAATTGGAGAATATAGCAGACTGGATGATGTCATTAGAAGAAATAGAAGAAAGGGATAAGAAGCCCTGCACTAAAGATGTCTACTTTGATATCCACTGTGATTTAAATGATTATATTATTTAGCTTTACTCTGATCCTTGTACATCATCCAGCCCGTTGACTTTAGAAGTCCCCGAAGAGGAAAACTCATATAGCTCCTCTGATGATGACAAAGACGAATTAAAAAAAAGTATTCTAGACGAAATAAAAACGCACCTAACATTTGGTTTACATCTACTCACACAGCCAGAATTATCAAACTTATTTCTTTATTACACAAAATTAAAGGTCCACATCACGGAAATAGATGAACAATTATTCGCAGTAGTAACGATTCCATTGATAAATCAACAATCCACTATCACACCCGAAGCAGAATGTTTACTTGTTGATCAGGATAGAAGAAAATATTCCTTAGCTAATCCACAAGACCTAAAAGAGTGCATGTCATTTAAAAACCTAGTATACCAGCTAACGTTACCTATTTGTAATGTTAAATCTGAATCTTGTATGCTAGATATATTTTTAAAAGACACCCAACAAGAAGAAATCCCCAATTCTTGTGAAGTTTAAATAGGAATCACTAAACAAGAAATATTCATACGCCTTAAAAATGATCTTTGGTTATTTTCTCTTCCAAAAGAAACTTTTAGAATTTTGTCTTGTTATAGTAATACTAAAAGAATCGATCCAAGTTATAAGACCGAATTACTATTACAAGATGTAGGTAAAATAGCCATAAATCAGGGATGTCGACTTGTAATTAAAGAAACGACAGTGCAAACACAATTAATAACTACAAACACAAATATAATAAGTCCTAAAATAACCAATTTTAAGGCAATCAACCTATCGTACACTATTCCCAATATAGCTAATGAGGAACTGAAAACCTCAATATGGTCCAAAACAGAAAGGATTAAAGGAACATTACTGCTTACAAGAATAAGAGAAGCATTAGATTTCCCGATTCCCCTAGTTACCAATGAAGACCAAAGATAAACATATGTGGAGAGTAGATATGGATTATTCTCAAAAAATTTCTAATGGAACATACTACTGACCGTATGTTTCGTATTTGCAATTTCCTTGACAATGAGAACCTTGCTAACTTTTAACTATGAAAGAATTTTGAGACCACGAAGGCAAAACCCAAAGGAAGACAACGTAGAGACGACTGAAATGCAGATGTTAAACCCGGAACCCCTTGAAAAAGTATAAGCCAAGAAAAAGGGAAGGCATTAAAAACGAGTGGGTATAGAGATCCTCACTCGCCCTTACTATGTCAAGTCCCTCACTGTAATTATTGTTTACGTAAAACCGTGCGGTTACGATGCTGCAACATGCGTTTCTTAAACAGCACGGACCTGCGTGAACAATGAAGGCATGAAATATAAACTAAGACCTCATAATTAATGATGTAGTCTAACTTATGTTTAAAAGATTGTTTTAAATCTCAAGTAGAATTGAATAAGCGTCAAAGGACATTAAAATAAAATGTGTGCAATAACATATGTAAAAGAGTACAATAAGAGACCTTACTTAAAGTTAAAGGTATATTAATCTCTTAATATCGTCATTCTTCTAAATCGCTGTTTTAGATTTTCCGATGGAAATTCCATGTATTTGAAACAAGTGTATTAATAACGTCGCATTGTCAAATCAATATATGTGTAATAATATCAGTATATATGTTTAATGTTGTCTTGTCGCATAATAATCACCGCTAAATGTGCCCAGTCGTATTGCTTACCATCACTTTTATGTATTATGACTTACTCGTTATAAAAAAACATGTGATTCTGCCTTTTTATTTTTATTCCGGACATTGGAATGACCTACTGGAAATCAATCATTACAAATGCATAATCCAGTGCAGAAACAACCTGGTAGCATCTATCTTCATCATTCGTCAACCAACGAAGAGTACTCACAATAAATCCCAGGCAACGATGCTAGGACGATAGTTGCTGTACCACAAACTATCACGCACCATATCATGAATCAGGTAACACTACCTAATAAATCTCAATAACCAGGGTATTACAGAACCATATAAACATAATCCTGAGAACTCCATTGAACATCAAAAAGCCCTATCTACACTATCCCGTAAGTATTACAAGATAGTTCCTGAAGAATGAACCTGAAGATCAACTATTGAATCATAGAAACCAAAGGTAACCCTAGCGACCAACCCCTAATTAACCCTAGCGACTGTCCCCTGGGTGACTATTTACTCCATAAGTTAATAGACAATATGTTGAAGGAGCCACTAAAATTTGGTCTTAACCCATTCTGAGTATAGAAGTGTACCTTCAATAGAGATAAGCCACACATGATCAATTTTTTTACGAAAAACGTAATCCCTATGTGCTTTAAAATATCCCAAGAATGAAATCCTGAGAGGAAAACCAATCCATCTATTAACAATACAATCCCAGTGATTAACCCCTCAACGATAATATACCTTATGAACTATCCAAAAATAGCAGGGAAAAATGAACTCTGAAATCAAATACAAAGACATCTGTAAATAGAAGTATCAATTCCCGTTTGCTAAATTAGAGAAACCCCATCGTCCATGATGTAAAAAGTAGAGAAAGCCCATCGTCAAGGATGAACACAGCCACATTCGAACAATTTTGTGCAGAACTTATATTGTAAGTGTTTTAACATTTTTCACCCATCGAAACAAAATGAGTGAAGGACAATAATTAAACATCAGAAGGAGTGAGTACGATAAGAGACTCGTAGGATGGTGAATAGATGTGAATTGCAAGTATTCATTAATAATTTTTACAATTTATCAGTAATGTTCAATAAGGAACATACACAGGGAAATTAGTTTATTTTTACCAGTGAATATGGTAAACTTAGTATTGTGTATTAAATCGTTCATATATATGTATTGCTAGTTACTTAGATAGAGTTATGTATAGAATCGTTGTTTTATTCCATTAAAAATAGTGTAGATAGAAAGCATAATTATCCCGAAGACTTCTTACAATATGATAATAACTTAGTCTTAAAGTAGTAGTAGTATACTCCCAACCACATAAAACATTATCATAGGAAATATAAAGGTTATAAGTGTTAGAAGTAGAAATAAAAAAAAAATTGTGTAGTAGCTAGGCTATAACCATAGAGAATCTTAGTCCATTAGAGGAACCTTAGAAAAAATTTAATAAAATAAGAAAAGTATGCTAAGATAAGAACAAAAAAAAACTGTCAGGAGTGCTGACGTAAAAGTATAAAGTATTATAATGTTGATAAAATTATATATGACAAATAATAAATTACTTTCGAAATATTTCAAAACCTAAGGGCAAGCAAGTCCTAATGATATGGTCATCATTAAAACATTGAAAGGATAATATGTACCGTGAGAATAAAATAAAATAACTTAAAATATAAGAAACTTATCTCCTTCTGAAAATACTTTCGAGAAAAGTTAAAAACCCCCTTCATTGCGTTTAAATCCCATTACAAACTTTCGTCTAAATTTAACAGGGAAAAAAAACTGCATTTATTCACAATGAGATATCCCTTTAAAAACACCAAGTAAAAAAGATAATATTCGCATATTTCAAGCACACTTTACTGTACTTTTTTAGAAATTCATACACTTTGTTTTTCAAAACAAAAGAGACATGAGCGTTTCCCAAGTGTTCTCGACAAATTTCAAAAGGTCTTTGATTTGCAGTAAAAAGCACAAGCGTGCTCTATTGGAATCAGAAACGAGACGGATTTGAATTTCGGGAAATGTACTTGACAAAAATTGCGGGACATTTGTTTTAAACGAAGTTTGAAGTTCTCAGAGGAATGTGTGGGTTTAAAGATCAAAATATTGTGAAAAAATTATTGGACCATCAGACATCATAAAAATCTAATTTTGTCAGCATAAGAAGAAGGTGGGGGGTAATCCAAGTAGAGTTATCCAACCGTGAAATAGTTTTTATTGTTCAGAAGCAAAACCCGTATTATGTCTTAGTGAAAAAGTGTTTTCTGTTATCTTTATGAAAATAGAGATCATTGAGGAAAGATCATTCTGTCTGTACGATTGAATTGAAGTTATATCTATATTCGTACACTGCTGTATACTTAAATGCAAGTCTCAAAAAATCTATTACTTTCTTATTTGCGTTTTTTTTTCTTTCATATATGTCTAAATCTCGCTACGTAGTAGGCAACTAGTTCGAGCGTCTCCATAAACGCTCTCGTAGGGAACTTAATCTTCATGTAACGTTACAGAAACTTGGCAAAGGATTACCCTGGAAGATATGGCTACACTTCTAGACTAGGAGCTCTTGAACAGTAACTTCAAGAGTCAACCCTTTTTCCCCATTGTATTTGGCACAATGGTGAGTCCGAATAGCCAAATAATTTACCCCCACAATAAATAATAAGAAATACCCCCATCATAAGTGGCGCGGTCGGTAAACTTGGAGGAAACAAGAAAACCAGTTATACTACAAATTTTTTTTCTATTTTCAAAAATCAATTGAAAGATACAGAGTTAGAAGAAAGAGTGTCTAAGCCTAGAACCCCTAAGCTATTATAGGGACACCCCTTCTCACTAGGAGAAGGATGTCTCACTTGTTAGAATATCTCACTAGGAGATAAGTAGTTCTCCCCTGAAAAGGTAAAGTAAAAAGAGTCAATTGGTTGTGTTTGTGTAATTTTATAACGTTATTTAACTATTTAAAAAAAACTGCCAACATGTCAGAAGAATTAAGTGAACTATTAATTGCGCAAAAAACTAGTCGCGAAAAATGTTGAAATAACCAAAGCTCTTCCTCAATATGACGGACTATCAGATATAGACGAGTTCAAAATCCAATTGGCCCAATTTGTAGAGATAAGTAAAACGGGGCTAAAACCATTGGTAAGCATGTTACTTCTAAGATTGAGAGGGTAGGCTTTAACCTTCCTAAAGCAAATTGAAAATACTGTAGGGGAAGATAATAGTCTCCCAATAAATTCGGTAGACAAATTACTACCAGCGTTCGTATACATATTTATTGAAACATGTTCAACAAATAAATTAAAACGCGGGACTGTGTGCTTTGAACAAACACAGAATGTGAGAGAATATGTACAAAGTGTAAGGGTTTCAGTCGAAGCAAAACTTGGAAAAGGGTCCGGAGTTATATGAGAAAATTATACTACATGCCTTCTAACAAGGGTTTACCCCAAAATTATATCGAATGATAATATCTAAAAATTTCAAACATTAGACTTGGCAGTCCAGGAGGTAGAAAGAATGATCAAAATTGACACGATTGTGGCAAACCACAATAAGTCAAGAATAAATAGTGTAGGCAAATCAAGCGCAAGACCGTCAAGCGAGGTTTTCCCTGCTTTCTTTTCAAGGTGTAATTCCCCAGTACAACAGAAAAGTAGAACACAAGAACCTGATAGGCAGAGAACTGTACGCTTTCAGCCTACTAAACCAATTAATTACGGAAATAATTCAACAGTAATAAGATGCTATACGTGTAATCGTCCCGGACATATCGCAAGAGAGTGCCGTTCTAGGAACACTTACGGCCCGACAGCACCAAATTATAACAACCGTTTGTTCGGGAGAACAAATTTAAATGCCAATGGGTCAGGAGGTTATAGGCGTGGAAGATTAAGCCTACCATTACCCCACAATGCCTACCTACAGAGTTTGTATACACCCTTGTTCAAGTACGTAGAAGACCATATAGTCGGTTTACGTCTCCGTAAGGAGATATGCTTAAATGCCCTGGGGTTTATAGATGATGCAACTTTTACCCTAGCAAGTATTAGAGGTGTAAAGAAAGTTCTACGAGTACTTGATTGGTATGAGAGGAATTTTAGGGTAAAAATCCACAAGGGAAAAAGTAATCTTTTACCAATACTGGAATCAGAAAATACGGAAGAAATGATGCAGGAACTTTGGATAGCGAAACTAGAAAAGGTGAAAATACTTTGAGTGACATGGACCCGCGAGATGAAGTTGGGTAAATTATGGGAAGAAAAAATACGGAAAATTGAAGGGATGCTGGCGACGGCAAATGATATTAAAAATTTTCTTTGTTTTTCAGAGCGACATATGTAAACACATATTGTCTACCTCTACTGTTCTATTTCACGCCAGCTTTCGAGCTAGATGAAGGGAGTGCTAAGAGGATATAGAAAAAATTATTTGGAGGTTTGTGCGGAGAGGAAAAATTGAAAAGTTGAGCATAAAATGTTCTTTGTACCCAGAGTAAAAGGAGGAATAGGAGTTGCAAATTATTCGAATGTATGCCAATCACTTTTTTTTGAAGAAATACTATTGAGATATTCCAAAGGGACGATGAAATTGGATGTTTGGAGAGAAATTGGCTACTACCGGTCTTGAACAAAGTAGTTGAGGAACAAGTTTTGACGCTAGTGGAGCAGGTCCCAGATCAGTTAAAGGAAAAAGCGGACACTTTAAGAGAATTGAGATCAAATGGAGTGTTTCAGGATGGATTGAGTCAGATAGAAAGAAAAAGGGTTATAGATGATTACATATGGACCCAAGAGGACGATTTTTCATACCATGTTAAAGAAAAAGAACCTTTCATAAATTTTGATGCGGCTTTCAAAATCTATATGAAGTACCGTGTGACATCTGAGAAAGAGAGGTGATGTTAATGCTGATACACACCATATTAACTTACCGGGATAGAATAAGCCGTTTCAAGAAGGGCGAAATAAAGGAGTACAACCTGTGCTATGAAATGGGGGTTGATGGTTTACAGCAAGAATTTATAGAATGCATTTTTAACAAAGAAGTTTTTAGTTTTATTTTTGAAGTTTTTAGGGGTTAGAATATAGAGATGGTGGGTTTAAAATAGTAAAAAAATAATTTGAAGTTTGAATTTGAAAGAAAAGGTGATGAAAAAAGGTAGAATAGAATGTTATTAATTGTGATGTGGCATGTACCCATATTTGGAAAATGAGGAAAAAGAAAAAGAGAGTTGAGTTTGAAAGATTTAAAGGCGTAGTTAGGGGGAAAGTAGAGCTTTTCAGAAAGACTAGAAAATGGAAAGAAGAAAGTGATGAGGAGTGGATAGTTTGGTAAATATTTTTTTTTTAAGGCAGTCCAGTAAAGTATGATTTTATTTGGAAATTTAGTATTTATGGGTAATTTGTTAGAATTGTTGAACCCTTCTTCCTAAATAAGTATTGTGTCGTTTTAGTATATGTTTTATTGTTTGTTGAGGTTTTTGTAAGGGAAGAATGTTCATATTGTATTTGTTCTATTTTCTTTTTTTATTTATTTTTTTATGGAAGCTTGAAGGGGTAACATAAAATTTGGAATGTAGTTGAAGCCACCTCCAAAGAATTTTCCTAAGGAGGGGGAGCATCCTACAAGCGGGACGTGCGTTGTATTTTGTTTTGTTTTTATTTGTGTTGTAGTATGCCCCGGAGAGTGGCCTGCTGTATTTGATTGCCTAAATTTATTTTTAGTTGGTATTAAAGGGGAATTTTTTTCTGTTTCGAAAAGGGAGTATATAGTTAGGATGATGAAAATGTTTTATTGAGTTAATTTAGTTTGTTGAATTTCAGAGCTATAAAGGAGGAAAAAATAGAGGAAGAGAAGTTTTTTTGGTGGTTGTAGTTTGGTTGAAGTTTGCAATTTTGTTGAATTTTTTTAATAGGAGAAAATGTAGATGAGGGGTAAAAGGGAAAAATGGAAAAAGGGAAGGGAAAGATAAGAACATAGGATAAAAATACTGAATATGATATTGAAGGCTAATAATCCTTATTAAAAATTTTGATCATGTCAATTATGTATAGTAGCAGAGTGTGTTTTTATAATTATTGTTTGGATAAATTTTTCAAAAAATAAATGTCGTTTTTTAAATTAGTGTAGGTGACATTAAAGTTTTGAAATTATGTGAAAAAGATTATTATGTCACCGAGAGGAGAGGATGTGGGATTAAAAAAAAATGTAGACACAGAACCAGCAAATGTAAATGAACCCTCAACCCCCCCCCCAACAGACAAAATAACTATCGACTCCCAAACTCACATACTCAACAAAACCAGTATAGTGCAAGAATGGTATATCCTGGGAGATTTAAAAGGAATACAGAAAAATTGCCGACGGGATATGCCTAAAAAAATTTTATTGGTCCTACCCAATAATAATACCGTCTTTTAGTGATAATCATAACATGTTACCTATATTCAATGATTTTTGTGTGGAAAACATTTATTTCAAAGCAGTAGGAGATACTTGCGCGACAGTTAACATAATAAATTCATGCGTATTCAATAAATTACCCTCGTATATTAAGCGACGGAAGAATTTTAATAATCTCAATTTAACTAGTGTAACAGGGCATAAATTGGATGCAAAAGGTTCAATTCGCCTAGACGTAAGAAAAAGCTAAAGGAATTTTTCCAACCAACTTTATAATATGCAGAAATTTTCCATACGAAGCCATTATGGGCGCTAATTTTTTAAAGTCAAATAAGGCACTATTGGACGTAGGGAATGAAAAGCTCGTATACCCGGCGAATTCTTCTCCCACACGGGTAGAGGAAGAGGATGCAACAGTGAATAGAATGCAATCTTTTGTACCTCATTTCTCGCCACGTAGAGGACACTGTATTGCCAGAAATTTGTCCTCCTCCTAGAATAAGGAAGTAAATTTAAATAACAAGTGGATTGAATCTACAAAAATAAAAATAGGCGATATGCAACACTATAGGTCGAATAAAATTAAGGAAATAGTGGAATTATGAAAGAAACTAATAAACCCCAGCGCGGTTCATGCCCAACCAACATTACTTGTGGAAGACATGACGCAACAGAGCGCCATTCTAAATTTAATAGAAAATGAAACTGAAGAGAAATGTTATGGGTTCACAGTACAAATAACAAAAGTCATTCCCAAAACAATGCAAAGAATTCAAATTTCACAAATGACCGAACCAGTAAACGACAATTCTGAGATATGGTTTGAGGATCCGTCGGATGAAATTCCCGAAAATCTGCTATGCGAAGAACAGATTATATCCTACGAAAAGGGCGAAGGTTTTATTCGGGTAACTAATACCCATGAAAAAGATACAATCCCGATAAAAAAGGGAACATGCCTAGTTCAAATACAAATTACCTCGTAGCGTGACTTAGAAAAATGAAAAATTTCAAAAGAAACCTAGTTGACAGCATTAATACCTCAAAAGACAAATACCCCCTAACTAAATCACAATTTTTAAACAACTTTAACATGGACCATATTACTGACATGGAACTAAAGAAAAAATTATGGAATTTTAAAGATGTGTTTTCCGCATCCAAAGATGACATCGGACTAATACCGTTTTATGAACATTCAATTCTAACGACCCGTAATCCTGTTGCAAAACAGCCATATCACATACCGTACAAGCATAAAAATTGGTGAAAAAAAATAATTCATGGATTAAAAGAAAAAAAAATATTATATGCCCCAGTATAAGTCTGTATTCAGCACCTGTCATCTTAGTCCAAAAAAGAATGGTGACCAAAGACTTGTAGTAGACTATATTGCCCTTAATAAGCAAGTAGTTAGTGATAAATTTCCTTTACCAAGAATAGACGAAATTCTTGACTCTATCTCAAGTAAAAACAAAATTTTCACTTCCTTAGATCTTACCCAGGGCTATCACCAAGTTAAAACTGCGGAGAAAGATGTCTATAAAATTGTGTTTTCTACAACTGAATGCGGTTCCTAAGAATAATTAAGAGTACCTTTTGGACTTAAGACAAGTTCAAGCGCGTTATGTAGATCCTTATTACACCTATTAAGAGGATTAAAGAATATCATTCACTTCGTTGACGATGTGTTATGCGTAGGTGAAAATGCAGAACAACATTTAGCAACACTAGCTAAAGTGTTTTTAGAAATTCAGAGAAAACAATTTAAAATGCCGGTCTGAAAAAGTAAATTTATTTCAACTTAAAAGCAAATTTTTAGGGGTAGTGGTGACTCAAGGTCACATATCCCCAGATCCTGACAAGATAAAATATGTAGAGAACGAAGGATTGCGGGTCTGTTAAAAATTAAAGCTAAAGCAGCTTTCACACGCTTTTGGTGTAATTTCTGTTTTCAGTAGTTGTTATTCTCTTTGGGTGTGAATTACCTTTGGTTATCATCTTGCTACTTTATACAATTAGTTGGCCTTGATAGTTTTGAACTGGTACGTGGCATCATTTTTGCCATTATAGCTGAAGCTGTTGCTGTAGCTATTGATCTTTGTTTTGAGTATCGAAATCTGATCTGGATTTCTATTGATGGTCTTGATCTAAGAAATATGGCCTTTTTTGGAAAGTATACTTCAGAAATACCCGAATCGTATCATTTCGAAAATCTTCGTGCTGGTGACTGTAACATATGTATGCCCAATGGATTTCATATACAAACTGGACTTCATTTACAAATTTGCTGTGATTTATGTGATCTACCATTGTACTGATCTATCTGTGATCTACAAGTCAGACAGACATAAAGAGCCCATACCATTACCAAAAACTGAGCTGACAACGAAGATTGAAGACTTGGCTGTGTCTGTTGACTTCCCTTCTACTAAGTTTTATCTGGATGGTCCACAAATTTCTGGAGGGTTTAGTACTATACAGTCTAATGGACAAGTTCTGTTATTCAGGTTTCGGATTTTCGGAGGATACCCCACTATGTGCCTGTTTAGGTTTATTCAAAACATGCTTCTTGATTCCTTTCGACATCGTTACTGGATATAGATTATCTTGGTTGTCTCGCAAACGCGAATCTAGTGCAGATGCATATGTAGTGAATCTATGATATGCCGATCCTTTAATATTATCATTGTTGAAGTTCGATCCATTGGAATTTCCAATCTATGATTAGCTGTATCACAGCTGCAATGACAGATATCCGTCTACACTTAAGATATTTTATTCCTAACTGTTTTATTCCTAACTGTCCGAAATATTTTATTCCTAACTGTGCGATCTGTTGCATATGCTCAGGAGGATTTACCAAGGATATAAATGTGTTAGTTGTTAATTATTACTAGGGGGATACATATTTTAATTTTTAATTAAAACCATTAGCACAAAATCTAGAGACATTGTAGAGTAAGTTATACAACCAATACCTCAAAAAATGAGTCAATTGGCTGTGTGGTAAAGCTTTCTAATTTTAGTTAATTATTAATTGAGTAAAAATATATGAAGACGCAAAAACAACGATTCAAAATACCACTTTTTAAGATAAAGATACAAATCGTGGAATGTGTGGGCTTGGAGGGAACTTGCTCAATAACCAATTTCCTGGCTAAATGCGTCAATGTACCGGGAAGGAGGTGGTTAGTTTTTCATATATATACACCGATTTTTCAGACTGAAGGCAGACCTTTTGACTTGTAGGGTTAACCTCTGCCCGTTTATTTTAGGATTAAAAATACCTTGGGATTTTGTCGGATGATTGTAAGTGTCGGTATCTTATTATATATTATTGCAGTTTTTGAGACTTATGGTCTACTTGGGGCAGCCAGTCCCAGTAGCATATCTATATCTGTAATTATTATATGTAAATTGAATAAAAGTATTGTGTTTTACACAACCTCTCTACGGTCTACCTTTAGCCCCTCGAATATATCCAGTCGGTACGCCTCATTAGTTCGGTCACAGCCTAAGGCACGCTACCAAAGTTTAATTACCTTAGGGCCAGAGTTTATCTCCCCTATAAAGGGAGAATAAAGGCATCTACGACTAAAACATCCAAATACTATAAATATACACTTCACAACAACTGGTGGTCGCTAGAGAAAACTGGGTCGATAAGATTAGATAAAAATAGTAGATTGAAATAAAAATGACTTTACCAGAGGAAAAAATGACTTCCCTATCAACAGTACTTGAAATTGCAAAAATTATACCAGAATACGCGGGAAATTCAGATGTAGATGAGTTCATCGAAAAAAAAAATTTTCGACGAACTAACTGAATCGTTTGAGGATAAGGTCAAAGATCAATGCGTTGCAGCCAGATTAAAGGGAAGCGCCGTTAAACATTTTAAGGCAATTAAGGAAAAAGAGCCCAAGAACATCAGTACTCTAATTGAATCTTTTAAATCAAGATTCATAGAAACAAGTATCTCCGAGAGTTTAAGAACAGAGGTAGTCACATTCAATACCTAAACTAGTATCAGGGAATATGCCGACAAAATTTGTAGATCCGTGTGTTTACAATTAGAGAAAGGCAGAAATGACGAGACAGTATTGAAAGTACAACTACATACTTTTACCCAAGGGTTACCAAAACAGTTATTAAGACTAATATTATCCCGGAAACCTGAAAATTTAGAGCAGGCTATAATACTAGTCAAAACAGAGGTAAAAATTGACGAGGCTATGAAAAAGTTTGACCAGATTTCAATAAATAACACAGGAGCCCAAGAAAGTATAAATATGAAATGGGACAGAAAAGGGTGAGCGTTGAGGAGCCGAATCGTGAACCAAAAAGGCGCAACGGATGCCAAGGGTCGCCTTCTAGGAAAATAGCTGACAGATTCCACGACCTTGAGAGATTAGCAGCTAATAAATATAGAAAATACGGGCACCCTCCCCCACAAAGACAGATAGTTGGGGAACCAACAAGGACAGATCAAAAATATTTAGAAATAACCAGGAAACAAACAAATAATTGAAGAGAAAATTTTATTGCTATTATTGTAGCAAACCAAACCACTATGCAATAGATTTCTGGCATAGAATACGCAAAGAAGGCCAGACGTACAAGACAAGACACCAATTCAGAACGCAGGAGGACAGAAATTTAGGAAGGCAGGGAACAAATAATACTTGGCAAACACCTAATAATATTTCTGAATTTAGGTCTAGCAGGTAAACGGTTAACAATACCCGGGGTCAAAGTAGCAGCGCTGAAGAAAACTGGGACAATCTCAGAAACATTTGGCCAAACAGTGGGCATTTAAACGGAGAAACCAGCTGTAAGGGTCGACAGAGCTGTTTCCTTACAAAAACCCCTATATAGTTTAGAATCTTGTGATACAAATGCAAATAATAATAATCTACCGATTCTGCGTTGTTTTAAAATTTAGTGTTTTCAAAATTTATCATGTTTACTAGATACAGGCGCATCTAAATCATTAATTCGAGAGGAAGTTTTTAAGAGGTTTCCTCCTAGTGTCAAAAATCGCGTAAGCAGATGCCATAATAGCCTGAAATCAGTGATAGGGCACAAACTGACAATTTTGGGAGAATGTCCACTGAAATTTAGTGCAGGGGATAAAGAAATAACAGTAACAGTAATAATATGCAAGTAGCTACCATTTCCTTGTATTCTAGGAGTAGATGCCATCAGTAATAATTACGTAGTATGGGAACTACCATATTCCTTGTATTCAGTAATAACTATGCAAGTAGTATTCTAGGAGTATGCCATCAGAAAATATGGGATTGTATGGGAACCCATATTCGATACAATAACCATAAGCCAGGCAAATGAAAATAATATGCAAATTTGCGTAACAACATATAACGAAAGTGAAGATTCGTATCATAACCTAAAAATAAGCGGAAAAATCACCATAGAAGGGGGAACGACAGCTCAAGTTCTAGCGACATTAAATGCAAAAGAAGGAAAAGTTAAAACAATGGATGCCATGATAGGAGGGTACACCATAAAAGAATACCCAATGATTGCCGTGGAAAATCAAGCTATAAAAATTGAAAATGGTATAACATACTTAAAACTATCAAATCTAAGTAATAATAAAATAAAACTGAACCAGGTAGAACTTGGACTAGTAGAAAAGATTTCAAATTCGGAAATAAAATCTCTAAACAGTCCAGAATTAAGCGCAAACTTCATTAGCCACGAACATTTATCCTCATTAAAAACCGCAACCATAAAATGCAAATCGCAAGACACAAAAAAAGTATGGAATGTCGAAAACGGATTTTTCGCAACAATTTGATTTAAAACATTTACCGGAAAACGTAAAAACTAGGGTTGAAAATATTCTTTTGGATTTTAAATGGACTTTTGCAAGACACAAAGCGGATTACGGATTAACTCACTTAATCACGCACAAGATATCAACAGAGGGCCCTCCAATCAAAATATCACCGTATAAAACACCTTATCATTTAAAGCCATGGCTAGAAAGCCAAATAAAAGAAATGGAAGATCAGGGAATAATTAAAGAAGGTGTTAGCGATTGGTGTTTTCCACTAGTAATAGCCAGGAACAAAGATAACACCTGGAGATTATGTATAGACTTTAGATCACTAAATGCCGTCACGGTTAAAGACGTGATGAAGTTACCAAGAATTGATACGATTTTAGATTCGCTAGGGTGTTCAAAATATTACACTAGTTTTGATTTAATAGCAGGATATTGGAAAATCGCTTTAGATGCAGAAACAAAGCATAACGTTACAGTGATCTTAGACGATGGAAGAACGTTCACATTTGAACGTATGCCTTTTGGCTTATCATTTAGTCCAAATTGTTTTAGTCGACTAATGAATTTAGTGTTAAAAGATAACGACCAGGAAGGAAAAAAGATACCTTGGCGTATTTAAATGGTGTAATTTTGTTTAATGAAAACCTGGAAGACCACTTGGTTGGACTTAGAAAAATACTGGAAAAGTTTGAAAAAGCAGGATTAAAATTAAAACCAGAAAAGTTAAAAATAATAACACCAAAACTAGTTTTTCTTGGACACCTGATAAACCAAGGTACTATTTCACCAAATCCAGAAAAATTTACAGTCATAGAAAATTTACAGCTCCTCCTAAAGATCAAAAAAGCAGCAGATCAGTTTGTGGTTTGTTAAGCTATTTCAGACGATATATTAAAAATTATGCCACAATAGCACAACCTTTGACAAACCTTTTGAAGAAATCAGGTAAATTCGAATGTCCAGCGGAAGCAAAACAAGCTTTAAATGAAATAAAAGGCAATTATTATTGGTACCAATACTAAAACTACCAGATTTGTCACAAGACTTCTGTTTGCAAACAGATGATTCGGGGTACGGTATCGGGGCCATATTATTAAACATAAATTCTGAAGGAGTAAAATCAATACTACAATACGCGAGCAGGTCACTGTCGGAGGCAGGAAAAAAATACTCGACAGTTTGAAAGGGAGTGTTTAGCAGTTGTAGTTTTTACAGAATATTTTAGACAATTTTTACTTGGAAAAAAATTCATTTTTCGCGTAGACCAAAAATCATTAATTTGGCTACATACGATGCAAATACTTCAGCCCGGCTGACACGGTGGATACTACGTCTGCAAGCATATTCATATTCCCCAATATATAAAGGGCCGTACAAACATTTTACCAGACTATTTGTCACGAAATCCAGATACGGAAGAAAATTTGGTAATAACCATCCAGAACGAACTGGAAGGGCCAGAAATACTGTCTAATGAAAATATTGTGGATTATCAAGATAAAGATGATTTTTGTTTAGCAATGAAATCCTTTTTATCAAAAGGAACGGAACTGCCAGAGCACTTTAAACATTTTTTAAAGGACTTAGATAATTTTGATCTTTACGAAAGTAAAATTCTTCTAGTAAAATATCATAGACCTTCGCAAGAATATAGAAAACTGACTTAAAAATTATTCCAGTAATTCCAAAATCTTTGGAAGGAGAAGTTTTACAGATGGTACATGCAACGATTGGCTGTCACATGGGAGAAGCAAAAACTATGGGAAGACTGAAAGGAAATTTTTATTTTCCAAAAATGTACTCAAAAGTAAAAGCTTTTTTACAAAGCTGACAAGATTGCGCCAAACAAAAATCGCCACCAAGGACCCCTAGGGCTGAATAAGGTCAATACCCCACCCCTTCAGGGGTAGGAGAATTAATGTCAATAGACATTTGGGGAACCGGAGGAAGTTTACCAGTTTCCAGGAAAGAAAACAGGTGCGTACTAACCATAGTCGACCATTTTAATTCATATTTATACGCTTTTCCAATTAAAGACGAAAAGACAAAAACCATTGCGAAAGTTTTGGTTAATCGCCTATTTCTAAAACAAGGAATTTTTCCTAGAGTTTTACTTAGCGACAATGGGCCATGTTTTAGAGCAAAATTATTAGAGGAAATTACAGAATATCTGGATGTTAAACGATGGTTTACCTCGTCTTACATGGCTGCAGCTAATGGGAAGGTTGAACGTAAGCATAGGAATTAGCTTACATGCTGGGAATACATGCAAGAGAGGAAAATGAAAATTGGAATGAACATTTACCATTTGTAGTCTTTGCAATAAATACGGTTTTTTCACGTACCTTAAAAGAAACGCCATTTTTTTGCAACATATAAGAGATCCCAGAATTTGTTTAGATGAAATACAAAATGACAGAATATATTACAACCTAGACCAATATAAGCAAGAGATGGTGATGCGAATGAAAAAAGCTATGGAACAAGTTAAAGACAATATGGTAGATGCGAAAACAGAACAAAAAGAAAATATATGACAGAAAAAGCAAAAATAAAACGAGTTACTGTTTAGGAGATTTGGTTTATGTTTACAAAACGAATCTAGAAGGAACAAAAAAGTTAAAACCGAAATGGGATGGACCCTACAGGATTATAAAAATTCTACCAAATAAATTAACATATGTTCTAAAGCATCAGTATAAGGAAAAGGAACAAGCAGTACACCACAATAGAATGAAAAAGGGATATTTTTCAAAACAGCGGAAAACAGAGCCTATACTTTCAGAAGAAAAAATAGAAGACACGATTTCACCAGTATATATCAGAAGACCATATGAATTTTATGACCTTTTCAATGACCACAAAAGTTGGGAGGAGTGGAAGGAGTATTTAGCCCAGTCTTGGCTACAAACTCTACACAACAAACAAGAGAAAAGAGAAAATTCGATACTCATCGGATACTAGCGATGAAGAAAATCAAAAATTATGAGAAAAATTTAAGAGAAAAATTAGGGAGAACAGTACAGAAACCAAAGGGACATCAAGAAGTTCCTTTGTCAGCATCACAAGTAGCTGAAACACTTATGAAAAAGGCCAAACTTCAAGAGAAACAAAGATTAAAGATATTTGACGAGGCAACAAAACAGCACTCGGATTCAGAGCCTTGTAAACCACACTATAGAGACCACGGAAAAACTTGCAAATATTATAAAGAAGAAAAGAAAAAATTTGGGAGAAAGGTTGAACGAGCGTAGCCGTTCTATATATAAATAACATCAAGTTTTCCTTCAAATATATATCGCCAGTAAAAAAAAAATATTACCGGCACGTTCTAACGCTAAATTATTAGCTCTGATTTGAAGTGACATCATAGGTTCCTGCAACAATTTTGTTTCCGAGACGAGATAAACTTTCACGAATGGTGTAGCCTACTGACAAGACTTGTCAAAAAGAGTTACCTTCAATAAAAAAAATAAGTAAGGCCACGAAACTTTTAAATGGGTGTAGTGAACCTACTTAAATTAAACATGTTTAGAATCAGCATTAAAAGGCGATTCTTTTGATATGTATATTGGAAAAATATATTTTGGGGGATAATTAAATAAACAGAAAAAAAAACGAAGGAGGTTAGTCTACTGGAATCGGGTCATTGGAAGCTAGCAAATTTGGAGTGAGCTCAATCACTGCTGGTCTCTTGTTGTTAAGTACATGCAATGCATCTACTGACCTTTGACTCTTTGAGGTGACGCTTTCAGTCGAATTTGAAAAAAATTGTTTTGGAGAAATTGAAAAATAATTATAATGGGAAAGGCAGCAAGAGTTTACATTAGGTGGCAACTACATGTACAAGCTAGCTGTAATCTTGTTACAAATAGTAGAAGATATGATAAATTAAACACTTACCTATAAGGACGGTGTATATAAACAAGAAACCGTAGATAAAATGGGTCACAATTTAAAAAGTATAGCACCGTGTAAAACAAAGTTTTCTCGGGTATAATTAATTTCACATATTAAATAAATTCACAACACACCATTAACAGAAATAACAGGGCGAGGACATTGCAGGTGAAAAACACCAATGACAGGACCGTTTGCATTTAAAAACAAAACTGCTAAGCGTCTTGTCATTGTGGGGATCCACCAAACTAACCAAATTGATATTGGAAATATCGGTCAAACTGGACAAGGTTGGGGCTGAATGTTCGGGTAAAATCCGTCATGCTAAAATAAATAGCAGCGATGGTTTAACCCGGGCACTAAACCCATAAACTCGTAGAACAAGGTAATAGTCAAAATATCACGAAAGGGACAAATTACACTCAGTGACTGTATAAAACTAAGGCGCAAATTAAACTGAGGATAATACCAGAGGCGAATAATATAAAAGATTATAGGGAAACCACAATACATAACCCCTATCTCTAAACAACTTTTGGCACGACATAGGCACTAATTTTTGGTAAAATACCACAGACAAGGAATATGTGTCTGCGATGAAAAACCCCACAATTTTGTAGGAATCAGGATATCATAAAAACTAAAATTTTTATTAATAAATGAGAACTACCAAATGCGGGGCAAAGCTTAATTAAAATGTTCTAAAATAAGCTGGAAAAAATACAGGTTGCAAAAATTAAACCCCTCCCCCCACCTCTTAAAAATATGGAGATGATGAATTTGACCATAGAAGGGCAATCAGCATAAAAACTTGTTAAGGGTTTTTGGAAAATACGTGAAACATATAAATATGGGCCTAGGAAAGACCTATTTTACTGAAAAAGCGGAAAAGACTTGAAAAAACCCTTAGGCTCCATTGAAATAACAAATCAAAAAAGAGAGAAGGGTTCAAGTTGAAAATATAGCCAGACAAAATTAACAAGGAAAAGAAACTGAATGGAGTCAGTTAAACTCTGCTATACGCACTTATTGAACTTGCTGAACGAAACTAGTACGAAAAATGTACTAAATAAGTACAAAATGAGTAGCATTAATACTACAGAGCTGTGTGCCATTATTACTGTGTGTTATGTGTGTTAAAATTACTGTGTGCCATGAAGGCCAGGTTTTTTTTTCTGCAGAAGGGCCACTTTTCTGTAAAAAGAATAGCCCAAAAGAAAATTGTGGCCATAAATCAAAAAGTGTGGCAATACTATAAATTATTAGTTATTGTGTGTGCAGGTTCATAATAGTCCTTTTAGCTGTAGCCCATGACAAGAGGACCTGGAAACGTTATAAGGAGATACCAGAAGGCAGTCCTGGTAAGCAAACCTTCAGAGTACAGGCAAAGTCATTTGATAATGGCATAACAGGTATAAGGTGAACAGCAAAAATTTTTTAGCTTATCAGATATAAGCTGTAAATAAAGCCTTAAACCAAAAAGACATTAAAGCTAAAAAAAGAGATATTACAGACAAAACATTATAAAACTGTCTCAAGTACCTAGAAATTCGAAAATAATTGAAAAGCTTAAAAGTCTGAATAAACAAACAGGCTTATAAGCTAATGACAGTTAATGACACAAGTGAGTTCGAAATAGAACCAAAGTTTTAAAACAAAATGTATATAGTCGTATATGGAAAAGTTATATGGTTGTAACAAATGTAATAGAGAAAATATCTACTGTTATAAATATATTTCGAAAAACTTTTATAAACAGAGAATGTATTTAAAAAAAAACTATAGAAATGTAAATAGAAAAGTTATGTTATATGAAATATTGCCAAGCCCTTATATAAAGGCTAATCACAGTTATCAGTTATAGTACATAAATCTATTTGTTGGAGTTGCTTTCGTTTTGTAAATATTTTAATTACAGTTAGGACTTATCATATAAAAGTCTTGAAGGACTTATTTAAAAGTTGTACAAAGAATAAATATTGCAGTGATTAAATAAATTATTAAAGTAAATAATTATTATTTGTTTTTAACAATTAAGTTATGGATCAACTTAACTTTTTTTAATATATTATATTATATATATATATATATAAATATATATATATATATATATATATATATATATATATATATATATATATATATATATAGTATATATATATATATATATATATATATATATATATATATATATATATATATATATATATATATATATATATATATATATATATATATATATATATATATATATATATATATATATATATATATATATATATATATATATAATTATATATATATATATATATATATATATAAATCCTAAACTATCCATGTAAATATAGTGAATTATATGTTGAGTATTTGTGTTTTTTTTATGTTTATATTATTCAAGAAGTATCCTACATTAATACTTCATAAGCAATTAACAAAATAATAATTGGAATTATATCCAATGCTAATCTATACCGTGTATTATTTTTTTTAATGCTTTAAGTTTTAAACAGTAGTTAAATATCCTATCTAGTTTTACGAATTAAAAAATAAATACTTATGTAAGCTATTACACAATGCTAATATATATACTATGTTTTTATCAACTTTAAGTTTTAACTAGTGATTTAATGTTATATGTAAATGTTTGACTTCGAGTCAACGTATTAATAATTTTTATTGTAAAATAATCCGTTTAGTATTAAGTTTGAAAGAATAATCCAGCAAGAAACATAATGTTTCGATTTAAGCGGGATATTATTTTTGGAGTAATTAAAAGAGAGAAAAGTAAATAAAAGTAATTAAACTTTACGAAATTGAGTGTTTCTTTCTACTATATATGTAAAATTTTATACTTTATATGTATTCTAATGTGAATATTTATTGTAGATACAGCCTTAGCTATTTTTTTTTTTTGGAAATCAAATTTTTCATAACATCCTTTTGGAGCCACTTCTCAATCATTTCTTTGAGGCATTTTTGGAAAGTAGCAAATTTCAAAGCCAGTTCAATTAGATCATGATACTATCAATTCATACCATCAGAAACCAAACCATACTTGATCAAATGATATTTGGAAACTATAACAGAAATAAAGACTTTACTAAGTTCATCAAAAGTGAGATAAAATCAGAACTTAATTTAGGCCTAGATATTGTGCTACATAGCCCAAATGGCTTATGTTATTGAAATATGTAAAAATGCTTTGTGCTGGAAAAATATGTGAAAATTTAAAAATCAATAATGTTATATGTAATTTATCCAAGGTAATTCTAAAACGAAAAATAAACGGTAGATAAACCACATCACACACATAAATTAAATTATTAAGGGAAATTAAATTTAAACTCAAATAATTCATAAACTTGTCTAATATAACTTGAAATCTAATTTAAGCAAAACCACTTATATTATGTTTAAGCCGCTTGGGGTCAAATTAAAACAGAAGATGCATGTGAACAGGGTAAAAGAGAATTGTCAGTCCTAGAGACAGAGAAAAAGAGAAACAAGGATGAATTTCAAATTGAAATCCTTCGACAAAAAAAAGAACATGGCCTATATTGGACCAAAAACATAACCCTAAGGAAGCCCATTGAGGGTAGATGCACATAATGACCCAAAAAGGCAGCATAATAGCTGTAAACGAAATTAAGTTGTTTTAAAAGTAAAATATTGAGAATTGGGACAATTCTTTTTTAAATGGGGAGTATTGTGGTAAAGCTTTCTAATTTAGTTAATTATTAATTGAGTAAAAATATATTAAGACGCAAAAACAACGTTTCAAAATACCACTTTTTAAGATAAAGATACAAATCGTGGAATGAATGGGCTTGGAGGGAACTTGCTCAATAACCAATTTCCTGGCTAAATGCGTCAACGTACCGGAAGGAGGTAGTTAGTTTTTCATATATATACCCCGATTTTTGAGACTGAAGGCAGACCTTTTGACTTGCAGGGTGAACCTCTGCCCGTTTATTTTTTCATTAGAAATACCTTGGGATTTTGTCGGATCATTGTAAGTGTCTGTATCTTATTATATATTGTTGCATTTTTTGAGAATTGTGTCTACTTGGGGCAGCCAGTCCCAGTAGCATATCTATATCTGTAATTATTATGTGTAAATTGAATAAAAGTATTATGTTTTAGACAACCTCTCTGCGGTCTACCTTTAGCCCCTCGAATATACCAAGTCGGTACGCCTCATTAGTTCGGTCACAGCCTAAGGCACGCTACCAAAGTTTAATTACCTTAGGGCCAGAGTTTATCTCCCCTATAAAGGGAGAATAAAGGCATCTACGACTAAAACACCCAAATACCATAAATATACACTTCACAACAGCGGTTGAACGGATCTATTCTGTCATCAAAGAGCTATAGCAAATACCACGTCTTCTATACAAAAATGTAGATGCACCGCTTATGCACAAATTCTTCAAAATTAGGCTTGTTGCATTTATAATCACCATTGCTAATCTCAAGAAATATCATCCATATCAAGTGTAGAACAATTCTGAACCTTGTGATGCTCAGCATTAAAGTTGTTCTTATCTTTTTATAAATTTTATTTATGACTCATTTTAATTTATTGACCTTGAAGCAGCACTTGGTGATTTAATTTTTTGTGTTGCTATTTATTTGTTTTCTATCTTTGTTTTGTGTCTCTTTTTTTTTGTCATGACATGCTCATGTTAGTTTCTGCTATTGTAGTGTGTAAATATATTCTATTCTATCACAATTTCCTTCGGGGAAATTCAGTTTTTTTAAATTCCCAGGTAATTTTAGTTAAATTTGTCATTAATAGACAAAACTATTTTGTTTATTTTTTATGTGTTGAAAGCTCAACTAAAACGACAAAGCCAGAATATTTCCTTAGAGGGAGGCTTTAGTAAAATTTAAAATCACAAAATGTGTTCCATTATCGTTATTATTTGTGGTCTGTTTTTCTTCGAAAAAATTCTGCAACTTGAACATTTCTAAATTTGCAATATAGAAAAATACTGTATTTGTAGTGTAAAGATTAGCCTAATTATTACTAAATCCTATAGCCACAGTTCTTATATGCACAGTTCTATGCTTCTTACTATTACTAAACATTTTTGGTCCTATATATAATTGGCATCTGGACATTCAGTGTTCAGAATGGCCATTGCCTACAGAGTAGGAAGATCTATAGTGTCTGGCATAGTCAAAGAGACACTAAAGTTCATTTGGAAGGTGCTGCAGCCCATATACATGAAACCCTTATCTACAAATGATCTTAATAGTGTCGCAAGAGAATTTTTTTAGCTTTAAAAAATGTCTTGTGGGTGTTGTTGATGGCAAACATTGTCAAATATTGTGCCAGCCTGAGAGTGGTTCAGATTTTTTTTTTATTTCCACCAGTTTTTTTAAGCATTATTTTAATAGTCGTGTCTGAAGCACAATAAAGATTTTTGTAAATAGATGTAGGTACAAAAGGGAAGAAAATGATAGTACAATCTTCTTCTGTTCATCCTTTGGACAAGCGATCAGAAATAATAAACCTCCTTTTCTTCCTCCAACTCCACCTGCAGCAAATGAAGAACCCTTGCCTCATGTCTTTGTTGGAGTTGAGGCATTGCCTCTCATGGAAAATTGTATGCGTCTCTTACCAAGAAGAGGTGGATTGACACACAATCAGCAAGTGTTGAATTATAGACTATCACGTGCACGAAGGTTGCTAGAAACAGCAGACGATATTATATAAGCAGCTTGTGTATTACACAGCTTTCTTATTACTAAAAATGCATCAAATGGATACCAGTATTTATCTTCAAGACTAGTAAATACAGAGTTTGGGGTGTGGCAGATCATTCACGATTCTCGGCACAATTTTAGTACGGGTTTTCAGGACTCTAGAAACCAATCTGGAAATTTTTCAGAAACAGGAGCTACTACTGTTAGACAAGAATTTTTTGACTTCTTTTGGGGCCCTGGAGCTGTTGGTTGGCAAGACTCTTCCTTAGCAAGCCATAACTATTAATTCTGCATGTTTTGTTTCTTTGTTTTAATTTTAGGTGTTTCATATGTTTTAACTGAATTTATTGTAATCTATGTGCAGTGGGCTTTTACTAACCAAATACTATTTTTAGATATATTCTTGCTTGAATTAAATTAATTAATTTATATTGCGTTCCAAATTTTGGAAGAACCTAATTGAATAATTATATTTTCGGTTTAAACTTTCAGCTTAAGATAGATGATATGGGAGATAAGATAAGGGAGAAAAGATGGGGGGGAGGTTTATTCCAAAAGTCATTGCACCAGATAACTTTAAAAAAATGGATCTTATACTTATTCTCTTTCTTCTTTATTATCTGGATTTTTCCAAATTCCATAAAAGTTAAATTAAAAACCAAGAGGGAAAGAGTAATGTCAAAAGATGTTATTTTACAACAAATCCAATTAATTTATTTTCATCAAACAGTTTGTGGTAACAAAACGTAAATTAGGAGCAGTGCAGCTCCTCATTTACACTGGGTACCCCCCCCCCCACCTTAAAACCATCAGGAGATCTTTATGAAAATCACACCGTCAGATCCAACATCTAAAGGAACGTTACTATAGAAGTTTCAAGCCCCTATATAAAAAAAATTTGGAATTTTTAGATAATCTCGGAGACCACACTGCCTTTCCATGACGACAAAACAAAAGTTCAAAATAGGAATAAAATCCTTTTTAATAGACACTGTATAGAAATTCACCAAAAATAAAACCTATTTCGGTCACATATAAGGTAACTGTCAACAGTAGTCAAACTGAATTATAAAAAAAAAACGATTAGAAATCAAATTCAAAAAATCAATTGTCAAATTAAAACTTTTTGTTCCAATTATTTAACAGTGACTCTTTAAACAAAAAGAACCTATAATTAGGTTAATAAGTTTTGTAAAAGTTCTAAAAAATACTTCAGTGTAAAGAAAGGCATTGAAGAGGGGGAAACCACCTTATATATGTAATAATTCCTGTTTGTTTTGAGTTTTAATGTTGCTCCTTTCTTTCAGTTTAAATAGAAACTTTTTTTTAAAATTTAATTATGTCAAGTTATGCAAGAAAAATAATACACACAAAATAAATTTCTTGATAGGGAGGGGAGGTATTTGATTAGTAAAAAATGTATGTATACTATTAGACAGGATTATAGGTATTCTCCCCCTCCCCCTCACGGAAAATACTCTTCTGAAAAATAACTCCCTCCTCCCGTGAAAAAAATATCCGCGCGGAAAATACCCACGTGGAAAATAAGGCTTTCCAAATTTGATAATATATCTTCTGCCAAATTGTTTACCATAACGCTGAATAAGATGCATCCAGTTATAATACCTTGAGGTATTCTGTTATAGACTAGTAGAGGATCTGAATAAGTATTCATGCATTTGACCACTCGAGATCATTGGCTTAAAAATGATGAGATAATTTTTACCAGAGAGGGGTCGATTTGGAATTCATGGGAAAGTTTATCAACTAAAACATTATGGTCAACATAATCGAAAGCCTTTTCCAGGTCAACTGAGAAGAGATTAGCCCAGGTATTAGGTGTCTCTAGGTTTTTTAGTATTGTGTCATACATATGTAATAGATAATGGGACGTTGACACTTTGGACGTTTCCAAATTGTCGGATTTCAATACGTTCTGCAATTGAGACCCTGAGCCAGTCAGATAAAAATGATTTGTACAGCTTTGAAAAAAGTGGTGTTAATGTTATTGGTCTAACTTTGTCAAAATCAACCATGATATTGCCCACCCTGCTGCTTTCCCCCTCCCTTCCTCCTAGTGTCCGGGACACAAAATTAAAGAGTCCAATAGTCTTAAAGAAAGAAATAGAGACTATCATTATTGAAATGTCTAAATTTGGTGCTTCAGATAGTGTCCAAATTCGTGAAACTGATAAATCCCAGGATACTTCAATGTACGTTGATCTAGAGACAAATTATTTGCAAGAAATAAATCCGACAAAAAAATTAGTGATACAAAAAAAAAAAATCTAAAAGATATTCATGAATTGATTATTAAGGAATCAAGCAGGTGCAACGAGCAAAGTTTCAATGAGACAAGTTTTAATAAGAGTGGGTTCATGGAGACCAAAAGACAAAACTTTGTATTTCAAGGATTATATTTTTCCAGTCACGCAACTGGAATTGCAGCCATTGACCCAATTTATAATAAAAGTGAATTAAAGGCGAACATTAAACCGATGGAGAAGATGATTAGTGTTAACAGCTGGGCTTACAAATATTCCAGTAATTTTGACGATGTTAGCGGCAATTCCGAAGTTAGGAATGTTGCTTGTAAGTTTCATCTGAATAATAAGTGTAATAGAAGATGTTCTTGTAGGTTT
Source organism: Artemia sinica (assembly GCA_027921565.1). NCBI lineage: Eukaryota > Metazoa > Arthropoda > Branchiopoda > Anostraca > Artemiidae > Artemia > Artemia sinica. The sequence continues at coordinate 770,849 of JAPEVW010000068.1, read as the reverse complement.
GTCCATTCGTGTATACATTTTTTAAATTCAGGTTCCGGTCAAAACCCAAACTGTAATCTTCCCCACCTTAGACCCTGCCAAAAATTTAACAGTGGAGTGTGTTTTAGTCTTAAGTGTTCATACTTATACATCCGTAAATCTCCCTCACATCAGAGTCCCCGTTTTTTATCCCCAAGTTTTCCCTAAAAATACCGAAAAAAACACCAGTTTTTTTCTCTACCAACGCCGAATTCTCCACACCAAACTATAGTTCCTCCCTTCAAAGACTTTCGACGTCAATCACTAACCCATGTTTCATCCTTCACAAAGAAATTCCACTCTTTAGACCGAACCTCCTCCCATGTACAGCCAATGTCTACAAATCAAAACCACTCTTTCAAAGAGATCCCATTCCTCTCTATGTCCCTCCTAGTCATCCCCCCCCCCCCCACTTTATCCCAGGAACACACCACTCCCATATATACCTCCCGACCCTCATCACACAAGAATTAGCCAGGTGGGAATTATTTAAAAGCAAATACAAATTGTCTTACTGTTCCACTTTTTCCACCCCCAAAAACTGTCCCACCCTTACAGAAAACAACAATCCAGACTCCACTACCCACAACAGCCCACATTCAAAATAATAAATCTAAGTCATATGAAAAATATTGTGACGCATCACGATACAATTTCCCAATATGTACCTAAGTAATGCCGAAAGCTCGAATTTCGACAAGCTTAAGGAAGTAAGCATAACTGCAGGACTATGAGATCTAAATGTTATTTCCATCACGGAGGTGCATTACCAAAATACATCTTTACTAAATTTAAATGGCTACCATAAATTTATTAAATTAAGGCCCCATGACCATCCTCTGGGAAAAAAAGTTCTCCTGTTCATTAGAGAATATTTATGCCCAAGACAATTCCTACACCAGATTTAACGAGTTTGAAGAAATTCTTTGGATATGTATTAGACCGAAGGTTTTGCCCCGTCCATTAAATACTATTATGGTTGGACTTTTCAATTTCGCTCCCAATCAAAACCTACAGTCAAAACAGAACTTCAAAGAAAAATTAAATGGCAGCACTGATCGAATTCAACTAAAATATCCTTACGCCGGAATTTTTTTTTGGGGTATAAAGATGATTTATCTGTAGACTCAACTTACCGTAATTTTGATCTCAAACAAATGGTAGATTTCCCAACGACGAAGGGAGACACCCAACTAGATATTATTTACACTAATATAAAACAATACTATAAAAAACCAACTCTGCTTCCTGCACTCGGTCATAGCTACCATTATTCAATTAAAATTATCCCAGATTTTGAGGCCAAACACAATTATCAAATTACCAAAATTTGCTCCAGACCAGTAACAGATAAACACTTATTAGAATTCAGAAATTGGATAACAAGCGAAATTCGGAGCGAAATTATAAAAGCAGAAGATGTTAATGACAAAGTCTTACAGCTCCATGGACTCCTGACTAAAACACTACATTGGATAATTCCCAGTAAAAAAGACCAAAGTGTTCCATCGACAAACCGTTCTTCAATCATAACCTTAAAAAAACAAGTCTTGAAAAAATTTAATGCCATAATGAAGGAAAAATTCTAGAGGATAACAAATTAATGAAAAATTGAAGAGGAACTTTGTAGGGCTGCATCAAATTTTTACAAAAACAAAATGAATCACTTATGCAGTACCAATCCAACAAAATGGTATGAGGAAATAAAACTTATTTGTTGCAAACAACATAAACAACTAAATATTAACCTAAATGAGCCTCCTATAAAAACCGCAAACGACTTAAACTGCCACCTTAGTTTTATTTCCCATCGTTACCTACCCTTGAATCCGGAGAGAATTTCCTCCAAAACCTCTGAAGATAATTTACCAATAATCACAAAATCTGATATTACAAATAAAATCCAAAAATTAAAAAAACAGTATCTGCCCGGTAGATATTCGGATCGCCCTCATAAAATCATTCTCCGATAAAATCTCAGAGCCACTGGTAGATATTTTCAACAAAATCACAAAAACAGGCGAATTCCAGGTTCTTTGGAAACAAGGTTATGTTACTCCAGTTCCAAAAAAGGTGCCGTGGTTGATTTTGACAAAGTTAGACCCATAATATTAACACCACTTTTTTCGAAGCTGTACAAATCATTTTTTATCTGACTGGCTCAGGGTCTCAACTGCAGAACGTATTGAAATCTGACAATTTTGAAACGTCCCAAAAGTGTCAACGTCCACTATCTAGTACATATGTATGAAACAATACTGAAAAACCTAGAAGCACCTAATACCTGGGCAAATCTCTTCTCAGTTGACCTGGAAAAGGCTTTCTACTATGTTGACCATAATGTTTTAGTTGATAAACTTTCCCATGAATTCCAAATCGACCCCTCTCTGGTAAAAATTATCATCATTTTTTAAGACAACGATCTCAAGTAGTCAATGCATGAATAGTTAATCAGAACCTATACCAGTCTATAACGGAATACATCAAGGTAGTATAACTAGACTCATCTTATTCAGCGTTATGGTAAACAATTTGGCAGAAGATATCCCCTTACGATGCAAATTTGTGGATGGAATGACTCTACTAGAGGTCGCCAGGAAAAATTTAAATAGTAGTTCACTAGAAATCCTTGAAGATGTTGCAACAGATGCCCTCAAAAAGAAAATGCATGTAAACACATTGAACTCTACAATCCTAAAAATCTATTTTCTAAGCACAAACCCCTCATTTACGTCTATTATTCCAAGGGAACTTATGACACAAAAAATAAAACTTCTAGTGGTAACTATAACTTCGGATCTTAAATTGGAAGCCCATATTTCAAACATAACCAAGCAAGCCAACATTTCCCTAGCTTTCCTTAAGCAATTGGCAAAATATCAATGCCCGGCTTCTCATATTTTGAAATTTTGCCTATATTTTATTCACCCAACTCTCGAAAATGCTTGCCCTCTATGGCACTTCTCATTAAGTAAAAATCCAACCAAAAGGTTGGAATCCGTTCAGAAAATGGCTTTCAAAATAATCGCATGGAAAGGGAAGTTGCCTTACTTCTACTTCTTACAAAAAGTTTAAAATCAAAAACCCTGGAAAATAGACGACATGATCTCTGCCTCTGTTTTGGTGATAATGCGAGAAAACAACATCCAAACTGAAGACTTTTTTCCACCTTCCCATAATCCTGAACTGAAGCCTCTCCCAAGAGACACAAAAAAATCCCATCCCCATTCTAGAACCTGTAAAAACTAAAGCAAAAAGAAAATATTTAGGTAGCTTTATACCAACCTTCACTAAAATATTTAACACCTCCAATACCTCTTAATGAATCCTTTTCTTAACTCTTTTGACACTCTTGTTTTTTGTTTGTTTGTTTTTTGTTTGTTTTTTATGCCTTTTTATGACTAAATTTTTACCTTTAATGTAGGACGTGTTTGATATGACATTATTCTAGTCACTTTAATATTTTTCTTAATTGTTTAATTTCTATTTGTCTATATTTTGTCGGTTTATATTTCTTAATGTTTTGTTGTCCCTGAACCTATTTACATTGAAGTGCTTGTGATGGTTGTTGTTTACTTCATTTTTTTGACACAAACTTATATTCAGCGATATGTCGCTTGTGAAAAGTTTTAAAATAAAGCATTATTCTATTCATTCTAAAAGCAACACTACAAAAACTGGTGGGTGGAATCCTTTTTAATGTGTTTTTTTTTCAACTCAGCAGTGGTTTTTTATAGCAAGGTAGAGTCATATGTGAGTGTTTTTATGTAAATGAAAAGTTGTTTAAAAAATATTTTTAACTCCGAAGTAGCGGCTGGCCCGGGGGAGGGATCTGGCCTTCGGTCGGCCACCGCCAGCAGCCACCGCACCCTTCTGGGGGGGCCCCTTTCTTATTGTGATAATTGCTTTTTTTAGTGTCTTTTTATTGCATAAAATATATAGCATATATAAATATATAGCATATAAATATATAGCACATATATAGCATATGTATGTATATAGCAAGAAGCTTGCTATATATATGTATATATATATAGCAAGACCTTGCATCGTTGTGTTCAATCAACAAAAGTGTTATATTATACAAAACCTCTCTACAACATTATTTAAGCTTCTCAACTATACCAGTAGGACGCCAACATAAATAATGAGGTCAAACTTAAGGGCAAGCTTCCCGAGTCTTAGCCACGTGAGGACCGTATATCATCCCCCTCCAAAGGTCAGGATAAACCAAATTGAACGAATTTAATACATTATTACTAAATCGCTACTCAGTCCATAATTCACAAGAAGTTACACATTTTCGTTTCCTTCTCCTATGCCGTGACATCGAATCAAGTTTTTGATAGAATATAAGCGAATATCCACTAATAATACAGATTCTGATGTTGGCACAAGTATTGGGAATACAAGCCACAAGGAACACGAAGGAATAACTGAAAAGACAAGGAAATGAGGCTTATCAATTTATCATTCGGATTTACTAACATTATCACCGATAATTTGGAAAAACCAATGTGTTTGTTGTATTCAAAAATTTTGGCTGCTGAAATTATGAGACCCGACGAACTGAAACGGCACCTTAAAACTATAAATTCTTTATACGTTCATTAGCCCAAGAATTTTTTTTAAGGAAAATAGGATGAGGTATCTAAAAAAAAGCAAACTTTCCGCTCCTTTAAATGCCTTATTAGCATCATACCTAGTGCTGTAGAGAATCGCGCAATGTAAAAAGCACCACTAAATACCAGAAATCTTAGTCTTGCCAACAGCTATTGATACGCTCAAAAAACTGTTTGGTCAATCTTTTGCAAATCAGCTTCAACAAATACCAATTACTGATAATCGAATTGGCAGAAGAATTGATGATATATTTGAAGATCTTTGTGACCAATTAGCTTGTCGGATACGTTCTGCAAAATTCGTCATACAAATAAATGATGCTACTGATGTAGCGAAAGAGGCATATTTAATTCCATATGTTCGATATGTTAACGACATTAATATAACTGAAAATATCTTGTCTTGCAAGCCAATTCCTGACAGAGCCCAATCTAATAAAATTTTCAAAATAATTGACAGATTTTTAATGAAAACGACATAATGTGGGATTGTTGCATTGGGCAACAATTCCACATTAATGACGACTGACGATGTACAATCAATGGCAGGACACGTAACTGGCCTTGAAACATTAGATAAAAAGAAAACACCCAAGGGTCTCTGGATACACTGCATACTCCACAAGGCAGCTTTCCCATCAAAAACTATAAACGAGGAACTCCACATTGTTTTCGCAAAGGTAACAAAAATATAAATTACATAAAAAAAACAGTCCACTAAAAGCAAGGTTGTTCACAAAACTGTATGAAGATATGCGAGCTAATTACAGGTCCCTTCTGTACTATTGTGAAGGGCGCTGGCTATCTCGTGGAAAAGTGATTCAAAGAGTACTTGAACTCAAAGAAGAAATTGCGATGTTTCTCGAAGAGAATCATAATAAAGACAGCAATATGTTTAGGGATGATAATTTTATTGTTACTTACATACTTGGTGGAAATTTTTGAAAAATCGAGTGTTTTGAATAAATCATTAGAAGGATTGCAAATGCATTTGCTTATACAAAAAGAGATAGTGAAAGCATTTAGTAAAAAAGTTGAGCTATGGAAATTAGATTTGCAAATAAAAGATACATATGTTGACACGTTTAAATTTATGCGCCCGAGAAAACATAGAAGCAAAATAAAATCTATTTTTGGAACACTTGAATGGTTTGTTGCATTAATTTTAGAATTATTTTGGTGATCTTGATTTTTCAGTTTCTGTGGATAGAGAACACATTTATTGAAGAAAATTATGATGAGTTTGGATTGACAAGTTTAAAAAAAGAAAAATTAATTTAACTATCTTATGATAGTACATTAAACTTAAATTTCAGAGTGTATCTCTGGTTCAATTCTGGTTGTATCTTCATACAGAATATAAAGCTTTGAAAAACAAAATTTGAAAGTACTGCTGCCGTTCACAACATCAAATTTATGCGAAACAGATTTTTCCGCCTTGGCTGTAATGAAATCCAAATATCGACCTCGTTTCGTAGTAGAAAAAAGATACGAGTGGCTAAAACGTCATAAACAACAATATTTGATTAACTTAGTGCTAATTCAGGAGAACATCAATATCATTAAAACAATAATAAAATATTATTTTCCCATTAGTATGTATTAATTAAATTTTATAAAAGTAAAAATTTTAGTGTTTTTATTTAATAAACACTTAAGGAGGGAACCAAATACTTAAAATATTTTTAAGGGAGGCGTAGTAACATTAAGTTTACAGACCACTGTAGTAGAGCGTGAAAGCATGTGTAGAATCAGAAAAAGGAACTGGTAGGAGAGTCATAGAGATCATAATGGGAACAATTCATTCGTGGATCCTTTTCCATACTTAATATTTAGTGTCATAATTACAGACTATATTTATAATTATCTGAATTTTTCTGTGTATAAAAATTAATTATATGATGGGTGTAGTTTGTTAGTATCACTAAACGTGCTAACTGTTCAGAGGTGGTTTTAGGGGATCATTATTTCAAATAAATATTCTAATAGTTGTAATCATTTTGTAATGTTTTAATTTATTTTTATTAAAATACAGTATAGGTTACAGCTAATAAATTAAAATAATCAATACATTAATAATTAACAAGTAAAAAAATAAAAAAAAAGTGTTTACATAATTCAACAATAATAATCAAAACCAACTAAGCAAATTTGTTAATATTTGGCCACAAAATTTTATAGGGCAAGGGAGGAGGAAAGCTATTCAAGAATTTGCCCCGGGTGCAATAGAGGCCAGAACCGTCATTGGATTCAAACTCAAATTAGAGATTGAAAAATTGATGATTTGTGTATTTGATATATGCATAAAGTACGTGGGTTTCTCATGAAAGCTTATGACAGATGTTGATATATCGACTATGTTATAAAGAAATCGTGTAGTTTTCCAGATCTGACAGCAATCAATCATGAAATAAGAAACTATTGAAGAAGACGTGTCAAATAAAGCAGAACAATTCAATTACAAAAATCTTGATAACCTGTTTCAACCCCCTACGTCACGCCTAGATGATTAATTAATATCAAAAATTGCTTGGACATAAATAGTGAAAAGTGTCAGTCGAAAAAGACTTACAACACTAACGTTCAAAGCGTTGATCTAAAACATCCCAAAAGCCAAATGTTTGTTAATAATGTCAGAAATCATAGAACAATTTATGTGTTTACTCAGTAAGAACAAAAACACAAAAGTTTGGTAGCTAAAACTCCTATCGATCTTAGTTGATAAAGGTTATAACTTGTTTAAAAATTTTAATTAAAACTTATCAAGGCAATTCATCAAATTTTCAAAACATTCAAAATCAGAACATTCAAAACATTCAAATGAGTCTGAATGATCTCAGAGTCATAACATCTATTTTGCACCAGACCTAATTGATACCAGTTCAAGGGCGGATTAATTGTTTTAATGTGAATTTACCCGGATAAAGATAAATATAGTGGTGAAAAACAGCTGTTTGCCTGTTGGTAGCTGTGTTCGAGATCCTACTGGAGCTATATATATTGGCTATTGGATATTACCTTATTTTCGGATATTACCTTGTTCTTGAAGCGTGACCATAGCTAATTTAATCGGACTATTTTCTTAAGTTACAAGGATGAACTATTATGAAACTGTAAAGATTGAATTGCATTAACTATGTCACTCGCACGAATACTACCTGTGTGTGGTTTTGTGCCAAGTAAATAAAGGATTTACACTTGAAACTGTATGAAAAAGGCTGGATTTGTTTGTTTTATTAGTTAATAGATGCTATGCTGTTTTGGATGTAAGAAAACGATGCAGAGGGACTTTGCAGGCAACCACGGTCCACTGGGCCACATTGCATGAGGTGTGAGTGACAACATCATCGATGGACACTTACAGATAAGTCTCATTTGTTGTTTTTCTTTTTTTTTTTCTCCTGCTCACGTTGATCATGCCGCCATACAAGCGATTCGATTTAGCAGTGGCGAAATTTGCAGGTTATCCATTGTGGCATGTGCGAATTATAAAAATTATGAAAAATGATGGCAAGCGTATAAACTATTTGATATTCTTGTACGGGGATAATATTTGCTCGATCTTACGAGCCAATTGTTTCTGAGAGTAATTTTGTATCATATGAAAATAACGTTCAAGAAGCTTCTACTATAACTAAGAAGAATTTTAAACTCACATTTGATGAACTTGACCGTTTTCCTGAGATTTACAGGTCGATTTCAAAAGCATTTTCTGCCCTAAAAGTATCCAATGCAGCTGCTGCATTACTCGGTTAAAAATCTGCCTTATTTGCACCTTAGCAACAATGAGTGGTCCATTGTGGAAGCTGTCATTGAGGTTCTTCACCCGTTCAAACAGGCATCGGTGATAGCTATCGGGTATAATAATATTACGGCAAGCAAAGTTGTGCTGATGATCGAAGAACTTATTTTTGTTATTTTAGAAGTTATTTTATGAGACGCCCGATAGTAGTGCTATTGCTGAGTCGGACAATGGCCTGAAGGAATTATTAGCTGTTGAACTCAGGAGATATTTTTTTAACAGTTCTAGGTTTATATGCTACTCTTCACAAGAGACGACTTTTTTGACCCTGCAATTTGCGGGAAAATGAACAATATAGACAGAGATTCGGATCGTCAGCCCGTCTCTTCACTTCTCCAGCAATTCATTTCCGAGAAGATAACAATGCACTCGCTGTCAAGGATTCTGGTAACTTCTTAAAAATTACAGAAGCCTGAAAAATGGCCGATCATCATTGGAAACATAGTCACCCCCATCACCACTTCGTTGTGAATTATATGACCGTATCTTTTTAAAGACTTGGCTAATCAAATATGCCCATGTATCTTTGTACCCAGGTAACTTAAAAAAAGAAAATGTATTTTAGTTAAAATTTACAACCAAGATGAATACAACAGTATTAAGGATGTTAGTCTATAACAATTCTATTTCTTTCAATATAATAAGACATACAGGTAAAACTTAGTTACACAAAGTAAATTCCGTAAGAGGGGAGAAAAGATGGGAGGGGGAGGTTTATTCCAAAAGTCATTGCACCAGATACCTTTAAAAAATGAATCTTATACTTATTCTCTTTCTTCTTTATTATCTGGATTTTTCCAAATTCCATAAAAGTTAAATTGAAAACCAAGAGGGAAAGAGTAATGTCAAAGATGTTATTTTACAACAAATCCAATTAACTTATTTTCATCAAACAGTTTGTGGTAACAAAACGTAAATTAGGAGCAGTGCAGCTCCCCATTTACACTGGGTACCCCCCCCCACCTTAAACCATCAGGAGATCTTTATGAAAATCACACCGTCAGATCCAACATCTAAAGGAACGTTACTATAGAAGTTTCAAGCCCCTATATAAAAAAAATTTGGAATTTTTAGATAATTTCGGAGACCACACTGCCTTTCCATGACGACAAAACAAAAGTTCAAAATAGGAATAAAATCCTTTTTAATAAACACTGTATAGAAATTCACCAAAAAAATAAAACCTATTTCGGTCACATATAAGGTAACCGTCATCAGTAGTCAAACTGAATTATAAAAAAAAAAAAACGATTAGAAATCAAATTCAAAAAATCAATCGTCAAATTAAAACTTTTTGTTCCAATTATTTAACAGTGACTCTTTAAACAAAAATAACCTATAATTAGGTTAATAAGTTTTGTAAAAGTTCTAAAAAATACTTCATTGTAAAGAAAGGTATTGAAGAAGGGGAAACCACCTTATATATGTAATAATTCCTGTTTGACTTGAGTTTTAATATTGCTCCTTTCTTTCAGTTAGTCCTTTCTTTTTTTAAAATTTAATTATGTTAAGTTATGCAAGTAAAAATAATACACACAAAAAAAATTTCTTGATAGGGAAAGGAGGTATTTGATTACTAAAAAATGTATGTATGCTATTAGACAGGATTATAGGTATTCTCCCCCTCCTCCCCCCCCTCACGGAAAATACTCTTCTGAAAAATAACTACCACCCCGTGAAAAATACCCCGCGCGGAAAATACCCACGTGGAAAATAAGGCTTTCCAAATTTGATAATATATCTTCTGCCAAATTGTTTACCATAACGCTGAATAAGATGGGTCCAGTTATACTACCTTGAGGTATTCTGTTATAGACTAGTGGAGGTTCTGAATAAGTATTCATGCATTTGACCACTTGAGATCGTTGGCTTAAAAATGATGAGATAATTCTTACCAGAGAGGGGTCGATTTGGAATTCATGGGAAAGTTTATCAACTAAAACATTATGGTCAACATAATCGTCAGCCTTTTCCAGGTCAACTGAGAAGAGATTAGCCCATGTATTAGGTGTCTCTAGGTTTTTCAGTATTTTGTCATACATATGTACTAGATAGTAGGTCGTTGACACTTTTGGGACGTTTCCAAATTGTTGGATTTCAATACGTTCTGCAATTGAGACCCTGAGCCGGTCAGATAAAAATGATTTGTACAGCTTTGAAAAAAGTGGTGTTAATGTTATTGGTCTAACTTTGTCAAAATCAACCATGATATTGCCCACCCTGCTGCCTTCCCCTTCCCTCCCTCATAGTGTCCGGGACACAAAATTGAAGAGTCCTATAGTCTTAAAGAAAGAAATAGAGACTATCATTATTGAAATGTCTAAATTTGGTGCTTCAGATAATGTCCAAATTCGAGAAACTGATAAATCCCAGGATATATATATATATATATATATATATATATAAATATATATATATATATATATATATATATATATATATATATATATATATATAATATATTATATATATATATATATATATATATATATATATATATATATATATATATATATATATATATATATATATATATATATATATATATATATATATATATATATATATATATATATATATATATATATATATATATATATATATATATATATATATATATATATATATATATATATATATATATATATAATATATATACATATAGCAAGACCTTGCATCGTTGTGTTCAATCAACAAAAGTGTTATATTATACAAAACCTCTCTACAACGTTATTTAAGCTTCTCAACTATACCAGTAGGAGGCCAACATAAATAATGAGGTCAAACTTAAGGGCAAGCTTCCCGAGTCTTAGTCACGTGAGGACCGTATATCATGCCCCTTCAAAGGTCAGGATAAACTAAATTGAACTAATTTAATACATTATTACTAAATTGCTACTCAGTCCATAATTCACAAGAAGTACACATTTCCGTTTCCTAGTCCTATGCCGTGACATCGAATCAAGTTTTTGATAGAATATAAGCAAATATCCACTAATAATACAGATTCTGATGTTGGCACAAGTATTGGGAATACAAGCTACAAGGAACACGAAGGAAGAACTGAAAAGACAATGAAATGAGACTTATCAATTTATCATTCGGATTTACTAACATTATCACCGATAATTTGGAAAAACCAATGTGTTTGTTGTATTCAAAAAATTTTGACTGCTGAAATTATGAGACCCGACAAATTGAAACGGCACCTTAAAACTATAAATTCTTTATACGTTGATAAGCCCAAGAATTTTTTTAAGGAAAATAGGATGAGGTATCTAAAAAAGCAAACTTTCCGTTCCTTTAAATGCCTTATTAGCATCATACCTAGTGCTGTAGAGAATCGCGCAATGTAAAAAGCCCCACTAAATACCAGAAATCTTAGTTTTGCCAACAGCTATTGATACGCTCAAAAAACTGTTTGGTCAATCTTTTGCGAATCAGCTTCAACAAATACCGCTTACTGATAACCGAATTGGCAGAAGAATTGATGATATATTTGAAGATCTTTGTGACCAATTAGCTTGTCGGATACGTTCTGCAAAATTCGTCATACAAGTAAATGATGCTACTGATGTAGCGAAAGAGGCATATTCAATTCCATATGTTCGATATGTTAACGACATTAATATAACTGAAAATATCTTGTCTTGCAAGCCAATTCCTGACAGAGCCCCATCTAATAAAATTTTCAAAATAGTTGACAGATTTTTAATGAAAACGACATAATGTGGAATTATTGCATTGGGCAACAATTCCATATTAATGACGACTGACGATGCACAATCAATGGCAGGAAACATAACTGGCCTTGAAACATTAGATAAAAAGAAAACACCCAAGGGTCTCTGGATACACTGCATACTCCACAAGGCAGCTTTCGCATCAAAAAACTATAAACGAGGAACTCCACATTGTTTTCGCAAAGGTAACAAAAAATATAAATTACATAAAAAAAACAGTCCACTAAAAGCAAGATTGTTCGCAAAAACTGTATGAAGATATGCGAGCTAATTACAGGTCCCTTCTGTACTATTGTGAAGTGTGCTGGCTATCTCGTGCAAAAGTGATTCAAAGAGTACTTGAACTCAAAGAAGAAATTGCGATGTTTCTTGAAGAGAATCATAATAAAGACGGCAATATGTTTAGGGATGATAATTTTATTGTTACTTACATACTTGGTGGATATTTTTGAAAAATCGAGTGTTTTGAATAAATCATTAGAAGGATTGCAAATGCATTTGCTTATACAAAAAGAGATAGTGAAAGCATTTAGTAAAAAAGTCGAGCTATGGAAATTAGATTTGAAAATAAAAGATACATATGTTGACACGTTTAAATTCATGCGCCCGAGAAAACATAAAAGCAAAAAAATCTATTTTTGGAACACTTGAATGGTTTGTTGCATTAATTTTCGAATTATTTTGGTGATCTTGACTTTACCGTTTCTGTGGATAGAGAACACATTTATTGAAGAAAATTATGATGAGTTTGGATTGACAAGTTTAAAAAAAAGAAAAATTAATTTAACTATCTTGTGATACTACATTAAACTTAAATTTCAGAGTGTATCTCTGGTTCAATTCTGGTTGAATCTTCATACAGAATATAAAGCTTTGAAAAACAAAGCTTTGAAAGTACTGCTGCCGTTCACAACGTCAAAATTTATGCGAAACAGATTTTTCCGCCTTGGTTGCAATGAAATCCAAATATCGACCTCGTTTCGTAGTAGGAAAAAAGATACGAGTGGCTAAAACGTCATACACAACAATATTTGATAAACTTTGTGCTAATTCAGGAGCACATCAATATCATTAAAACAATAATAAAATATTATTTTCCCATTAGTATGTATTAATTAAATTATATAAAAGTAAAAATTTTAGTGTTTTTATTTTATAAACTCTTAAGGAGGGAACCAAATGATTAAATATTTTTAAGGGAGGCGTAGTAACATTAAGTTTATAGACCACTGAAGTACAGCGTGAAAGCGTGTTTAGAATCAGAAAAAGGAACTGGTAGGAGAGTCATAGAGATCGTAATGGGAACAATTAATTCGTGGATCCTTTTCCATACTTAATATTTAGTGTCATAATTACAGACTATATGTATAATTATCTGAATGTTTCTGTATATAAAAAGTATTACATGATGGGTGTAGTTTGTTAGTATCACTAAACGTGCTAACTGTTCAGAAGTGGTTTTAGGGGATCATTATTTCAAATAAATATTCTAATAGTTGTAATCATTTTGTAATGTTTTAATTTATTTTTATTAAAATACAGTATAGGTTACAGCTAATAAATTAAAATAATCAATACATTAATATTTAACAAGTAAAAAAAAAAATTAAAAAATTATTTACATAATTCAACAATAATAATCAAAACCAACTAAGCAAATTTGTTAATATTTGGCCTCAAAATTTTATAGGGCAAGGGAGGAGGAAAGCTATTCAAAAATTTGCCCCGGGTGGAATAGAGGCCAGAACCGGCATTGGATTCAAACTCAAATTGGAGATTGAAAAATTGATGATTTGTGTATTTGATATATGCATAAAGTACGTGGGTTTTTCTCATGAAAGCTTATGACAGATGTTGATATATCGACTATGTTATAAAGAAATCGTGTAGTTTACCAGATCTGACAGCAATCAATCATGAAATAAGAAACTATTGAAGAAGACGTGTCAAATAAAGCAGAACAATTCAATTACAAAAATCTTGATAACCTATTTCAACCCCCTACGTCACACCTAGATGATTAATTAATATCAAAAATTGCTTGGACATTAATAGTGAAAAGTGTCAGTCAAAAAAGACTTGCAACACTAACGTTAAAAGTGTTGATCTGAAACATCCCAAAAGCCAAATATTTGTTGATAATGTCAGAAATCATAGAACAATTGATTTGTTTACTCAGTAAGAACAAAAATACAAAAGTTTGGTCGCTAAAATTCCTATCGATCTTAGTTGATAAAGGTTATAACTTGTTTAAAAACTATGATTAAAACTTATCAAGGCAATCCATCAAATTTTCAAAACATTCAAAATCAGAACATTCAAAACATTCAAATGAGTCTGAATGATCTCAGAGTCATAACACCTATTTTGCGCCAGACTTAATTGATACCAGTTCAAGGGCGGATTAATTGTTTTAATGTGAATTTACCCGGATTAGCTGTTTGCCTGTTGGTAGCTGTGTTCGAGATCCTACTGGAGTTATATATATTAGCTATTGGATATTACCTTGTTCTCGGATATTACCTTGTTCTTGAAGCGTGACCATAGCTAATTTAATCGGACTATTTTTTTTTTAAGTTACAAGGATAAACTATTATGAAACTGTAAAGATTGAATTGCATTAACTATGTCACTCGCACGAATACTGATCTACCTGTGTGTGGCTTTGTGCCAAGTAAATAAAGGATTTACTTGAAACTGTATGAAAAAGGCTGGATTTGTTTGTTTTATTAATTAATAGATGCTATGCTGTTTTGGATGTAAGAAAACGATGGAGAAAGACTTTGCGGGCAACCAGGGTCTACTGGGCCACCTTGCATGAGGTGTGAGTGACAACATCATCCATGGACACTTACAGATAAGTCTCATTTGTTGTTTTTCTTTCTTTTTTTTCTCCTGCTCACGTTGATCATGCCGCCATACAAGCGATTTTATTTAGCAGTGGCGAAATTTGCAGGCTATCCATTGTCGCATGTGTAAATTATAAAAATTATGAAAAATGATGGAAAGCGTATAAACTATTTGATCTTCAGGTACGGGGATAATATTTGCTCGATCTTACGAGCCAATTGTTTCTGAGAGTAATCTTGTATCATATGAAAATATTGTTCAAGAAGCTTCTACTATAACTAAGAAGAATTTTAAATTCGCATTTGATGAACTTGACTGTTTTCCCGAGATTTACAGGTCGATTTCAAAAGCATTTTTTGTCCTAAGAGTATCCAATGCAGCTAATGCATTAACTGCTTAACAATCTGCCTTATTTGCACCTTAGCAACAATGAGTGGTCCATTGTGGAAGCTGTCATTGAGGTTCTTCACCCGTTCAAACAGGCATCGGTGATAGCTATCGGGCATAATAATATTACGGCAAGCAAAGTTGTGCTGATGATTTAAGAACTTATTTTTGTTATTTTAGAAGTTATTTTATGAGACACCCGATAGTAGTGATATTGCTGAGTGGGACAATGGCCTGAAGGAATTATTAGCTGTCGAACTCGGGAGATATTTTTTTAACAGTTCTAGGTTTATATGCTACTCTTCACAAGAGACGGCTTTTTTGACCCTGCAATTTGCGGGAAAATGAATAATATAGACAGAGATTCGGATCGTCAGCCCGTCTCTTCACTTCTCCAGCAATTCATTTCCGAGAAGAGAAATACAGAATGAACCCTTCAAATCCAATTGAACTATGCATCTTTCCCAATTGACTTTACTCGTATCAAGATAAAGACTAAAGAAAATGCATTACCATCTCCACATCAAGAAGACAGCTAGTTTGCTAAGTTTCTCGAGACAACAGGTCTTCGGATGAACTCTTCAAATCAAAATGCTAACAATATAAGCAGTGCCCGGACAGCAGCAAATATTATAAGGGCATATGAAGAGAGAGTTTCAGTGAGTTTTGTTGAATTTTTTTTAATAGGAGAAAAATGTAAATGAAGGGTAAAAGGGAAAAATTGAAAAAGGGAAGGGAAAGATGAAAACATATAATAAAAATACTGAAAATGATATTAAAGGCTAATAATCCTTATTACAAATTTTGATCATGTTAATTATGTATAGTAGCAGAGTGTGTTTTTATAATTATTGTTTGGATAAATTTTTCAAAAAATAAATGTCGTTTTTAAATTAGTGTAGGTGACATTAAAGTTTTGAAATTATGTGAAAAAGATTATTATGTCACCGAGAGGAGAGGAGGTGGGATTAAAAAAAGTGTATACACCAAACTGGCAAATGTAAATGAACCCTCACCCCACCCCCCCCCCACCCCACAACAGACAAAATAACTATTGATTCCCAAACTCACATACTCAACAAAACCAGTATAGTGCAAGAATGGTATATCCAGGAAGATTTAATAGGAATACAGAAAATTTGCCGACGGGAAATGCCTATAAATTTTTTATAGGTCCTACCCAATAATAGTACCGTCTTTTAGTGATAATCATAACATGTTACCTATATTCAATGATTTTTGTGGGGAAAACATTTATTTTAAAGCAGTAGGAGATACTGGCGCGACAGTTAAAATAATAAACTCATGCGTATTCAATAAATTACCCTCGTAAAGTAAGCGACGGAAGAATTTTAATAATCCCAATTCAACTAGTGTAACAGGGCATAAATTGGATGCAAAAGGTTCAATTTGCCTAGACGTAAAAAAAAACTAACAGAATTTTTCCGACAACTTTATAATATGCAGAAATTTTCCATACGAAGCCATTATGGGCGCTAATTTTTTAAAGTCAAATAAGGCACTATTGGACGAAGGGAATGAAAGGCTCGTATACCCGGCAAATTCTTCTCCCCGACGGGTAGAGGAAGAAGATGCAAAAGTGAATAAATGAAATCTTTTGTATCTCATTTCTTGCCACGTAGAGGACATTGTATTGCCAGAAATTCGCCCTCCTCCCAGAATAAGGAAGTAAATTTAAATAACAAGTGGATTGAATCTACAAAAATAAAAATAGGTGATATGCAACACTATAGGTCGAATGAACTTAAGGAAATAGTGGAATTATGAAAGAAACTAATAAACCCCAACGCGGTTCATGCCCAACCAACATTACTTGCACAAGACATGACGCAACAGAGCGCCATTCTAAATTTAATAGAAAATGAAATTGAAGAGAAATATTATGGGTTCACAGTACGAATAACAAAAGTCCCCTCCCAAAACAATGCAAAGAATTCAAATTTCACAAATGACCGAACCAGTAAACGACAATTCTGAAATATGGTTTGAGGATCCGTCGGATGAAATCCCCGAAAATCTGCTATGCGAAGAACAGATTGTGTCCTACGAAAAGGGAGAAGGTTTTATTTGGGTAGCTAATACCCATGAAAAGGATACAATCCCGATAAAAAAGGGAACATGCCTAGTTCAAATTCAAATTACCCCGTACCGTGAATTAGAAAAATGAAAAATTTCAAAAGATACCTAGTTTGACAGCATTAATACCTCAAATGACAAATACCCCCTAACTAAATCACAATTTTTAAACAACTTTAACATGGACCATATTTCTGACATGGAACTAAAGAAAAAATTATGGAATTTTAAAAATGTGTTTTCCGCATCCAAAGATGACATCGGACTAATACCGTTTTATGAACATTCAATACTAACGACCCGTAATCCTGTCGCAAAACAGCCATATCATATACCATACAAGCATAAAAATTGGTGAAAAAATATAATTCATGAATTGAAAGAAAAAAAATATTATATGCCCAGTATAAGTCCGTATTCAGCACCTGTCATCTTAGTCCAAAAAAGAATGGTGACCAAAGACTTGTAGTAGACTATATTGCCCTTAATAAGCAAGTAGTTAGTGATAAACTTTCCTTTACCAAGAATAGACAAAATTCTTGACTCTATCTCAAGTAAAAACAAAATTTTCACTTCCTTAGATCTTACCCAGGGCTATCACCAAGTAAACTTTGCGGAGAAAGACGTCTTTAAACTTGCATTTTCTACAACTGAATGCGGCTCCTAAGAATACTTAAGAGTACCTTTTGGACTTAAGACAAATTCAAGCGCGTTATGTAGATCCTTATTACACCTATTAAGAGGATTAAAGAATATCATTCACTTCGTTGACGATGTTATATGTGTAGGTGAAAATGCAGAACAACATTTAACAACACTAGCTAAAGTAATTGAGAAATTCAGAGAAAACAACTTAAAATGCCGGCCTGAAAAAGTGAATTTATTTCAACTTAAAATCAAATTTTTAGGGGTAGTGGTGACTCAAGGTCAGATAGCCCCAGATCCTGACAAGATAAAATATGTAGAGAATGAAGGACTGCGGGTCTGTTAGAAATTAAAGCTAAAGCAGCTTTCACACGCTTTGTGTGTAATTTCTATTTTCAGTAGTTGTTATTCTCTTTGGGTGTGAATTACCTTTGGTTATCTTCTTGCTACTTTATACAATTAGTTGGCATTTGTAGTTTTGAACTGGTGCGTGGTATCATTTTTGCCATTATAGCTGAAGCTGTTGCTGTAGCTATTGATCTTTGTTTTGAGTATCGAAATCTGATCTGGATTTCGATTGATGGTCTTGATCTGAGAATTATGGCCTTTTTTGGAAAGTATACTTCAGGAATACCCGAATCGTATCATTTCGAAGATCTTCGTGCTGGTGACTGTAACATATGTATGCCCAATGGATTTCATATACAAACTGGACTTCATTTACAAATTTGCTGTGATTTATGTGATCTACCATTGTATTGATCTATCTGTGATCTACAAGTCAGACGGATATAAAGAGCACATACCATTACCAAAAACTGAGCTGACAACGAAGATTGAAGACTTGACTGTGTCTGTTGACTTCCCTTCTACTAAGTTTTATCTGGATTGTCCACAAATTCCTGGTGGGTTTAGTACTATACAGTCTAATGGACAAGTTCTTTTATTCAGGTTTCGGATTTTCGGAGGATACCCCACTATGTGCCTGTTTAGGTTTATTCAAAACATGCTTCTTGATTCCTTTCGACATCGTTACTGGATATAGATTATCTTGGTTGTCTTGCCAACGCGAATCTAGTGCAGATGCATATGTAGTGAATCTATGATATGCCGATCCTTTAATATCATCATTGTTGAAGTTCGATCCATTGGAATTTCCGATCTATGATTAGCTACGCTGCAATGACAGAGATCCGTCTACACTTAAGATATTTTATTCCTAACTGTTTTATTCCTAACTGTCTGCAATATATTATTCCTAACTGTGCGATATGTTGCATATGCTCAGGAGGATTTGCCAAGGATATAAATTTGTTAGTTGTAAATTATTACTAGGGGATACATATCATTAATTTTTAATTAAAACCATTAGCACAAAATCTTAAGACATTGTAGAATAAGTTATCCAACCCATGCCTCAAAAAATGAGTTAAGTGGCGGTTGAACGGAACTATTCTGTCATCAAAGAGCTATAGCAAATACCACGTCTTCTATACAAAATGTAGATGCATCGCTTATGCACAAATTCTTCAAAATAAGGCTTGTTGCATTTATAATCACCATTGCTAATCTCAAGAAATATCATCCATATCAAGTGTAGAACAATTCTGAACCTTATGATGCTCAGCATTAAAGTTGTTCTTATCTTTTTAAAAAATTTTTTATGACTCATTTTAATTTATTGACCTTGAAGCAGCACTTGGTGTTTTAATTTTTTGTGTTGCTATTTATTTGTTTTCTATCTTTGTTTTGTGTCTTCTTTTTTTGTCATGGCATGCTCATGTTACCTTCTGCTATTGTAGAGTGTAAATATATTCTATTCTATCACAATTTCGTTCGGGGGAATTCAGTTTTTTAAATTCCCAGGTAATTCTAGTTAAATATGTCATTAATAGACAAAACTATTTTGTTTATTTTTTATGTGTTGAAAGCTCAATTAAAACGACAAAGCCAGAATATTTCCTTAAAGGGAGGCTTTAGTAAAATGTAAAATCACAAAATGTGTTCCATTATCATTGTATTTGTAGTCTGTTTTTCTTCAAAAAAATTCAGCAACTTGAACATTTCTAAATTTGCAATATAGAAAAATACTGTATTTGTAGTCTACAGATTAGCCTAATTATTACTAAATCCTATAGCCACTGTTCTTATATTCACAGTTCTATGCTTCTTACTATTACTAAACATTTTCGGTCCTATATATAATTGGCATCTAATTGGCATCGTATAATTGGCAGTGTTCAGAATGGCCACTGCCTACAGAGTAGGAAGATCTACAGTGTCTGGCATAGTCAAAGAGACACTAAAGTTCATTTGGAAGGTGCTGCAGCCCAAATACATGAAACCCTTATCTACAAATGATCTTAATAGTGTCGCAAGAGAATTTTTTTAGCTTTAAAAATGTCTTGTGGGTGTTGTTGATGGCAAACATTGTCAAATATTGTGCCAGCCTGAGAGTGGTTCAGATTTTTTTTTTATTTCCACCAGTTTTTTAAGCATTATTTTAATGGTCGTGTCTGATGCACAATAAAGATTTTTGTAAATAGATGTAGGTACAGAAGAGAAGAAAATGATAGTACAATCTACTTCTGTTCATCCTTTGGACAAGCGATGAGAAATAATAAACCTCTTTTTCCCCTCCAACTCTACCTGCAGCAAATGAACAACCCTTGCATCATGTCTTTGTTGGAGTTGAGGCATTGCCTCTCACGGAAAATTCTATGCGTCTCTTACCAAGAAGAGGTGGATTGACACACAATCAGCAAGTGTTTAATTATAGACTATCACGTGCACGAAGGTTGCTAGAAACAGCAGACGATATTATAAAACCAGCTTGTGTATTACACAACTTTCTTATTACTAAAAATGCATCAAATGGATACCAGTATTTATCTTCAAGACTAGTAGATACAGAGTTTGGGGGCTGGCAGATCATTCACGATTCTCGACACAATTTTAGTACGGGTTTTCAGGACTCTAGAAACCAATCTAGAAATTTTTCAGAAACAGGAGCTACTACTGTTAGACAAGAATTTGTTGACTTCTTTTCGGGCCCTGGAGCTGATGGTTGGCAAGACTCTTCAGTAGCAGGCCATAACTATTAATTCTGCATGTTTTGTTTCTTGTTTCAATTTTAGGTGTTTCATATGTTTTAACTGAATTTATTGTAATCTATGTGCAGTGGGCTTTTACTAACCAAATACTTTTTTTAGATATATTCTTGCTTGAATTAAACTAATTAATTTATATTGCGTTCCATATTTTGAAAGAACCTAATTGAATAATTATATTTTTGGTTTAAACTTTCAGCTTAAGATACCTTATTATTAGCGTTACTGTTATTACATAATCCAGTAACCTGATTCAGCCTTTCAATTCTAGAATTGTTTTAAAATAATTTTGACATTTTTTTATTATTAAAGTTGTTATAAAACAAATAATGAGGTGTAGACAATTTGATATTCTTCTTTCTTGAGATCAGAAAAATGGTAGATCAAATGAACCAAAAAAAGAAGTGAAATGTTGAAAGGCATTTTCAATTCAATAATGTACCAAGTTTGTTTTATCACTAACCCTGGCACTATTCCAATCTTTAACTTGTATAAGGACCAGGTGGTCTATTCCCTTTCCGTTTTTTTAAAAAGCCGAAGCACTGTTTTTCTATTATGCTGTCTGGTTTCATCTGCCAAATTCTCAATAATTCTATCTATGGCCTCCACTTTACTACTACTACTACTAACAACTCACCACAGCACCTCCACTTTGCACCTCCTTAATTACTATTTTAATGCTTCTTCCACTTTCTTTAAATTCTTCATATTTTCATATAATCTAAAAATTAAATCCGTGCTCTACATTGTCAAATTTTAGACTCCCGAATTAAGTGTTCCTTGTAAGTTTCTCTCAGATTCTCAACCTGGGGCATAACAAGGTCATAATCTCCCTAAAGCGGTTACCCTTTCAAAATTTCAGCTTAAGATTAACCCTATGTGCTAATAGATTGTGACCTAAATTTAGAACATCAATAACAGCACTCCTGTATAACATAGTATTTCATATTGACCCTGCCAGACTTTGGTTGACAATATCATGATCAATAAAGCTGGCTGTCCAAACACATTAGTGCTTATAGCTATATTATTATGTCTACGAACTTACAGCAGTCTGTACCCCTTACTTTTTCTTTTCCTATAGCAAAGTAAAATAAGCTAGGAAGCAATCTATCCCTATTTCTTCCCACTTGGGTGTTAATATTCCCTAATAGAAATACACTATTTAGTTTTGTTCATGTAGCTCCGTGTAAAAAAATTTATATAACTAAATCTACCAGTCTTATAATTAGTCAAGCGAATACATTTGATAGATACCAATGAACACAAAACTAAACAAGGAATATTTTACATTAATATTGAAATAAAGTTTAATTATTGTACAAATTAAGTATCTCTTAAATTAAACGTCATCCCTTTCACATTCAATCCAAATTTGTTCCATGATGGCTGATGACAAACGTGATCACCGATTGACAGGGAGCTCGCCAAATAATTGGCAACTGTTAGACCAAACCCATAGTTTTCGTTCTGGCTTTGATCACCTTGAGGTATAGGAGGTGGTACCCTTTCACATTCAATCCAAATTTGTTCCATGATGGCTGATGACAAACGTGAACACCGATTGACAGGGAGCTCGCCAAATAATTGGCAACTGTTAGACCAAACCCATAGTTTTCGGACTGGCTTTGATCACCTCGAGGTATAGGAGGTGGTATTCTATATATTATCCTTGCAGCAGCAGTTACAATGACTTCTCTTGTTTCCCCTACTAGAAAGTTTTTATTTTCCTGTTTTACTTTTCTTAGGAATATTTTGCCCAATAGGTGACAGGGAAGGTTCATATTTTAGCATGAGAATCTAAATTTGGTGAAACAAGACTAATTGAAGGTTCATATTTTTAGCATATCAATTAAAATTTCATGAAGCAGGACTATTGGTAGATAAATTACTTCAGGGGGATTTTTGATGGGGAGCTTTTATTTGTTTAGCTAAAGATTATACTTCATCAATTGATGACATGCTTTGTGATGTGAAATGGGAAATTTTAGGATAACAATGTGATCTAGATAAATGTTAGTTTCGTGATTTTGTTGGTTGTATAAGTGGTATGTATCTTGAAGGAAAACTAGTGATATTGAATCAGTGCTGGTGGATGGGTTTAGTGAGTAATAGGAATGTTGAATATAATTTGATGGAGCAGATTGCATTTATCTTGTAGAAGTAGCTTCATCTTCCTTGTCACCATTCATTTCAGATTTCGAAAGTTGTGTGATCTTCAAAATCAAAATCCCTTAACGTCCTGGAAAAAGGAAATACAATTAACAATAAATCAAAACAGTATATCAAGCATATTTAGTACCTCCTTACTGCTAAATCAAAACAGTCAGAAGTTATATTAACTCTAAGTTTACTCTCAAACTTGTTAGTATGAATTAAGAATGAGTTCAAAACCCAAAGTTATCTGCGTAATTTCATGGAACTTAACCCTGCCATAATGAGTGATGTTGATGCCAATTCTTAAATGAAATATCTAATTATTCCCAAGTTGTATGATACTAGCAGTTGCTGGTTTTCAAAAGAGGGAAATTCAAACGATACATGGAAATTTGTAATTCGAGCCATTTCAGGAAATCGCAAGTTCAATCACCCCTTCTTAGTTACAAAAGAAATAGCTTCGCCGCAAAGCACTATTTCTGTGTATTCTATCCAACAAAATATGACTGAGAGATTATTGAATAGAAATTTCATGATATTCCATCAGCTTAGAAACATTCAGAGAATATTCTTAGAACCAAACAAGTATTTACTGTGCCTCAAACAACAAAATCGGAAAACCTTCAAGGAGCTTGTGTTTTGGAGCAAAATGGAAGAATGTAACATATTTTACTCCATCTTGTGTATTCTTCTTAAAAAGCATACAGACTATTGGGTAAGAAAGGATTATCCTCCTGTGGATCCTGTGAAGTTGAAGTTTTAGTAAAATTTGGCTTAATGGAGAAAGAGTAGCTATAAATAATGTAATACCCTTTGTAGTCAGAGTTGGAGTTAGGGAAACACAATGAGACACATTACAATATTCAAAAGTTCTGCTTATAGAATTGGAAGATAAATTGTATGAAATATTTCATATTCGTCTCTTACATGTCTTTCTATATTAAAGTTGAATGTGTTAACTGAATTATATTGACTGAAAGTATCAAGTGGTAGCAACAATAAAGGTTTTCAATGATTGTTGATTACTTTTTTGATATTGAAAAGCTACACAACTATCTTTTTATTTGTTATTTTTTTTAATAAACGAATAATCAAAAAACATTTTCTAACCTGTATTTTAATTTTTAATAGAATACTGCAAAGGTAAGATCATTACCCTTGAAAAATTGGGATTCAATTTGAAAGAAAAGGCTGATGAATTGGGTAATAGCTATTGGTAAAACTAAAAAATGCATTTCGGCAGAAACTTATGATAAACTGAATTTCTGCTGTAAATTAGCAGCGGAGTTCTTATATCTTTGAAGAAAATGGTGAGAGTTGGAGAATTTATATATTCAAAGTTTCAGGGTTTGAAGTCAGAGTTGGTGGGTAAGTGGAAAAAAACTTCATAGCCTTGGAAGGATAAAGTAATTTTTTGTTTGAACAGGCAGATGAGAATACTAAATTTGTTGGCTATTGATGCTTAATTTTCAATGGAATTTTTGAACCAGTCTTTGCTTGTACGGGGGAGGATATTTCATCTTGTCCAAGTATGAATATGCTATAATTAGATAACAGTGCACTCGCTGTCAAGGATTCTGGTAATTTCTTAAAAATTACAAAAGCCTGAAAAATGGCCGATCATCATTGGAAACATAGTCACCCCCATCACCACTTCGTTGTGAATTATATGACCGTATCTTTTTAAAGACTTGGCTAATCAAATATGCCCATGTATCTTTGTACCAGGTAACTTAAAAAAAGAAAATGGATTTTAGTTGAAAGTTACAACCAAGATGAATACAACAGTATTAAGGATGTTAGTCTACAACAATTCTATTTCTTTCACTATAATAAGACATACAGGTAAAAATGATTTACACAAAGTAAATTCCATAAGAGGGGAGAAAAGATGGGAGGGGGAGGTTTATTCCAAAAGTCATTGCACCAGATAACTTTAAAAAAATGAATCTTATACTTATTCTCTTTCTTCTTTATTATCTGGATTTTTCCAAATTCCATAAAAGTTAAATTGGAAAACCAGGGGGAAAGAGTAATGTTAAAGATGTTATTTTACAACAAATCCAATTAATTTATTTTCATCAAACAGTTTGTGGTAGCAAAACGTAAATTAGGAGCACTGCAGCTCTCCTTTACACTGGGTACCCCCCCCCCACCAACTTAAACCATCAGGAGATCTTTATCAAAATCACACCGTCAGATCCAACATCTAAAGGAACGTTACTGAAGAATTTCAAGCCCCTATATAAAAAACATTTGAAATTTTTAGATAATCTCGGAGACCACACTGCTCTTCCATGACGATAATAGGAATATAATCCAAAATAGGAATTCTGACAAGCCAGTCAGATAAAAATGACTTGTACAGCGTAAACGACCGTAAACGACTTAAACCGCCACCTTAGTTTGATTTCCAACGTTACGTACCCTTGAATCCGGAGAGAATTTCCTCTCCAAAACCTCTGAAGATATTTTACCAATAATCACAAAATCTGATATTACAAATAAAATCAAAAAAATAAAAAAAAAACAGTATCTGCCCCGTAGATATTCGGATCGCCCTCATAAAATCATTCTCCGATAAAATCTCAGAGCCACTGGTAGATATTTTTAACAAGATCACAAAAACAGGCGAATTCCAGGTTCTTTGGAAACAAGGTTTTGTTACTCCAGTTCCAAAAAAAGGTGCCGTGGTTGATTTTGACAAAGTTAGACCCATAACATTAACACCACTTTTTTCGAAGCTGTACAAATCATTTTTATCTGACTGGTTCAGGGTCTCAACTGCAGAACGTATTGAAATCTGACAATTTCGAAACGTCCCAGAAGTGTCACGTCCCACTATCTAGTACATATGTATGACAAAATACTGAAAAACCTAGAAACACCTAATACCTGGGCAAATCTCTTCTCAGTTGACCTGGAAAAGGCTTTCGACTATGTTGACCATAATGTTTTAGTTGATAAACTTTCCCATGAATTCCAAATCGACCCTTCTCTGGTAAAAACTATATCATCATTTTTCACAAAAAATGATGAGCCAACGATCTCAAGTGGTCAAATGCATGAATACTTAATCAGAACCTCTACTAGTCTATAACGGAATACCTCAAGGTAGCATAACTAGACCCATCTTATTCAGCGTTATGGTAAACAATTTGGCAGAAGATATCCCCTTACGATGGAAATTTGTGGATGGTATGACTCTACTAGTGGTCGCCAGGAAAAATTTAAATAGTAGTCCACTAGAAATCCTTGAAGATGTTGCAACAGATGCCCTCAAAAAGAAAATGCATGTAAACCCATTGAAATCTACAATCCTAAAACTCAATTTTCTAAGCACAACCCCTCATTTACGTCTATTATTCCAAGGGAACTTATAACACAAAAAATAAAACTTCTAGGGGTAACTATAATTTCAGATCTTAAATGGGAAGTCCATATTTCAAACATAACGAAACAAGCAAATATTGCCCTAGCTTTCCTTAAGCAATTGGCAAAATATCAATGCCCAGCTTCTCATATTTTGAAATTTTGCATATGTTTTATTCGCCCAACTCTCGAATATGCTTGCCCTCTATGGCACTTCTCATTAAGTAAAAATCCAACCAAAAGGTTGGAATCCGTTCAGAAAAAGGCTTTCAAAATAATCGCACGGGAAGGTAAGTTGCCTTACTTCTACTTCTTACAAAAGTTTAAAATCAAAACCCTGGAAAATAGACGACATGATCTCTTCCTCTGTTTTGGTGATAATGCGAGAAACAACATCCAAACTGAAGAACTTTTTCCGCCTTCCCATAATCCTGAACTGAAGCCTCTCCCAAGAGACGCAAAAAATCCCATCCCCATTCTAGAACCTGTAAAAGCTTAAACAAAAAAAAAAATATTTAGATAGCTTTATACCAACCTTCACTAAAATCCTTAACACCTCCAATACCTCTTATTGAATCCTTTTCTTAACTCTTTTGACACTCTTGTTTTTTGTTTTGTTTTTTTATGCCGTTTTATGACTAAATTTTTACCTTTAATGTAGGACGTGTTTGATATGACATTATTCTAGTCACTTTAATATTTTTCTTAATTGTTTAATTTCTATTTGTCTATATTTTGTCGGTTTATATTTCTTAATGTTTTATTGTCCCTAAACCTAATTTCATTGAAGTGCTTGTGATGGTTGTTGTTTACTTCATTTTTTTACACGAACTTATTTTCAGCGATATATCGCTTATGAAAAGTTTTAAAAATAAAGCATTATTCTATTCATTCTAAAAGCAACATTACAAAAACTGGTGGGTGGAATCCTTTTTAATGTGTTTTTTTTCAACTCAGCAGTGGTTTTTTATAGCAAGGTAGAGTCATATGTGAGTGTTTTTATGGAAATGAAAAGTTGTTTAAAAAATATTTAACTCCGAAGTAGCGGCTGGCCCGGGGAAGGGATCTGGTCTTCGGTCGGCCACCGCCAGTAGCCACCGCGCCCTTCTGGGGGGGGCCCTTTCTAACTGTGATAATTGCCTTTTTTAGTGTCTTTTTATTGCATAAAATGTAATATTTTTTTAATTTATTTTGTGATAGTGTCTTTTTTCCATATATAAATTAACATGTTGTATTTTTTGTAGTGTCGTTTATTTGTAAATAAAAAACATGTATTATTCTTTAAAAATGTACCGTTCTCCAATCCGATTAGGGAAATTATTATTGTTTTCTAAGGGGACCAATGCAATCTACAGTCAGTTGTATTTTGGAATTGCAAGGGACTATGTGTCAATTTAAAGCTCCATTTAGGCCGTTTTTTTGCGGAATATACATGTCTGGCAAAACGACACTTATAAAAAATAGACCTCAAAATCGTGATAAAAGGTTTTAGAAAATCCAAAAAAAATTACAATGGCTGCAGTGTTTGGCAAGAATCCAATGATAAAATAAAAAGCATTGCCCCAGACACGAAATTCAAACTGGGACTTGACGTTTTCAACAGCAGTGAACCAAACTCTTGGTTCATTATTAATGATTTAGCTGAGTCCATTGAAGAATGGTCTCAGGATATGATATAAATTCGAGAAGCCTTTTCCTGGTGTCTCGTTTCTAACAGAGTGGGATATGTATATATAAACGATAGCTTCTCTATGGGGTCTTTCCGGTAGGACCACAGCTTATCGTGTAAAAGTTTTATTCCCAGGCCAGTGAAAAGCCAATAGCTGAAACTTCCGTTCCAAGAGAATTCAGGCAAAATGTATACTGTTTAAGTTAGTCCATCTTTCGCCTTTGTCTTAGTTGTTTGTTCTTCTACTACCTCATATTCACTGTATGTGTATTCTCACGCTATTAAATAAAGACCATATACCAATGTTAACGCTATTGACAATCTATGAGAATTTACGTCAACTGTTACATCAGCCAAGGGAAAAGGCATATAAAAAAAAGAAGTATACAATTGGTTTTAAATACGCATCAAACAGCCATTCGCAGACATTTTTTTACTGTACAGGATATCGGATATAGCTTATTATCTGAGTTTGAAGATGTGACTCTTGAAGGAAGAAAATAAGGAGAATGCTAAAAATGCATATATGGAATATGCTGGCTTTGTATTTTTGTTTTCAAACTTACAGAGTGGTGGATAGCGGTCAAAAATAGTGGAGCCAATATCACTAGTGGAATATCACTAGTGGAACCTCCAAGTGACATTTGAGTGACTTTTATAAGTTCTTGCGACGACATCTTACGCTAAATACTGGCAACCTATTGAAGAGTTATTTCACCCACTACCTAAATCGCTTGTCATATTTAGATGCAAATACTGCAAAAAAACTCATTAATAAGACATCAATAAGTTGCAATAGTAGGCATAGTAGTGATAGATATTCTGATGAGAGAAGAGTGTCTTACTTATGGGGGCAAACAGAGCGTTATGGAATGCTATCTAAAATAGAAAATCATGCAGGAAACCAGGTCTCCCAGAGTTTAATTGTTTCAGTAACGGTAGGCAGTATAAAAAGAGGGATACGCGTTATGAAAATGTAAAGTTTTATTTTTGTAAGGAATACGGACATCAGGATGAACGCAACAAATCGATGTTGGAGTTTTGTTTGTCTAAACCCCACAAAAAGATTCCCCTTTCAAGATATTGAGATGGCTGAAATTTGAGCTCAATTAAGCGATAGTAACCCGTGCCACTCGTCACTCAAAGTTCGAACAAATCCATATTTTTGGCCAAAAAGCTAACGTATGGAGCCATAACTCAGAATGGTAAAAAGTAAAAAAACGCTTAATATCTAAAAAAAGCCAACGTTGTTCTTGAAACTATATTCTATACATTATTGTTGTAATTTTAAGGAAAATAGAGTTCCAACAGTATTACTACTACTAATACTAATAATAACTCACCGCAGCACAAGGCTGCCTGAGGCCAACACACGAGACGTTTTGTGTCACTACATTTTTGCAGGTTATCTCTCCTTTTCTTTGAGAAAAGTAATCTAAATTTTAAGGTTTATTTGTTTTTAGTGGAAATAGAATTATTTTCTAAAGTGGGAGTCCCCTCAGTAGCTATATGTTTTTTCAGATCAATCCACTAAAGCAATTTTTAGATGTTAATTGACTTTATTCCTAAATATTAAGTGATATGTCTCTTACTAAAGTCACAAACAAAGTCAGATTATGTTCAAAAAGTTTATTACGTTCTAATTGTATTAATCATATTTCACCGTTTATGTAAATATTGTTGATACGCACCATACAGTTCGAAGAGTAATATGTACCTCATAAAGTATAACCCAGGCTACAATGGTCTTTTGGGTGATCAAGTATATGCTGTAATCAATGCACAGTCAATAGTTTTTATGAATTTAAAATTTCTATTATTTAGACATTCTGAAATTTTTCAAAATGGATATTCCACATAATCAGTCACGTTTTGTGATGATGAAGTTTATTAAAAAAATTCGCCCGGAAGTCTCTAAATGATTTTAATGAGTAGTACCAAGGGTGTGGAAGTTGACTCTCGCTGCCTCAACTCAGGAACCAAATCGGAGGCTATTTCAGAGGCTAATTATTTTGTTTTCAAAATAATAAGCTTTGAATTACTATCAGCCATGGTTCATTCATTGCTAGGCTGCCAGCTACCACTGCGACCACGATTACGTACGCGGGTTGCATTTCAATTTCTTTCATGGACTGCTGCCTCAACCTTTTTTTTTTATTAAGATAACTTTCACACCTGCATAGAGGAAAAGTACAGGGTGCCAGGGACCCTGAAAAAGGAAACACTGAGACTATTAAAGAAAGTCCAACTAGATAGGGTAAAACTGTTTTATCAAAATGCCTAAAGGAAAATGCACAACAAAAATGAGAGACATACAGTTCTATAGTAACGTAGAAGTGCTAGTATAGAAATAAATAAGACGCTTGTGAGGAATTTCATTTAATTATTAAAAAAGGATAAAATTAGATAATAAATTAGTGTACTTAGTTTTTTTTTCGAAAAGACAGTAAGTCTAAACAATTTCTCCGAAAATAATCTTCTTCAAAAAATTCAGCGCAGAGGTTACATCAAATGAAGGGCTTTTCGCTTCATTGAACGGTACCTGCGGATGGCCACGAAGAAACTCTCGACACTGATCTAGCAGCAGAAATACAGCTTTCAATAACAACCGAAGCTGAAATAAAAGAAACAGATTCAATTGGAGAAAAACGTTACGAGAGGCAATTTTAGGGGGGGGTCTTGCCCTGAGCGCAAAAGTTTTAGAGTCACAAAATAGCAAAAAAATAATATAACGGTTAAAATCATGTTGTAATTTTTTAATTCTATTTTTATTAAAATAAAGTAGAGGGCACATGTTGGCAGTGAGTGTAAGCAAATTGAACCCGAAATTTTATTTCTCCATTATCTTCTTTACCATTTCTTGAAAATAAATGTAAGTAGACCAAATTTAATTAATTTTTTTGTGTGTGATGTATGGTATTCAAGTTTTGTTAATAAATGAAACTTTTGACAAAAATTTGGCCTGAAAATTTGTAGGAAACGGGAGAGAGGGCTAATCAAGATGAGATGGATGAAGGTTCAACCATTCACTAAAACTGTTTTTCAACACTGCTTTGAATGGTCCATAGATTGAAATATCTAAAGGTTGCAAGCTGTACGAGCAGTGAGGTGGGAAAGTAAGTAAGATTACTCCATTTTCTATGCATTAGTTGACTACTTTAGTGTTCAAATGACTGTCATGACTGTCCAGTAAAAGTAAAGTTTTAGTTTCTTTTGATGATCTGGTATGCTTCACAAAATGTTTCATTGTCTCCAAGAAGCTGTCAGAATTAATCCAACCACTTGGATGAGCTAGTCCCAGAGCACCAGGGAGCCCATCTTTCAGCTTCCGGTGTTGGAAATTAACCCTTGGAAAGACAAAAACCGGAGGTACGTGGTTACCTGTCGCACTAACAAAACAGATCATTTTTGACCACGTTCTGCTGATGTCGTCTGGGCTACTTCCTTCTGGCCTTTCTTGGAAATAACTATAGGAGGTGGTAATACAGTTGGAACACCTGTTTCATCTGTTTTTCCAAATACGATCCGGAGGGATTTGGTATTTTGCATAGACCAAGGCAAGGTTATCGAAGAATCTCCCTACAACCACTTCGTTGAAACCGCTTGCTCGAGTTTGACTTGTTGCCTCGGGGAATCTGATAGAAACTTCATTGTTCCGCTTGAGGAATGCAGTCATCCAGTGTTTTGAAGCTTTTGCCTTGGTTTCCCAGGATGAAGGGCATCTACTTTTATTAGCTTGGCCAAATTGATAAGCGAGCTTGCACGCTTCAATGGTGCTTAAGCCATGATTCATTACTGAAACTGTTTGAAAGTAGTCCGAAAGTGCCTTCTCGTTGGGGTTGAAGACTTACCAGTTATGAACTATCTTCTCTGAAAAGATGAAATTAAGATCTGGTGATCTCCCTGTGACTAAAGCTTGTGCAGCCTCTAGGGCTTGAGACACTGCTGCTCCGGAATTTCCTACTTGGTCTTCTAATTGTGTTTCAGCTATAGTGTTTGATAAACTCTTTGAATGTTTAACATAATCCTGTAATGTAGATTTCTTAACGCCAAACTCTTCAGCAGCTTTTCGCATTGAAACATTGTCGAGGATAACTGCTGCTGTAGTCCTTTTCGTATCCTCCATATTTGTGGTGGATGGTCACGCTTCCTTTGAAATTTCTTGGCATCTGAAATGATAATAGGTTACTTGTCTGTGTTTCAATAGCGGTAAATATTGAGCAGTCCCAGTTTCTGACCTAAGAATAAATTAAACATAGAACTCAATGTCTTATTTATGCTTTTTCCGAATATGATAATCCCTTTTGTCACAAATTCAATTTTAATCCCATTAAGCACCCACAAAGATGACACTTCTTTCTCTTGTTGTAGATACAGCTTATAGGCTATACCACTGTAAGCTTTGCTCTTGTAAGACTGGTTTACCCGCAAATTGATTTGACGGTGTTGAAATCAAGAGTCAATAAACGCATGGGAAATGAATAATATGGGCTATATATTTGAGTAAGATTAGGAAGGTTAAGTTATGTTAAAAATGGAATTGTGGCAAAAGCGAGTGTTATATTTGGAAAAATCATATAAAAAGGCATAGAGTGATATATTCACTTTATTCACTGGTCAGAAATGTGGATTGCTCCATATTTACCTCAACAGCAAAGCCATAGCCTATATCGTTGCACTAAACACAAATGCGTTGTATGGAATGCTATAAATGGTCTTTGTATTTCCCCTTGGGATTGTCTCTCCCCCCTGGGGTTAATTTGATAAAACGAGGTTTTTTAGAACACTTCTGAGAGTCGTCCGAACCAACCTGACTATGCCTTCCGAATCAACCCCACAGAAACCGTTTCTAAAAAATGGCTTCTAAAAAAAATAGTTAAGGTGAGTCCAATTTGTGACTAGATTTAGCTAGTGACATGATAATGCTAAGTTCCTGCCGAAACTCAAATATGTACTCACGTAAATAGCACAGCTACAAAGCCCTGCGCATATTAGTAGAAATAAAAATAATACCTTAAAAATTGGTTCAAAGGGAATATCTTTAAAACGTGTGTTCGGAAACTTTTGAAACTTTTGCGCAAAGTCGGCCACTCGTCAATACTTGATCTTGATTTTTGGCAAAATTTTTCGGGTGAAACTGGATTTTATAATAGCAGTGACCGAACCAACCCGAGTCTGAAACAACCCCGACCTCCCCTAGTGTTTGGCAATAGTCATATGATCTAATAAGGGCAATTAAACCTCAAGTTAAATTCATCAAGGGATTGGATTCTGTATTCAATTCATTGGAACCAAATTCTTGGCTTATTGTTGATGATTTGGCCGAATCGATAGAGCAATGGTCTGAGGAAATTATTCAATTGTTCACCGTACGTTCTCATCATGAAAATATTTCCGTCACCGTTGTCCTACAGAATCTCTTTCATCAGGGTAAATGTATGTGAGCTCTTGCATTGAACTGTACTCATTACATTGTTTATGAAGTTGTTCACGACTCAAGTTCCCTCATAACGTTAAACAAACAAATTTATCCTGGTCAGCCTAAATTTCTGCTTTCAGCTTACAATTCGGCAACAAGCAAACCCAATGGCTACATTGTAATTGACCTTAATCAAAATACACCTTAAGAACTACACGTTGTTGGTAATATTTTTGATCGTGAAATTACAGTATATCTACCTTTGGGTGATAGGAAAAGATATTAGTTGAAACTATGACGTTGAAGAAGATACACCACAATAGATACTTGTTCTCTGTTTTGAGTAGTTCGAAACCACGTCTTAGGAAGGCCATACTGAACAATGTAGATCGAGAATTTATCAAACTCTTTTCCGAACTGTGTTGAAATTTAACTGCAGGCAATGTTAAGTTACCAGATGCTATTCAGAAACAGACTAGAGAACATCAATTCATTGTTTGTGCACTGTCCAAGAGAAAAACCAGTCAAAACAGAAAAGAAAACGTTTAGTTCAGGCGGGAGAAGGTTTTTTCACAGTTTAATTGCCAATAATTGCCGGTCATGTTAGCAATCGTCTTCTTCCATAATCATCGTCGAGGTCATAAGAAAAATATGGCTAAACCATATAAATTGACTGCAATTGATGAGGCCCTATCTCCGCTGCAAACGTCTTAGGGTAATCTCACAGATTTCTTTAATGACAATAGTATACCTGATGATCAGAAACTTTTGATTTTTCAAACGGCAATTCGACATATTGACGAGCAAAACCCGTATCAAATAAAACCCATCGGTATTATGAATGTTGCAGATAAAAGACAAGAGTCAAGTAGTTCTTAAACAGCAGCAGCAGCAGCAGCACCATTACTATCACAAATATTAGATTTATAACCAGTTTACTATTGGGAGCGGGGTAAAAAATTGTTAAACTATTTGATTGAAAGCAATGATGTCAAAATTGATGCTACAAGTAAACAAATCACTCTAGGTAGCAGCACTTACAATGTCATTGATCTACTAACTGATTTTTCTCAAATAACAAGAAAACTGTATCTATTGAAACAAATCTTCTGAAATATTTAAACACATCAAAAGCTCGCATAGCGCTTGTGTTTAACAGGAACATTTTAAAAGAATTGATATCAGCAAATGATGGTGATAATGATGATGATGACAGTTCCGAAAAGGTTGAGTTTAAAACGCTATTGCTAACAAGTATACACAAAATCAATCTACAACAGTGATGATAATGATTCAACTTTAAAGGGTAGGAAAAAGCGTCTTTCAACCATCGCCACCACCGCCGCCAGTATATAAAAGGGCAGTGGAAGAGGAAGTATACATTTTCACGCAAAATGTATTATACTCTGAAACGTATCTATGCAAATGTGGTGAGCAGAGGAGTCTTAGTGCTCCCAGTACATTTGCCCTTGCCTCTAATGTTTAACAAAGTGTAACAAAAGAATATCTGCAATGTGAACCGAGCTATACTCTTCACCGAAATCGTAGACTTCGCAGCGATCAATATCGAAAAACAAAGGATTTCTACCCACTGCAAATCATGCAAGCTGATCTTATGACTTTGGATGAGATACAGCGAAAATACAATAAACCCTATAAGTACATTCTATTTGTGATTAGTATATTTAGTCGCTATTCCTATGCAACTCCATTGAAATCTAAGCGTGGGGAGGAGATTTCAATTGCTCTACACACAATACTTTGCCAAGATTCCTATAGTAAAATTCAGATAGATCGTGGGTGTGAATTTGTTAATCCAATTGTAAACATAATTCAATTGAAATATGGCACAGATTTGTATCACAGTCATAGCCCGATCAAGGCTGCACTGGCTCAACAATTGATTAGAACCATTAGACTTTTAATTTCAGGATACTGTACATTGAAAAATACACCTGCTTTTATTCATGATTTAGGAAAATTCATGTTGATTTATAATCAACCACCCCATCGATCATTGTCCAACTAAACCCCAACGAAAGTTCAACATTCTGATCATAAAACATTTGATACTTTTCTTAAACAATATTCCAATGAAATGATTGTGAAGAAAAACTCAATGTTGGTGATACTGTTCGAATTAATAAAATAACTAATGTTTTTGAAAAGGGTAATTACTTGGAGTCTACTGAACTTTTTAAAGTGGCAAAAATCCTAGACATCAAACCCATAACTTATCGTCTACGAGACACTAAAGATGAAGAGATTCTCGGTGGCTTTTATGACAATGAACTGCAAAAAGTTTAAAAATAATGGTGAGATTTATCAAGTTAAAAAGATATTAAAGAGCCGTACTCGCAGGGGCAAGAAACAGTTAACTGTTCGGTGGCTAGGATACAACTCTTATTTTGATTCTTGGATCGGTGTTGAAGACATCAACAATGCCCAATGACTTTTGTGTAACATTTATGTCCAAAGTCTCCTCTCTGCAATGACTAGAATAAAACAAGGGATTTTTGGACAAAACTCTCCCACCATCAAATTCGACGGTGTGTATGAAGTGGCTCTTGTCGACTGTATTCTCAAAAATACATATGATATCCTGAGAAAGGATCGTGTATATGATATAAAAATCAGATCCTATGAAACGCCACCACCCGCTGGCGAACAACCTTAAATTCAAAAGATCAATTGGTTGGATTATCCATATGTTGGATTACAATACGAGGAACTCACCTGTATGAATGATATATGTCGTTCTATCAATAAAATGGTTTCCGTTCGTAAAAAAGGGGTCTTTCATTTCAACTATTCAAAGGTAGAGGGGAGGATATACATTAGCTTACCCATTGCCAATGAAAAGGTTAAAAATGACAATCTAAAAGATGTTCTTGGCTTTAAACTAAATATAATCAGTGGTAAAAGTGCCGGAAGCACTAATTTAATTTTCGCTGAGTATCCACCAGCCTTCTCCTCGGACACTTGTATATTTCTCTATGCCTCATTTGTTGAAGCATTTAGAGTTGGCAATAGCAATGTCCCTCTCCTACGAGTTCTTGAACAAAAAAACCAATCAAGATCATATTCATCATCACAATATAAAGCACCTTCGCTATATCCCCGTGAACACTTCATATTTGGATTTCTGTCAGTTAACACTAAGAACTGAATTAGGTGATCCTCTAGCAGTATCAAAAGGTTTGGCTGTGATTACATGTAATTTTCGACCCATTGCTTAAGATGAACAAAAGAAGAATTCAATTTGTCTGTCCTGACATTGATCGTTACGTTGCTTCTCTGTGACCCTATCAAATATTTTATGGGTCGGACTATTACCAGGGTTGTACTACAATGTCTGGCTATGGTCTTGGTAGTTGGTTTTCTAGGCTGTTTTGTTCTGCTCTACCCCTTGCCAGAACATATATTGTACCGGCTGCCACAAATTTTGCTGCCTCAACACTGCAGGACTGGGGGTTGGGTAAAAATTTCAACGAGAGTCTTAAGAAAAATATTAGAACTTCAGCAAGAGCTGTTGGCGAACAATTAAAATCTCAGCAAAATGGGAAGGGATTAAAAAGGGTGCGTGGTCGTCATTCACTCATCAGTCTCTACCCAGGTGGGAAGCGAAAGACATAAACAACGACTTTGAAGAAAAAAAGAAGAGCAACAAAAAGAAGAAGAAGAAAAAGAATGTTAGATCAAAGAAAAATTTTTTCTCTTAAGATGACGTATCTCCCTCACAAAGAATCGTATCTATCAAACATCTTATCATTGAATCTATTCAATGCTGAAAATGTTGATGTCAGTGTTAAATATGGCTAGATGTCAGTGTTAAATATGGCTACTATGAACAACTTCATCCCCAACAACCCCTGTCGGAAAGTATACATTTTCAGATATTTAACAATGAAGACTATTTCATTGATTTATCATCAACATTTATTGATTTAAATGTTGTGGTGAAGAAAACGTTAGACAATACAACTCCCACTGCTGCGGACGGTCTATCCTATGAAAACTGTATCCTGCACAACTTGTTCAAAGAAATTAATGTATTCATTAATGGAACATTGGTGAGAACTAGCAATAATTTACGAAACTATGCAAGCCACACACAATTTATGTTAATGACTCCAAAGTCATACAAGGAGTTGAGAGGACAGGCACTGGGCTACGAACATAGATAAGGTGTTGATACTGACGGTGAGATAACTGCTGCAGTGACCAAAGAGTACCATTTAGTTGGTAAATTAAATCGAGATATTTAGAATATCTCAATGGTTGCCTCCTAATGTTAAGATTAACATGAAGTTACAACTAGCTCCATCGAATTTCATTTTGAGAAAAACAATTGCTGCAGCACCTGATGCAAATTTCACTATAACTTCAGCAATTCTTCATGTTCGAAAACAACAGGTTATGAGCTTTGTTGCATTGGCGGTGGAAAAACTGAGAGCCAATGGTAACAATATTGAATTTTTTGTCCCCAATTCGATCACTAATCAACGTCACATTGTCATTGGTTCTCGCAGCGTCACTGATTCATCATTTATCAATGGAGAAATCCCGTCGAAACTTGCATTGGCCTTTGTGATGAGTGCTAGTGCCGTAAGATCCTGGACTGCATCCCTTCATGATTTTAATTTTTTTGGTCGATCTAGCCGTGTGTGCAAAGTGAATGGAATTCCACTGTACACTCTATCATTCGATAAAAAATCCTACAGAACTCTGTATGAGTTAACCATGCAATCACTAGATCATGATTCAGAATGATTTAAAAATGGAATAACCGATTCAATGTTTTCAAAAAATCATGGTGTAATTGTTTTGGACTTGTCTGGCACTCAAGATATGAGTGTTGTTAGAAGTGGAAATGTACGTTTAGAGTGCACCCGACGGCAGTATTCTACTAGACCTGGCACCATGAACACAAATCAAATAATTGATGTTTTTAACTTGGACCCCTTCATGTCCAAATACAAATCCTATTGTATGCCTTCAGATTTTCTAGAAAAAATTCAAAGTGACGACCATACCCTAATCGTTGTAAACAGCAGTCCGTCGAACATAAGGAATACTGGTCACTGGCTATGCATATTTCAAACTAGGAAGAGTATTGAATTTTTTGATCATCTTGGCTTGCCATATACATTCTACACCCCTCTTATCAGCACCTAAATTAGAAAGCAATGGAAAAACTATTATTCAAAATCAGAAGAGAGTGCAGGATTTAACAACTAAAAGCAGTGGATTCCGTGCACTATTTTATTTTGTGATCCGATGTCGTGTATACACCTACAAGGAATCTATCAAAATTTACGTGGACAATCCTCGGCTGAATGATTTCGTTGTGGAAAATGCCCTCTTCCAATTGTATAATATCGATCTCAGTGCTCTAAGAATAAAATGTTCTAATAATATTTGTAAATTTGTTTATTAATAAAACATGTATATATATATACAAAAAAAAGTCCTTTTTTTCTTTAGATTTTTTCTTCTACGTATTGGTATTCATTGTCGTCATCGTTGTCGGCAACGACTAGTGGTGGTAGATCATATGCATTCACCTTGTATTGATTGTTTAGGGAAAAGTCAGGATCACATTTAGTACAATAGAATATAGTTTCACTCTTATCATATCTCTTTGTGAAGTCAATAATACTTTTTCTATTCATATTGTAAAATTCACAGGTTTCTATTTGTTTATTTGATGTAATGTCACAAACAAAATTCTCAAATGAAGAATCAATCTATAATTGTCAAATACAAATTAGTAGGTTTATAATCATAACTATCGCAAACTTCTTCAAGACATGAATTACAATCCTTAATAGGAATTGCATACCCTCGATGCAACTTACTTGGATTGAAAAATTTACACTTTTTATTATATTTATCTGGGACAGTGCAATTCTCACAGGAAGACCAACTACCCAATGTATACAAACATAGTGGACAGGTGTAGTACATTTTTCTTTCGCTGTTGACTGTCATGCTGCCAAATAGAAACTGTTTTGCGATCAAAAATGAATATTCTTTTTACTTCTAGAGAGAGAGGGAGAGAGAGAGGGAGGTGTTCCCACTTCAAAATCGATAAAAACATGCTTGGACTTTTTTTGTCAATTTATTTATTGTTCTCGTGAAGTCATTCGGATAGACTTTGAATCAAAATAGAATGTTTAGGTAGTGTTCAATAGCAAAAATCTCTTATGTTTTCGAGCAGATTCTTATCACCTATTGGTTTCCTAGGGAAAGGGGGAGTAAAAGATCAACTAACAATATCTAAACAGAAAAAGAAATCAATGTAAAACATTTTTACTGTCAGAAATAATAAAATAACTTATGTGTATTTTCACTCTTTTTTCACAAGATGTCCCAATCCTTTGTCTTCAATGTGTTTCATGATTGCATTCAATCTAAGTTGTAGTCTAGATATATGCATAATGTTCACTTTAGCAGCCAAAGATAATTGTTCTTCCAACTTAAATTTACTCAAAGATGTAACATATCTACAAACATATAATCCCATTCAAATGTTAGTCGACAGTCCCTTGCAATTTCCACTGCTACATTGGGAACTCCCGTCTTCATATCATTATTGTCAACTCATTCAACTTGTAATAGTGCAAAACCACTCATTTTTTAATAATAGAAGCTTTTTCAGACTTTAATCAATGTAATTTAGTCAAATGTCTATTTGGAACTGCTATATAAACTACCTGTCTAGCAATTTATATCCATACTCAAGGCCAAAGAAATCTGTTATGTAAAAGTTCATTTACTTACTCTCTTTGAAAGGTGTATAGGTCCAGGAAAATCCATACGACAGTGTGAGGGGATACTCACTCTGTTTGAAAGGTGTATAGGTCCATGCAAATCCATAAGACATTGCGAAGGGATACTCACTCTCTTTGAAAGGTGTATAGATCCATGCAAATCCATACGACATTGCGAGGGGATACTCACTCTCTTTGAAAGGTTTATAAGTCCATGCAAATTCTTACGACATTGCGAGGGGATATTCACTCTCTTTGAAAGGTGTATAGGCTCAGGCAATTCCATACGACATATCGAGAGGATACTCACTCTCTTTGAAAGGTGTATAGGTCTATGCAAAAGGCTTTAGTTTTTCGATAGTGATTACCATAAACCCTATTATTATTATTATTATTATTATTATTATTATTATTATTATTATTATTATTATTATTTATTATTATTTATTTCTAACTCCCACTGTTTAGAGGTACAATACGTGGAGTATCATGAGGAAAAACACATAAAATGCAACACAAATCAATATATAAATCAAAGATTACTAGTTACAGAGTAACACATAATAATTTAAAAGAAACTAAAAACAAAAAAGAAATAACATGAAAGAGGAGGGAAAAGAGGACAGAGAAAAAAAACTCATAACTTGCAGAATCTAATAAGCAATAATATGCAGAAATATGGACACAAGTTGTCATTATTATTATCATTTTTTTATTTTTACTCACTCTTAACAATACCAAAAAATGTAGAATGACCAAACAGAGAAAAACAACTAAACAAATAAAAGAAAAATAACCTACAACTGAAAAAACCTTATAATGTGATGGTGCGGGAAAAAAACGAATACAAGCAGTATTTGAAAGTTTTCTGTGTAGTGCTTCCAGTTTTTCAGTAATATTAGGAACCAGAAATTTATTAATAACTACCCGGTTTTTGGTCCAAAGTGGAAGAAACAACAAAAATTTACAAAATCTGAAATAATTAATCCGGATTCCTTTTAACTCATTTTTCTAAAGAAGGAGAAAAATTTCAGAAGCAAAAAGAATTGAATGGTCACAAAAAGTTCAGTAGAGCTTGGCCAACGCGAGTTTATTATATTTACCTCTATTGTCAAAAATCTTATCATATACTAATTTAATTTTCATATTAATATCTGAGACTGTGCGCTGGCGCAAGCTCGGAAAACTATTAGTAATTGAAATAACAAGCCATCGAAGAGGATCTACGAGAGAGATAGTAAAGCCAATACAGCGAAGGGAAGTACTATAAATGCTATTAAAAGAAAGAAATTTAGATTTATCTACATTAAGAGAAAGGCCTATATCTGAAAAAGAAGTGGCAACACAAAAAACCATGTGAGATAAACCAGTTTTAGTACGGCTTATAAGAAGCAGATCATCAGCGTAAGCCAGGTATGAAACATCAGAAAAACTGGAGAGATAGGTAGTCGATATCTTTGCCAGAACCCCTGAAATACATAAATTAAAAAGGGTAGGAGATGAAACTCCACATTGCCTTAAACCTCTTTTCAATTTAATAATAGATGCTGGCAAAGATTTCAGACAAAGAAAAGAATTAGAGAACCAGTACTGAAGAAGCAAAATAACCGATAGATTGACACCGCAACCACGAAGAGCAGAAAAGAGCTGACTATGAAATACACTATCAAAAGCTTTTGATAGATCTAAAGTACAAAGATATATACTCCTTCCCTTAGAAGAATTTTCAAGGAGCAAAGAAGATAATACACGATGTCCGTGTTGACAACCTACTCCGGGCTTAAATCCAAACTGGTTATCTCTATCAAGCATATTATTAGTCACAAAAGGTAGTATACATGCTCAAGAACTTTACTAAAAGTGCAAGAGACAGTAATAGGTCGGTAAGAAGAGCAAATTAAAGGAGAATTTCCCTTCTATAAAATTGAAGAAACAGTACCTCACAAAAAACTCTCCGGTACACTAGAAGTACAAATACAAATCTGGAGAAGTACGTGTATATGGTCAATAAGGGAGGAGCAATCTAATAAAAGGTGAAATCTGGATATACCATCATTATCAATATTATCTGATTTGAGTTTCTTAATTGCTTCAACTACGGATGAATGAGAAATGGGAACACAAAGACGCTGAGATAGAGGGGTACTAAAAATAGCAGAAAGAGAATGAGAATACAAAGAATGCACACGGTAATTAACATTAGAATAAATAGACGTGTAATGGCCATGCCAAGCCGATGCAGGAAGACAATCACTACTTGGCACATCACTTCTAATCGACTCAGAATTAATAACTTCGCCATTCTCTCTTTGACACTGGAAAATCTATACCACGATAACACATTGACTTAAGATGTTTTATATTCACTGCGCGTCTTACGCTTAAGGTCAGATACAATTCCACAAGGCGATCCCTCACATTCATTCCAGACTTTTAACCAAAACTTAGCTTTATTTTTCTAAGTTTTTAAATTAGGATCTAAAGACCAAATAGGTTTTTGCGTACCACACATCTAACACGTTGCAGCGGCACTGCAACTACCTCGGTATCTTTTAGACATTTAATTATTTGATTATAATAGCAATCCTGGTCCTTTTTGCAATTCACTTGTATAGAGCTCTGAAGCAGATGATAGGGAAATTGTATAGCAGACAGCAGGCTTGTTAGTGTAAACGCATAGAGAGGAACATCAGCTTTCTTGCAATTACTTTTTTCAAAGTACATGCTAGCCCTGGACGATCTCTGCGTTACCCGTGCTGGACGTTCCAATCTTGCCCGGAGCTGAACTAACTAGGCGTTCGACGCAGGACGCAGAGTCTAACGCGCTGGACACAGTCTCCAGAACATATTTCTAGCATCTCTATTTCTGACGTTCTGTACATAACGTTCTATATTTGCCTGGGATCTGTTGCTTCTGTTTATTTGACTGAAAAATGGCGATCTCCCCATATATTCTTTTAGCTTTTCAGATGAATATTGACTGATAACCGGAGTATCTTCTTCGATTTCTTCAACAGCTGCGACAAAGCTTCTTACTAACGAAGATTCCAAGAACTCAGGCCCTAAATAGATAATGTTCTGGTTCAGATTATATGCTTCTCTAGTCAGAATCTCTCCTATGTACTGGCTGCTAAAACTTTTTAGCTCTCGGTCAATGCCTACGATGCTATATTCTGACACATATAGAGGAAGTTTGTGCGAATATATACCTTCTTTGATCCTCAATAGTGTCTTTATGAAAATATTATTCGATGTTTTGGCCTTTTTGAAAACTTTGTTATTCAGGATCATTATTCTTTTGAATCGGTTCTATGATTTCGATGAAGAGTATAACTGTGTGTTCCTTTTGTAAATACACCTTTGCTAGCTTCTTTTTAATTCCGGTAACCTTAGCAAGTTAAGTGAGAGTGACTATTTCGCCAAAGTCAGGCCTTGGCCCGACTAATTATTTTGAGCGTATCGACTGTGGTTAATCGAGAGACTAAACTAACTTTGTAGAGAGGTTTGTACATATATATGTATATATGCATATGAACTACTATATATATATGCATAGTGACTAAAAAAACTTATTGCAAGTAAAATATACTTGTAAGGGCTTATTATGACGTTTTTGAATCGGTTCTAGAGTGAAAAGATCTGCTTGTAATATATGCTGAGGGTAAAAGGCTTTAGTTTTTTCGATAGTGATTACCATAAACCCTATGATTTCGATGAAGAGTATTACTGCGTTCCTTTTTTTTATTATTAAAGCAATCATCTAC
Organism: Artemia sinica; assembly: GCA_027921565.1. Classification (NCBI taxonomy): domain Eukaryota; kingdom Metazoa; phylum Arthropoda; class Branchiopoda; order Anostraca; family Artemiidae; genus Artemia; species Artemia sinica. Next base: position 726,418 of record JAPEVW010000068.1, on the reverse strand, counting down.
GACTACAAATCACACATAAGACTATAAGCTACTCTACAACACATTTCAGATTAATCTGAGTTTAAAAAGTCAAATATAATAATATATTGGCACAACCACTTAATTTCGAATAATAACACTTATCTAAAGACTAGACATACAACAAAATTGTTGTATTTTCTTTACTCGTCGACAGGCTCTCCTTGTGTAGTCATTTTACCAAGCATTTCAGTTAAAGTTACTCATTTGCTTGCATTAGCAAACATTCTTCTAAAGAACATAGTCAATGTCCTCATTGTGGCGGCATCAACTGATGCATGTTTATCGATTGCTCTAATTCCAGTCAGTGAGGACTTTATTTGCCCATGTGACGAATCGAATGTGGCCTGAATATATGCCTAGACAATTGGGGCCAGTTTTGCCGCTGCCAAATTAGCATTATTCAATCTATCAATTTCTTCTGTCTTCAGAGCTTCACTGCGAAACGCAATGTGATTAATATGCCATTTTATTGGGTTCTTCTTAATTTTATTGTCCATATCAATACCAGTTTAATCTTATCGCCTACTAATTCGTGAAGTTCTTTATACCAGAATTTGTTCTGCATTTGGCGTAGCACTGCAACTGAAGCACAAATCAAAGTTGTACTGGCTGGAGTCGAGTCTGCACGCAATGTGATCGTGGGTAGTATCGAATTATTGTCTAGTTTTTTACCTGGTTCTATAACATGATACGCACGGCTCACAGGCAAAAAATGTGCTAGCTTGTGGAACATGATACTTGGCGTAAAGTATTCGAGTATATCGCCTGCAAAACATGCCTTGAGGATGTTTGAATAAGCTGTCTTACACTCATATGCCAGGTCAGTTATAAAATGGTGGCCTCTAGTTCCGAAAACAAGCTCAGCTGCTAATGGTATCAATTTTGCAACTTTGGAACATATTCTGATGTCAATACCTACGTGTTAAGGTCCAGTGGGGGTGGTTTGATTACGTCTGTTCGTGATTTTGTTTTTCAATTCTTTAAGTTGGTCATTTGTCAGCATTTCTGTAACCTCTGCACGTCTCACTTCATACAAATCATCAGGATCTAGCCACCCGTCTTGGACAATCATTGCCCTAATCAACCCTGCAGCAACGTCCCTGTTGTTGGTTCCCAAATCATCTTTAAACAGAGCAGTGTTCAAGTAAGCAATCGTGAAAAGCACATAAGCGGGCTCTGAGTTTCGAGCTTTGGCTGTCATAACATCATTAACATCCACTCGCGGAATTACCCAGCTAGGTGGTATAACAAGATATTTCTTAATGCACAGTGACCCGATTGTTACCTGTTCATGTGAGTATGTGTCCTGCCCATTAAACAGCTCAAACAGATACAACAACTCTTTTATGTCTTCTTTAGGGGCAACAGGGTAATCATACTTAATAGCTGGCAAATGTGTCTCTTGATTTCTCTTAGCACCTATACCATCATCACCAGTAATATCAACACGCTTTCTAAATGTGTCTGTATCAGCTTTGAATTCAGAGACTTTCCATGGATCAGGAACATTGCCCTTATTACAAAAAGGGTTTAAAGATTCTGGGAGGATTGGTGATTGCGGGTCGTGCCTTGTACTCACAGGATCAAATGGCACTTGACTATATTCGATATTAGCAGGGTTCAATCCCATTGCAACAATTGTGTCATAAAGAGCCTTGTTCCGGTGCTTGACAATAGTTTCAAAAGGGGCTTAGCTTGAGCATATTCTGGTACTTCTTCATTTTCCGGCCCGTATGCTTGTAAAGCAGTCAGCAATGGGATTGTTGAAACAAAAGGGGCATTTTGAGAATAAGGGAGTATTACAGACATGTTTAAAACACTGAAAAAACTCTAATACACTATAAAGTACACTTTTTATATTTACAAGATCTAATTTTACAACAACACAGAAAAAGATATAAGATAATTATTCAAGTAAATACACTAGCAATATATGTACAAGTTTGTTTTTGTTTTTATATGTCCTTTTGTATAGCACAGAAACACGCCTAATAGATTGTTAATTGAAATACTAATAACACTCCTTTGTAAATACAACTTTACTAGCTTCTTTTTAATTCCGGTAACCTTAGCAAGTTTAGTGGGAGGACTTAAACTTCCTGGTTCATCAATATTTTTTATAAAAATCTTTCAAAACTTATTCCATTTTGACCGTAAATGGGGTGTGAATCTTTCGCTACCCTTTTGCTTACTACCGGAAGAATCAACACGTCTTCGCTTTTGTCTAGCCACCGTTGTTATCGTTAAACGGGGGTTTATTTATTTTATAAGTTTACTTTTTCTTAAGGGAGTTTTACATCTAAAGGGTGATTCTTACTTCTCATTTAGAGGTGGCAGAACGAAGAGTTTGAATCCCTCCTCCTATGAATTGAATGAAATAAGATCTGATTGAGTTTTGTTACCTCTATCTTGAAACTAAGGATTACGGGTTTAGAAATGCTTGCTATTCTATGATTCTGATTCCCCATGAGAGCGTTACCTAGAGTTCACGAGAGACTTGTCTGACATCTGACAATACAAACAAGAAAATCATAATAAACAATGAGTTTATTAGTGCTCAATTAAAATGAACAATTGACAAAGTTCAAAATGACAACGGGACAATTATGCATATGAGTCGCCTCTGGATACTTTCCTAAGACTGACTTTATTCACAAAAATTTTACTGCAATGGGACTGCATATCTTGTCTATTTACTAAATTTAAAATAAACACATTTTTAATTTAAAATTTATTTGCAAGAAAACTTGAAAAATCCATGAGAGATGACAACTCCTTTAAAATGTGTATTGTCACCATGAGGAACTTCCTTAGGGCTATTATTGAACAAGGATCGATGAGGACGTTGATTACAAATCCGCATAATTGTATCTAAATCATGAATAAAAGCAGCCGTGTTTTTCAATCTACAATATACTGAAATTAAAAGTCGAATTATTCGTATTAAACGTTCAGCCAATGTCGCCTTTATTGGACTATGACTTTGACTATGATAGAGTATTGTATTTAATTTCAATAAAACCCTTTTTACATGTGAATAAACAAATTCACTTCCACGGTTTTTTTTTTTTTGATTTTTTTATACGAATCTGGTTCAAAGATGGATTAAAGGGCTTTAGCAACTTCATTGCCTCTCTTTTACTGCAATGGAACTGCATATCTTGTCTATTAACTAAATTTAAAAATAAAATATTTTTAATTTAAAATTTGTTTGTAAGAAAACTTGAAAAATCCATGAGAGATGACAACTCCTTTACAATGTTGACGCTGAAAGTTGATTTGGTTCATGTGAATCGCGTACCTCTTCTTGGGTATTGGTACTCATAAAGTCGATCCTGATGAGATAAAAAAAATGAATTTTAGAAATCAAAAAAATTTGATTTTCTAATCAGATTTATAGGACAATTTGACGACTTTAAAAAATTTTATAGATGAGTATCAATGGAATCGACTCTTTACGATTAGCAATCAGATCCTATAACAAACCAATTAAATTCTAGGGCTTGCCCTGGATTATAACCTCATTCTTTTTCTCGTCAATTCGTTCATTGCCAGCGAGATAAATCAAGATTCGCTTACCTTGCTCACAATAGGATGTAGGTAACAAGTCTGCAGCACTTGTTAATAAATCTTATTTTTTCGGTGTTTCACTATTTTCAGAAGGTTGATCAATGACATTGCCTTTTAGCGGTTTTTCACGATAAGATTTATGTTTGTTGACACGATGAATGGCATTTTGAAGAAAAATCAGTTTTTCATCATCGGCAATTGTTTCATTGTTAATAAATTTATCAAAATTATCTTCAAAGTGCTCTTTGGGTGACAGGGCAAGTTCAAATGGGGTCAATTTATAGGGTTTAGCCATTTCTAGAGATTAGTGTTTACAAGTCCGGCGATTATCAGTAGTAACATCGAAAAGAATTTACCACCCGCTTGATCAAGACGTTTTCTTTTACAACTTGCTTTCTTTTTGCAACCTAGAGCAAGTACGAGTGACCGATCTTGCTTTTTCTGTTGTCTAACACCATCTGGCAGTTGAACATTACCTTCCGTTAAATTTAAACAAAGTTCCGATAAGAGATTAATAATTTCCTTGTCAACGCCATGCTTGAGTATTGCTTTCCCAAGCCGCGATTTTGAGTTGGCTAGCACGGAAAATAAATGTCGGTGTTCATGTAGCTTCTTTAACGTCTTGATAATGAATAATGACCTTTTTTACTACTCACCGGTAGATATACAATAATTTCATTATCGAAAATATCAGTGACTATACGCAACTCTTCTTGCGTGTTTTGATTTGGGTCTAATAATATGTAACCATAAGGTTTATTAGTAGTTTGATTGTGTGCGGAAAGTAAAAATTTGTGTTCGCCAAAGTCAGGCCTTGGCCTGACTAATTGTCTTGAGCGTACAGACTGTGGTTAATCAAGAGACTAAACTAACGTTGTAGAGAGGTTTGGTATAGTACAATAACTTTTATTATGCATTAAAGGAGGAAAGTAGACATATAAGGCGCGATCATCTAATACAAATAAAAATTAAATCATGTACACTCACAGTTCCCAAAACCATCAAAAAATCCAGAGGTTAAACAAATTAATTTAGGGAGAGAGCCCCGTTAGAGCAAAAACTGGCATAGTGATATTACAAATTTCTCGTATCTCCACCGCCATAGTAGAATGCGTCATGTGGATTCTATAGCAGCACTAAGAACAACTGAAGAGTATCAAGTTGAATGTACTTTATCTAGGTCATCCCCTAGGGCACTCTTGGGGTTGAACGAACTTCATCTAGGCAATTCTCTATTATACTTTTTAGCAGCACTAGGAACCACTGAAGCGTTTCAAGTTGAACGAACTTTATCTAGGTCTTCTCTACAACGGCACTAGGGACCATTGAAGCGCATCAAGTTGAATGAAGCCCTACACCTTTTCAAAGAGACCAAGTAGCTACTCTCATATTGGTAATACTTCTATAGCAGCTCTACACCTTTTCAAAGATAGTAAGCAGTCCCTCATATATAGTTAATACTTCTATAGCAGTTCTACATCTTTCAAAGAGAGTGAGTATCCTCTCGTAATGTCGTTTGGATTTGCATGGACGTATACACCCTTCAAAGAGTGAGTATCCCCTAACAATGTCGTATGGATGTACACGGACCTATACACCTTTCAAAGTGAGTGAGTATCCCCTTGCAACGCCGTATGGATTTCCATGGACCTACACACCTTTCAAAGAGAGTGAGTATCGAGTAAGTAGTTTGAACGGACTTTTATCTGGGTCATTCCCCTAAGGCACTCTTGAGATTGAATGACCATTATCTAGGTCATTCTCCAACCCTAAGGCACTCTTGCATAATCTGGTTTTGAACGTTAGGGAGCGCTCTTGAGTCCTTTAACTCTTACATAATAGATTTCTTTGGCCTGGAGTATAGATATAAATAGTCTTGTAAGATTTTGTAATGTCATAAGTTCAACTGTGTTCAGTAAAGAAACAATTGTGTCACACAAAAGGAACATTGATGATTTAACCGCTGATGATAATGATGTGAGTCATCATTGAGTTTTTTTTATCATACTTTCCCAAAGATTAAACGAAACTTGTTCTATCAACATGTTTTATCTGTCAATATGCTAGGTTTTTTTTTATTCCACCATTTTGTTAAAAAAAATCTATTATTCTAGGTCTACATGTATAATTATTTTTAAATATACCACGTCATCTTCTTCCATGACTTCTTTTTCTTCTGCTATTTATGTCATTGTTGCATTTAGTCCCACAAAACACGGTTTTAATGTAAACGACGTCATCGTATTCTATAAACTCTGGTTCTTCTTCCATAATTTGACCTTCTTCAGGTCCTTCTTCAAGTCCTTCGAGTTTAACATCACATGAATCCGCTGCTTCAACGATTATTAACAGAGTTTCGTCATCGGATTCAGTCAGCCCGAACTCGGCCCAAATATCCTGCCCTTCAGTTAAATTTCGCTCCTATAATAGAATATAGTATTTTCACTAGGTTTCGAATGATCTGATCATGTTTTTTTAGAGTCTAGGGGGACACATTATTTTGCTTTGATTAGCTTTAGAAACATTAAACCTGATAGAGAGAGATAAAACCTTACGTATATACAGTTTCATTTGTTTATATTTATGTTTCCCATGCAATCTATATTTTTCTGTTCTTCTATGGTTTTAACATACCAGCGAGAAAACATTATTTATATCGTTCCATACAAAAAGAAAAAAAACAGTTCTTAGTCCTTTTTCTATCTTTTAAATTTCATTTAGACAAAAAAACAGACTTGAGAGAGAGAGAGAAAGCGAGAGAGAGAGATAAAACCTTACGTATATAGAGTTTCATTTCTTAATATTTAATTTTTCCCTTGCAATCTATAATTTTTCTGTTCTTCTACGGTTTTTAACATACCAGCGAGAATACATTTTTTTTTGTCTTTTAAATTTCATTTAGTCAAAAGTAGACGTGAGAGAGATAAAGTGTGAGAGAGAGAGAGAGAGAGAGAGAGAGAGAAAAAAAATTTGAGTGGAAACTATAGAGAGAGTAAGAGATGCCTACCCATGTTCAGTAAGCACTTACGTGTTACAAGCTGTCTTAGGAAAGTATCCAGAGACGACTCATATGCATAATTGTCCCGTTGTCATTTTGAACTTTGTCAATTGTTCATTTTAATTGAGCACTAATAAACTCATTGTTTATTATGATTTTCTTGTTTGTATTGTCAGATGTCAGACAAGCCTCTCGTGAACTCTAGGTAACGCTCTCGTTGGGAATCAGAATCATAGAATAGCAAGCATTTCTAAACCCGTAATCCTTAGTTTCAAGATAGAGGTAACAAAACTCAATCAGATCTTATTTCATTCAATTCATAGGAGGAGGGATTCAAACTCTTCGTTCTGCTACCTCTAAATGAGAAGCAAGAATCACTCTTGCTTTAGTTTTACATCTAAACTCCCTTAAGAAAAAGGAAACTTATTAAATAAATACACCCCCGTTTCACGATAAAAACGGTGGCTAGACAAAAGCGAAGACGTATTGATTCACCCGGTAGTAAGCAAAAGGGTAGCGGACGATTCACACCACATTTACGGTCAAAATAGAATAAGTTTTGAACGATTTTTATAAAAAAAAATATTGATGAACCAGGAAGTTTAAGTCCTCCCACTAAACTTGCTAAGGTTACCGGAATTAAAAAGAAGCTAGTAAAGGTGTATTTACAAAGGAGTGTTATTAGTATTTCAATTAACAGTCTATTAGGCGTGTTTCTGTGCTATACAAAAGGACATATAAAAACAAAACAAACTTGTACATATATTGCTAGTGTATTTACTTGAATAATTATCTTGTATCTTTTTTCTGTGTTGTTGTAAAATTAGATCTTGTAAATATAAAAAGTGTACTTTATAGTGTATTAGAGTTTTGTCAGTGTTTTAAACATGTCTGTAATACTCCCTTATTCTCAAAATGCCCCTTTTGTTTCAACAATCCCATTGCTGACTGCTTTACAAGCATACGGGCCGGAAAATGAAGAAGTACCAGAATATGCTCAAGCTAAGCCCCTTTTGAAACTATTGTCTACTACTCTTAAAGTTGGTGAAGAATTTAAAGATGCTACACGGAAGGCATCACAGTACTAAATGAAAAATTCAAGCACCGGAACAAGGCTATGTATGACACAATTGTTGCAATAGGATTAAACCCTGCTGATATCGAATATAGTCAAGTGCCATTTGATCCTGTGAGTACAAGGCACGACCCGCAATTACCAATCCTCCCAGAATCTGTAAACCCTTTTTGTAATAAGGGCAATGTTCCTGATCCATGGAAAGTCTCTGAATTCAAAGCTGATACAGACACATTTACAAAGCGTGTTGGTATTACTGGTGATGATGGTATAGGTGCTAAGAGAAATCAAGAGACACATTGGCCAGCTATTAAGTATGATTACCCTGTTGCCCCTAAAGAAGACATAAAGAGTTGTTGTATCTGTTTGAGCTGTTTAATGGGCAGGACACACACTCACATGAACGGGTAACAATCGGGCCACTGTGCACTAAGAAATATCTTGTTATACCACCTAGCTGGGTAATTCCGCGAGTGGATGTTAATGATGTTATGACAGCCAAAGCTCGAAACTCAGAGCCCGCTTATGTGCTTTTCACGATTACTTACTTGAACACTGCTCTGTTTAAAGATGATTTGGGAACCAACAACAGGGACGTTGCTGCAGGGTTGATTAGGGCAATGATTGTCCAAGACGGGTGGCTAGATCCTGATGATTTGTATGAAGTGAGACGTGCTGAGGTTAAAGAAATGCTGACAAATGACCAACTTAAAGAATTGAAAAACAAAATTACGAACAGACGTAATCAAACCACCCCCATTTGACCTGAACACGTAGGTATTGACATCGGAATATGTTCAAAAGTTGCAAAATTGATACCATTAGCAGCTGAGCTTGTTTTCGGAACTAGAGGCCACCATTTTATAACTGACCTGGCATATGAGTGTAAGACAGCTTATTCAAACATCATTTTGCAGGCGATATACTCGAGTTCTTTACGCCAAGTATCATGTTCCACAAGCTAGCACATTTTTTGCCTGTGAGCCGTGCGTATCATGTTATACAACCAGGTAAGAAACTAAACAATAATTCGATACCACCCACGATCACATTACGTGCAGACTCGACTCCAGCCAGTACAACTTTGATTTGTGCTTCAGTTGCAGTGCTACGCCAAATGCAGAACAATTCTGGTATAAAGAACTCCACGAATTAGTAGGCGACAATATTAAACTGGTATTGATATGGACAATAAAATTAAGAAGAACCCAATAAAATGACATATTAATCACATTGCGTTTCGCAGTGAAGCTCTGAAGACAGGAGAAATTGATAGATTGAATAATGCTAATTTGGCAGCGGCAAAACTGGCCCCAATTGTCTAGGCATATATTCAGGCCACATTCGATTCATCACAAGGGCAAATAAAGTCCTCACTGACTGGAATTAGAGCAATCGATAAACATGCATCAGTTGATGCCGCCACAATGAGGACATTGACTATGTTCTGTAGAAGAATGTTTGCTAATAAAAGCCAATGAGCAACTCTAACTGAAGTGCTTGGTAGAATGACTACACAAAAAGAGCCTGTCGACGAGTAAAGAAAATACAACAGTTTTGTTGTATGTGTAGTCTTTAGATAAGTGTTATTATTCGAAATTCAGTAGTTGTGCCAATATATTATTATATTTGACTTTTTACGCTCAGATTAATCTGAAATGTGTTGTAGAGTAGCTTATAGTCTTATGTGTGATTTATAGTCGTAGATGATTGCTTTAATAATAAAAAAAGGAACGCAGTAATACTCTTCATCGAAATCATAGGGTTTATGGTAATCACTATCGAAAAACTAAAGCCTTTTACCCTCAGCATATATTACGAGCAGATCTTTTCACTCTAGAACCGATTCAAAAACGTCATAATAAGCCCTTACAAGTATATTTTACTTGCAATAAGTTTTTTTTTAGTCACTATGCATTTATATATAGTAGTTCATATGCATATATACATATATATGTACAAACCTCTCTACAACGTTAGTTTAGTCTCTCGATTAAACACAGTCGATACGCTCAAAATAATTAGTCGGCCAAGGCCTGACTTTGGCGTAGTAGTCACTCCCACTTAACTTGCTAAGGTTACGGGAATTAAAAAGAAGCTAGCAAAGGTGTATTTACAAAAGGAACACAGTTATACTCTTCATCGAAATCATAGAACCGATTCAAAAGAATAATGGTCCTGAATAACAAAGTTTTCAAAAAGGCCAAAACATCGAATAATATTTTCATAAAGACACTATTGAGGATCAAAGAAGGTATATATTCGCACAAACTTCCTCTATATCTGCCAGAATATAGCATCGCAGGCATTGACCGAAAGCTAAATAGTTTTAGCAGCCAGTACATAGGAGAGATTCTGACTAGAGAAGCATATAATCTGAACCAGAACATTATCTATATAGGGCCTGAGTTCTTGGAATCTTCGTTAGTAAGAAGCTTTGTCGCAGCTGTTGAAGAAATCGAAGAAGATACTCCGGTTATCAGTCAATATTCATCTGAAAAGCTGAAAGAATATATGGGGAGATCGCCATTTTTCAGCCAAATAAACAGAAGCAACAGATCCCAGGCAAATATAGAACGTTATGTACAGAACGTTAGAATAGAAATGCTAGAAATATGTCCTGGAGACTGTGTCCAGCGCGTTAGACTCTGAGTCTTGCATCCAACGCCTAGTTAGTTCAGCTCCGGGCAAGATTGGAACGTCCAGCAAAGGGAACAAAGAGATCGTCCAGGGCTAGCATGACGCGCATGCGTTAAGCGTAAGACGCGCAGTGAATATAAAAAACATCTTAAGTCAATGTATTATCGTGGTATAGATTTTCCAGTGTCAAAGAGAGAATGGCGAAGTTATTAATTCTGAGTCGATTAGAAGTGATGTGCCAAGTAGTGATTGTCTTCCTGCATCGGCTTGGCATGGCCATTACACGTCTATTTATTCTAATGTTAATTACCGTGTGCATTCTTTGTATTCTCATTCTCTTTCTGCTATTTTTAGTACCCCTCTATCTCAGCGTCTTTGTGTTCCCATTTCTCATTCATCCGTAGTTGAGGCAATTAAGAGACTCAAATCAGATAATATTGATAATGATGGTATATCCAGATTTCACCTTTTATTTAATTGCTCCTCCCTTATTGACCATATACACGTACTTCTCCAGATGTGTATTTGTACTTCTAGTGTACCGGAGAGTTTTTTTTTAGGTACTGTTTCTTCAATTTTTTTAGAAGGGAAATTCTCCTTTAATTTGCTCTTCTTACCGACCTATTACTGTCTCTTGCACTTTTAGTAAAGTTCTTGAGCATGTATTACTACCTTTTGTGACTAATAATATGCTTGATAGAGATAACCAGTTTGGATTTAAGCCCGGAGTAGGTTGTCAACACGGACATTGTGTATTATTATCTTCTTTGCCCCTTGAAAATTCTTCTAGGGAAGGAGTATATATCTTTGTACCTTAGATCTATCAAAAGCTTTTGATAGTGTATTTCATAGTCAGCTCTTTTCTGCTCTTCGTGGTTGCGGTGTCAATCTATCGGTTATTTTGCTTCTTCAGTACTGGTTCTCTAATTCTTTTCTTTGGCTGAAATCTGTGCCAGCATCTATTATTAAATTGAAAAGAGGTTTAAGGCAATGTGGAGTTTCATCTCCTACCCTTTTTAATTTATGTATTTCAGAAGTTCTGGCAAAGATATCGACTACCTATCTCTCCGGTTTTTCTGATGTTTCATACCTGGCTTACGCTGATGATCTGCTTCTTATAAGCCGTACTAAAACTGGTTTATCTAACATGGTTTCTTGTGTTGCCACTTCTTTTTCAGATATAGGCCTTTCTCTTAATGTAGATAAATGTAAATTTCTTTCTTTTAATAGCATTTATAGAACTTCCCTTCGCTGTAGTGGCTTTACTATCTCTCTCGTAGATCCTCTTCGATGGCTCGGCATTTCAATTACTAATAGTTTTCCGAGCTTGCGCGCAAGCGCACAGTCTCAGATATTAATATGAAAATTAAATTAGTATATGATAAGATTTTTGACAATAGAGGTAAATATAATAAACTCGCGTTGGCCAAGCTCTACTGAACTTTTTGTGACCATTCAATTCTTTTCGCTTCTGGAATTTTTCTCCTTCTTTAGAAAAATGAGTTAAAAGGAATCCGGATTAATTATTTCAGATTTTGTAAATTTTTGTTGTTTCTTCCACTTTGGACCAAAAACCGGGTAGTTATTAATAAATCTCTTGTTCCTAATATTACTGAAAAACTGGAAGCACTACAAAGAAAACTTTCAAATACTGCTTGTATTCGCTTTTCTCCGCACCATCACATTATAAGGTTTTTTCAGTTGTAGGTTATTTTTCTTTTATTTGTTTAGTTGTTTTTCTCTGTTTGGTCATTCTACATTTTTTAGTATTGTTAAGAGTGAGTAAAAATCAAAAATGATAAATAATAATGACAACTTGTGTCCATATTTCTGCATATTATTGCTTATTAGATTCTGCAAGTTATGAGTTTTTTTTCTCTGTGCTCTTTTCCCTCTCCTTTCATGTTATTTCTTTTTTGTTTTAGTTTCTATTAAATTATTATGTGTTACTCTGTAACTAGTAATCTTTGATTTATATATTGATTTGTGTTGCATTTTATGTGTTTTTCCACGTGATACTCCACGTATTGTACCTCTAAACAGTGTGAGTTAGAAAATAAATAATAATAATAATAATAATAATAATAATAATAATAATAATAATAATAATAATAATAATAATAATAATAATAATAATAATAATAATAATAGGGTTTATGGTAATCACTATCGAAAAACTAAAGCCTTTTGCATAGACCTATACACCTTTCAAAGAGAGTGAGTATCCCCTCGCAATGTCGTATTGATTTGCCTGAACCTATACACCTTTCAAAGAGAGTGAATATCCCCTCGCAATGTCGTAAGAATTTGCATGGACTTATAAACCTTTCAAAGAGAGTGAGTATCCCCTCGCAATGTCGTATGGATTTGCATGGACCTATACACCTTTCAAAGAGAGTGAGTATCCCTTCGCTATGTCGTATGGATTTGCATGGACCTATACACCTTTCAAACAGATTGAGTATCCCCTCACACTGTCGTATGGATTTTCCTGGACCTATACACCTTTCAAAGAGAGTAAGTAAATGAACTTTTACATAACAGATTTCTTTGGCCTTGAGTTTGGATATAAATTGCTAGACAGGTAGTTTATATAGCAGTTCCAAATAGACATTTGACTTAATTACATTGATTAAAGTCCAAAAAAGCTTCTATTATTAAAAATGAGTGGTTTTGCACTATTGCAAGTTGAAGGAGTTGACAATAATGATATGAAGACGGGAGTTCCCAATGTAGCAGTGGAAATTGCAAGGGACTGTCGATTAACATTTGAATGGGATTATATGTTTGTAGATATGTTACATCTTTGAGTAAATTTAAGTTGGAAGAACAATTATCTTTTGCTGCTAAAGTGAACATTATGCATATATCTAGACTACAACTTAGATTGAATGCAATCATGAAACACATTGAAGACAAAGGATTGGGACATCTTGTGAAAAAAGAGTGAAAATACATAAGTTATTTTATTATTTCTGACAGTAAAAATGTTTTACATTGATTTTTTTTCTGTTTAGATATTGTTAGTTGATCTTTTACTCCCCCTTTCCCTAGGAAACCAATAGGTGATAAGAATCTGCTCGAAAATATAAGAGATTTTTGCTATTGAACACTACCTAAACATTCTATGTTGATTCAAAGTCTATCCGAGTGACTTCACGAGAACAATAAATAAATTGACAAAAAAGTCCAAGCATGTTTTTATCAGTTTTGAAGTGGGAACACCTCCCTCTCTCTCTCTCCCTCTCTCTCTAGAAGTTTACATAACAGATTTCTTTGGCCTTGAGTCCAATATTCATTTTTGATCGCAAAACTGTTTCTATTTGGCAGTGTGACAGTCAACAGCAAAAGAAAAATGTACTACACCTGTCCACTATGTTTGTGTACATTGGGTAGTTGGTCTTCCTGTGAGAATTGCACTGTCCCAGATAATTATAATAAAAAGTGTAGATTTTTCAATCCAAGTAAGTTGCATCGAGGGTATGCAATTCCTATTAAGGATTGTAATTCATGTCTTGAAGAAGTTTGCGATTCTCATGTTAGAGATCTCCTATGCTACAACTGCCAATATGATAAATGCGATCAGTGGGAAAATACTTATCCCAGTATGATTAGAAAAAGCTCTCAACAAACATTTAGTTTACTCCTAAGAGACTGGTACCGTTGCGGATTTAAATTGTTTTATGAAGAAGAATTTGGTCTAAGTTTCAACTGTCGAAACAACACAAGAATATGGTTTCTCCGTCATCGTTGTGAAAACAGTGGTAGTTATGATTATAAACCTACTAATTTGTATTTAGCAGTTATAGATTGATTCTTCATTTGAGAATTTTGTTTGTGACATTACATCAAATAAACAAATAGAAACCTGTGAATTTTACAATATGAATAGAAAAAGTATTATTGACTTCACAAAGAGATATGATAAGAGTGAAACTATATTGTATTGTACTAAATGTGATACTGGCTTTTCCCTAAACAATCAATACAAGGTGAATGCATATGATCTACCACCACTAATCGTTGCCGACAACGATGACGACAATGAATACTTATACGTAGAAAAAAATCTAAAGAAAAAAAGGACATTTTTTGTATATATATATACATGTTTTATTAATAAACAAATTTACAAATATTATTAGAACATTTTATTCTTAGAGCACTGAGATCGATATTATACAATTGGAAGAGGGCATTTTCCACAACGAAATCATTCAGCCGAGGATTGTCCACGTAAATTTTGATAAATTCCTTGTAGGTGTATACACGACATCGGATCACAAAATAAAATAGTGCACGGAATCCACAGCTTTTAGTTGTTAAATTCTGCACTCTCCTCTGATTTTGAATAATAGTTTTTCCATTGCTGTCAATATAGGTGCTGATATGAGGGGTGTAGAATGTATATGGCAAGCCAAGATGATCAAAAAATTCAATACTCTTCCTAGTTTGTCCTTCCTAGTTTACTAAGAGACTGGTACCGTTGCGGATTTAAATTGTTTTATGAAGAAGAATTTGGTCTAAGTTTCAACTGTCGAAACAACACAAAAATATGGTTTCTCCGTCATCGTTGTGAAAACAGTGGTAGTTATGATTATAAACCTACTAATTTGTATTTAGCAGTTATAGATTGATTCTTCATTTGAGAATTTTGTTTGTGACATTACATCAAATAAACAAATAGAAACCTGTGAATTTTACAATATGAATAGAAAAAGTATTATTGACTTCACAAAGAGATATGATAAGAGTGAAACTATATTGTATTGTACTAAATGTGATACTGACTTTTCCCTAAACAATCAATACAAGGTGAATGCATATGATCTACCACCACTAATCGTTGCCGACAACGATGACGACAATGAATACCAATACGTAGAAGAAAAAATCTAAAGAAAAAAGGACTTTTTTTTTGTATATATATACATGTTTTTATTAATAAACAAATTTACAAATATTATTAGAACATTTTATTCTTAGAGCACTGAGATCCATATTATACAATTGGAAGAGGGCATTTTCCACAACGAAATCATTCAGCCGAGGATTGTCCACGTAAATTTTGATAAATTCCTTGTAGGTGTATACACGACATCGGATCACAAAATAAAATAGTGCACGGAATCTACAGCTTTTAGTTGTTAAATCCTGCACTCTCTTCTGATTTTGAATAATAGTTTTTCCATTGCTTTCAATATAGGTGCTGATAAGGTGTGTAGAATGTATATGGCAAGCCAAGATGATCAAAAAATTCAATACTCTTCCTAGTTTGAAATATGCATAGCCAGTGACCAGTATTCCTTATGTTCGACGGACTGCTATTTACAACGATTAGGGTATGGTCGTCACTTTGAATTTTTTCTAGGAAATCTGAAGGCATACAATAGGATTTGTATTTGGACATGAAGGGGTCCAAGTTAAAAACATCAATTATTTGATTTGTGTTCATGGTGCCAGGTCTAGTAGAACACTGCCGTCGGATGCACTCCTAACGTACATTTCCACTTCTAACAACACTCATATCTTGAGTGCCAGACAAGTCCAAAACAATTACACCATGATTTTTTGAAAACATTGAATTGGTTATTCCATTTTCAAATAATTCTGAATCATGATCTAGTGATTGCATGGTTAACTCATACAGAGTTCTGTAGGATTTTTTATCGAATGATAGAGTGTACAATGGAATTCCATTCACTTTGCACACACGGCTAGATAGACCAAAAAAATTAAAATCATGGAGGGATGCAGTCCAGGATCTTACGGCACTAGCACTCATCAAAAAGGCCAATGCAAGTTTCGATGGGATTTCTCCATTGATAAATGATGAATCAGTGAAGCTGCAAGAACCAATGACAATGTGACGCTGATTAGTGATCGCATGGGGGACAAATAATTTAATATTGTTACCATTGGCTCTCAGTTTTTCCACCGCCAATGCAACAGAGCTCATAACCTGTTGTTTTCGAACATGAAGAATTGCTGAAGCGATAGTGACATTTGCATCAGGTGCTGCAGCAATTGTTTTTCTCAAAATGAAATTCGATGGAGCTAGTTGTAACTTCATGTTAATCTTAACATTAGGAGGCAACCATTGAGATATACTAAATATCTCGATTTAATTTACCAACTAAATGGTACTCTTTGGTCACTGCAGCAGTTATCTCACCGTCAGTATCAACACCTTATCTATGTTCATAGCCCAGTGCCTGTCCTCTCAACTCCTTGTATGACTTTGGAGTCATTAACATAAATTGTATGTGGCTTGCATAGTTCGGTAAATTATTGCTAGTTCTCACCAATGTTCCATTAATGAATACATTAATTTCTTTGAACAAGTTGTGCAGGATACAGCTTTCACAGGATAGACCATCCGCAGCAGTGGGAGTTGTATTGTCTAACTTTTTCTTCACCACAACATTTAAATCAATAAATGTTGATGATAAATTAATGAAATAGTCTTCATTGGAAAATATCTGAAAATGTATATTTTCGACAGGGGTTGTTGGGGATGAAATTTTTCATAGTAGCCATATTTAACACTGACATCTAGGCATATTTAACACTGACATCAACATTTTCAGCATTGAATAGATTCAATGATAAGATGCTTGATAGATACGATTATTTGTGAGGGAGATACGTCATCTTAAGAGAAAAAAATTTTCTTTGATCTAACCTTCTTTTTCTTCTTCTTCTTTTTGTTGCTCTTCTTTTTTCTTCAAAGTTGTTGTTTATGTCTTTCGCTCCCCACCTGGGTAGAGACTGATGAGTGAATGACGACCACGCACCCTTTTTAATCCCTTCCCATTTTGCTGAGATTTTAATTGTTCGCCCACAGCTCTTGCTGAAGTTCTAATATTTTTCTTAAGACTCTCGTTGAAATTTTTACCCAATCCCCAGTCCTGAAGTGTTGAGGCAGCAAAATTTGTGGCAGCCGGTACAATATATTTTCTGGCAAGGGGTAGTGCAGAACAAAACAGCCTAGAAAAACAACTACCAAGACCATAGCCAGACATTGTAGTACGACCCTTGTAATAGTCCGACCCATAAAATATTTGATAGGGACACAGAGAGCAACATAACGATCAGTGTCAGGACAGACAAATTGAATTCTTCTTTTGTTCATCTTAAGCAATGGGTCAAAAATGACATGTAATCACAGCCAAACCTTTTGATATTGCTAGAGGATCACCTAATTCAGTTCTTAGTGTTAACTGACAGAGCTCCAAATATGAAGTGTTTACGGGGATATAGCGAAGGTGCTTTAAATTGTAATGATGAATATGATCTTGATTGGTTTTTCGTTCAAGAACTCGTAGGAGAGGGACATAGCTATTGCCAACTCTGGATGCTTCAACAAATGAGGCATAGAGAAATATACAAGTGTCCGAGGAGAAGGCTGGTGGATACTCAGCAAAAATTAAATTAGTGCTTCCGGCACTTTTACCATTGATTATATTTAGTTTAAAGCCAAGAACATCTTTTAGATTGTCATTGAAAATAACCTTTTCATTGGCAATGGGTAAGCTAATGTATATCCTCCCCTCTACCTTTGAATAGTTGAAATGAAAGACCCCTTTTTTACGAACGGAAACTCTTTTATTGATAGAACGACATATATCATTCATACAGGTGAGTTCCTCGTATTGTAATCCAACGTATGGATAATCCAACCAATTGATCTTTTGAATTAAAGGTAGTTCACCAGCGGGTGGTGGCAATCATAGGGTCTGATTTTTATATCATATACACGATCCTTTCTCAGGATATCATATGTATCTTTGAGAATACAGTGGCTCAATTTTGTCCAAAAATCACTTGTTTTATTCTAGTCATTGCAGAGAGGAGACGTTGGACATAAATGTTACATAAAAGTCATTGGGCATTGTTGATGTCTTCAACACCGATCCAAGAATCAAAATAAGATTTGTATCCTAGCCACCGAACAGGTAACTGTTTCTTGCCCCTGCGAGTACGGCTCTTTAATATCTTTTTAATTTTTATAAATCTCACCATTATTTTTAACTTTTTGCAGTTCATTGTCATAAAAGCCGCCGAGAATCTCTTCATCTTTAGTGTCTCGTAGACGATAAGTTATGGGTTTGATGTCTAGGATTTTTGCAACTTTAAAACGTTCAGTAGACTCCAAGTAATTGCCCTTTTCAAAAACATTAGTTATTTTATTAATTCGAACAGTATCACCAACATTGAATTTTTCTTCACAATCATTTCATTGGAATATTGTTTAAGAAAAGTATCAAATGTTTTATGATCAGAATGTTGAACTTTCGTTGGGGTTTAGTTGGACAATGATCGATGGGGTGGTTGATTATAAATCAACATGATTTTTCCTAAATCATGAATAAAAGCAGGTGTATTTTTCAATGTACAATATTCTGAAATTAAAAGTCTAATGGTTCTAATCAATTGTTGAGCCAGTGCAGCCTTGATCGGACTATGACTGTGATACAACTCTGTGCCATATTTCAATTGCATTTTGTTTACAAGCGGATTAACAAATTCACACCCACGATCTATGTGAATTTTACTATAGGAATCTTGGCAAAGTATTGTGTGTGTAGAGCAATTGAAATCTCCTCCCCACGCTTAGATTTCAATGGAGTTGCATAGGAATAGCGACTAAATATACTAATCACAAATAGAATGTACTTATAGGGTTTATTGTATTTTCGCTGTATCTCATCCAAAGTCATAAGATCAGCTTGCATGATTTGCAGTGGGTAGAAAGCCTTTGTTTTTCGATATTGATCACTGCGAAGTCTACGATTTCGGTGAAGAGTATAGCTCGGTTCACATTGCAGATATTCTTTTGTTACACTTTGTTAGACATTAGAGGCATGAGCAAGTGTACTGGGAGCACTAAGACTCCTCTGCTCATCAACATTTGCATAGATACGTTTCAGAGTTTAATACATTTTGCGTGAAAATGTATACTTCCTCTTCCACTGCCCTTTTATATACTGGCGGCGGTGGTGGCGATGGTTGAAAGACGCTTTTTCCTACCCTTTAAAGTTGAATCATTATCATCACTGTTGTAGATTGATTTTGTGTATACTTGTTAGCAATAGCGTTTTAAACTCAACCTTTTCGGAACTGTCATCATCATCATTATCACCATCATTTGCTGATATCAATTCTTTTAAAATGTTCCTGTTAAACGCAAGTGCTATGGGAAAGTTTGATGTGTTTGAATATTTCAGAAGATTTGTTTCAATAGATACTTTTTTCTTGTTATTTGAGAAAAATCAGTTAGTAGATCAATGACATTGTAAGTGCTGCTACCTAGAGTGATTTGCTTACTTGTAGCATCAATTTTGACATCATTGCTTTCAATCAAATAGTTTAACAATCTTTTACCCCGCTCCCGATAGTAAACTGATAATAAATCTAATATTTGTGATAGTGATGGTGCTGCTGCTGCTGCTGCTGTTGAAGAATTACTTGACTCTTGTCTTTTATCTGCAACGTTCACAATACCGATGGGTTTTATTTGATACGGGTTTTGCTCGTCAATACGTCGAATTGCCGTTTGAAAAATCAAAAGTTTCTGATCATCAGGTATACTATTGTCATTAAGGAAATCTGTGAGATTACCCTAAGACGTTTGCAGCGGAGATAGAGACTCATCAATTGCAGTCAATTTATATGGTTTAGCTATATTTTTCTTATGACCTCAACGATGATTATGGAAGAAGACGATTGCTAACATGACCGGCAATTATTGGGAATTAAACTGTGAAAAAAAACTTCTCCCGCCTGAACTAAACGTTTTCTTTTCCGTTTTGACTGGTTTTTCTCTTGGACAGTGCACAAACAATGAATTGATGTTCTCTAGTCTGTTTCTTAATAGAATCTGGTAATTTAACATTGCCTGCAGTTAAATTTCAACACAGTTCGGAAAAGAGTTTGATAAATTCTCGATCTACATTGTTCAGTATGGCCTTCCTAAGACGTGGTTTCGAACTACACAAAACAGAGAACAAGTATCTATTGTGATGTATCTTCTTCAACGTCATAGTTTCAACTAATATCTTTTCCTATCGCCCACAGGTAGATATACTGTAATTTAACGATCAAAAATATTACTAACAACGTGTAGTTCTTAAGGTGTATTTTGATTAAGGTCAATTACAATGTAGCCATAGGATTTGCTTGTTGCCTAACCGGGATAAATTTGTTTGTTTAACGTTATGAGGGAACTTGAGTCGTGAAAAACTTTATAAACAATGTAATGAGTACAGTTCAATGCAAGAGCTCACATACATTTACTCTGTTGAAAGAGATTCTGTAGGACAACGGTGACGGAAATATTTTCATGATGAGAACGTACCGTGAACAATTGAATAATTTCCTCAGACCATTGCTCTATCGATTCGGCCAAATCATCAACAATAAGCCAAGAATTTGGTTCCAATGAATTGAATACAGAATCCAATCCCTTGATGAATTTAACTTGAGGTTCAATTGCCCTTATTAGATCATATGACTATTGCCAAACACTAGGGGAGGTCGGGGTTGTTTCAGACACGGGTTGGTTCGGAAACTGCTATTATAAAATCCACTTTCGCCCGAAAAATTTTGCCAAAAATCAAGATCAAGTATTGACGAGTGGCCGACTTTGCGCAAAAGTTTCAAAAGTTTCCGAACACACGTTTTAAAGATATTCCCTTTGAACCAATTTTTAAGGTATTATTTTTATTTCCACTAATATGCGCAGGGCTTTGTAGCTGTGCTATTTACGTGAGTACATATTTGAGTTTTGGCAGGAACTTAGCATTATCATGTCACTAGCTAAATCTAGCCACAAACTGGACTCACCTTAACTATTTTTTTAGAAGCCATTTTTTAGAAACGGTTTCTGTGGGGTTGATTCGGAAGGCATAGTCAGGTTGGTTCGGACGACTCTCTGAAAGTGTCCGAAAAAACCTCGTTTTATATCATTTTAACCCCAGGGGGGAGAGACAATCCCAAGGGGAAATACAAAGGCCATTTATAGCAATCCATGCATCGCATTTGTGTTTAGTGCAACGATATAGGCTATGGCTTTGCTGTTGAGGTAAATATGGAGCAATCCACATTTCTGACCAATGAATAAAGTGAATATATCAGTCGATGCCTTTTTATATGATCTTTACAAATATAACACTCGCTTTTGCCACAATTCTATTTGTAACATAACTTAACCTTCCTAATCTTACTAAAATATATAGCCCATATTATTCATTTCCCATGCGTTTATTGATTCTTGATTTCAACACCGTCAAATCAATTTACGGGTAAACCAGTCTTAACAAGAGCAAAGCTTACAGTGGTATAGCCTATAAGCTGTATCTACAACAAGAGAAAGAAGTGTCATCTTTGTGGGTGCTTAATGGGATTAAAATTGAATTTGTGACAAAAGGGATTATCATATTCGGAAAAAGCATAAATAGGACATTGAGTGCTATGTTTAATTTATTCTTAGGTCAGAAACTGGGACTCCTCAATATTTACCGCTATTGAAACACAGACAAGTAACCTATTATCATTTCAGATGCCAAGAAATTTTCAAAGGAAGCGTGACCATCCACCACCGAATATGGAGGATACGAAAAGGACTACAGCAGCAGTTATCCTCGACAATGTTTCAATGCAAAAAGCTGCCGAAGAGTTTGGCGTTAAGAAATCTACATTACAGGATTATGTTAAACGTTCAAAGAGTTTATCAAACACTATAGCTGAAACACAATTAGAAGAACAAGTAGGAACTTCCGGAGCAGCAGTGTCTCAAGCCCTAGAGGCTACACAAGCTTTAGTCACAGGGAGAGCACCAGATCTTAATTTCACCTTTTCAGAGACGATAGTTCATAACAAGTAAGTCTTCAACCCCAACGAGAAGGCACTTTCGGACTACTTTCAAACAGTTTCAGCAATGAATCATGGCTTAAGCACCATTGAAGCGCGCAAGCTCGCTTATCAATTTGCCTAAGCTAATAAAAGTAGATGCCCTTCATCCTGGGAAACCAAGGCAAAAGCTTCAAAACACTGGATGACTGCATTCCTCAAGCGGAACAATGAAGTTTCTATCAGATTCCCCGAGGCAACAAGTCAAACTAGAGCAAGCGGTTTCAACCAAGTGGTTGTAGGGAGATTCTTCGATAACCTTGCCTTGGTCTATGCAAAATACCAAATCCCTCTGGATCGTATTTGGAACACAGATGAAACAGGTTTTCCAACTGTATTACCACCTCCTATAGTGATTTCCAAGAAACGCCAAAAGGAAGTAGCCCAGACGACATCAGCAGAACGTGGTCAAAAATGATCTGTTTTGTTAGTGCGACAGGTAACCACGTACCTCCGGTTTTTGTCTTTCCAAGGGTTAATTTCCAACAACGGAAGCTTAAAGATGGGCCCCCTGGTGCTCTGGGACTAGCTCATCCAAGTGGTTAGATTAATTCTGACAGCTTCTTGGAGACAATGAAACATTTTGTGAAGCATACCAGATCATCAAAAGAAACTAAAACTTTACTTTTACTGGACAGTCATGACAGTCATCTGAACACTAAAGTAGTCAACTAATGCATAGAAAATGGAGTAATCTTACTTACCTTCCCACCTCACTGCTCGCACCGCTTGCAACCTTTAGATATTTCAATCTATGGACAATTCAAAGCAGCGTTGAAAACAGTTTTAGTGAATGGTTGAACCTTCATCCCCCTCATCTTTATTAGCCCTCTCTCCCGTTTCCTACAAATTTTCAGGCCAAATTTTTGTCAAAAGTTTCATTTATTAACAAAACTTGAATACCATACATCACACACAAAAAATTGATTAAATTCAGTCTACTTACATTTATTTTCAAGAAATGGTAATGAAGATAATGGAGAAATAAAATTTCGGGTTCAATTTGCTTACACTCACTGCCAACATGTGCCCTCTACTTTATTTTAATAAAAATAGAATTAAAAAATTACAACATGATTTTGACCGTTATATTATTTTTCTGCTATTTTGTGCCTCTAAAATTTTTGCGCTCAGAGCAAGGCCCCCCCCCCCCCGCTTCGGTTGCTATTGAAAGCTGTATTTCTGCTGCTATATCAGTGTCAAGAGTTTCTTCGTGGCCATCCGCAGGTACCGTTCAATGAAGCGAAAGGCCCTTCATTTGATGTAACCTCTGCGCTCAATTTTTTGAGGAAGACTATTTTCGGAGAAATTGTTTAGACTTACTGTCTTTTCGAAAAAAAAACTAAGTACACTAATTTATTATCTAATTTTATCCTTTTTTAATAATTAAATGAAATTCCTCACAAGCGTCTTATTTATTTCTATACTAGCACTTCTCTACGTTACTATAGAACTGCATGTCTCTCATTTTTGTTGTGCATTTTCCTTTAGGCATTTTGATAAAACAGTTTTACCCTATCTAGTTGGACTTTCTTTAATAGTCTCAGTGTTTCCTTTTTCAGGGTCCCTGGCACCCTGTACTTTTCCTCTATGTAGGTGTGAAAGTTATCTTAATAAAAAAAAAGGTTGAGGCAGCAGCCCATGAAAGAAATTGAAATGCAACCCGCGTACATAATCGTGGTCGCAGTGGTAGCTGGCAGCCTAGCAATGAATGAACCATGGCTGATAGTAATTCAAAGCTTATTATTTTGAAAACAAAATAATTAGCTTCTGAAAAAGCTTCCGATTTGGTTCCTGAGTTGAGGCAGCGAGAGTCAACTTCCACACCCTTGGTACTACTCATTAAAATCATTTAAAGACTTCCGGGTGAATTTTTTTTAATAAACTTCATCATCACAAAACGTGACTGATTATGTGGAATATCCATTTTGAAAAATTTCAGAATGTCTAAATAATAGAAATTTTAAATTCATAAAAACTATTGACTGTGCATTGATTACGGCATACACTTGATCACCCAAAAGACCATTGTAGCCTGGGTTATAGTTTATGAGGTACATATTACTCTTCGAACTGTATGGTGCGTATCAACAATATTTACATAAACGGTGAAATATGATTAATACAATTAGAACGTAATAAACTTTTTGAACATAATCTGACTTTGTTTGTGACTTTAGTAAGAGAAATATCACTTAATATTTAGGAATAAAGTCAATTACCATCTAAAAATTGCTTTAGTGGATTGATCTGAAAACACATATACCTACTGAGGGGACTCCCACTTTAGAAAATAATTCTATTTCCACTAAAAACAAATAAACCTTAAAATTTAGATTACTTTTCTCAAAGAAAAGGAGAGATAACCTGCAAAAATGTAGTGACACAAAACGTCTCGTCCTTGTACTGGCTTTGAAAATTTATACAAAAAAAAAAAGTTTTGGAGGCTATTTTGCTTCCCTTTCTAACATAAATTAAAAAAAAAGTTTTCCAACTGAAAGTAAAGAGAAATATATAAACTTTACCCTATAGTCTTAAAGTTCTTTAAAAATAATTCTCATTCAGATTCAATGGCTCTTGTGTTTGAGCAGCCTTTCTTAAAGAATTGTAATTAAAGAATTGAATTTCCTAACGTATAGATCAAGGGATGAACAATGGACAGCCCCCATCGTATACAGAATAATTTCTGTTCCTTCGAAGTATTAATGTTGCTCCTTACTTTCAGTTGGAAAAGCTTGTTAATTAAATTTGATTTCTGACGTTACAAATCATGCCAGTAGGTCTCCCCCTCCAGTTAAAGTTTACCTGGAAATCCCACTGGAAAACTTCTTCCTCACAGAAAACACTTCCCGTGGACCCCCTTTCCCCCAGAAAATTCTATCCAAAAAATGTCCGTATATTTCTCAATAACAAACACACACTGTATAAACAGTGGGTAAACTGCATAACTCATAGCCCTTTCCAATGGGGCTGTTGGAGGTCATTTCATGCCAAGATGCATAGTTGGTGGACCTTTCAATTGTGCCAAATTGAATCTCCAAATTTTAATCAGATGTCAATAGGGGGAAGGGTGTGGAAGGAAGGCTAATTCTTTAACTCCAATCTTTTTGGGCACTTAAAAAGGGCACTAGAACTTTGAATTCCCGTCCGAATAATTCTTCTCCTGTTCTTCTAGGATCACTGGCTCAGGGCGAAAGAAAAAATAAAGATAATAATAAATACACATCTTTGATCTGTCTTCAGGCAAAAAATGCAAAATTCCACATTTTTGAAGAGAGGAGCTTGAAATTTCTACAGCAAGATTTTCTGATACGTCGAATTCTTATAGTGTTTAATTTCCTATGGGTTGTTTAATTTTTGGGGGTGTTCTACCCCTTTTCCGAAAATCAGGCAAATATTTTCAGACTCGTAGCTATTGATGAGTCATATTAGACTTAATGAATTTTATATATTCGAAATCAGCATAAAAAGTCACTCTTTTTATGTGTTAATTTTTATCAAAATTCCGTTTTATAGTTTAAGTTTCTATTGAGCTGAGTCAAATTGACTTAAAAATATGTCACAAAAATTACCTAATTGAAAAAAAGCACACTTTTTGACGAGAAAGTATAGGGCCGTAATCTGTTTTTTTCCTGTTTGTTATACCAAAGGGTGTAAGTTCATTTTTCAGAATCATAGATTGTTAGTTGATCGTTTATTGGGTTTTGTTTTAAAGTCAGACAAAGTCAAATACTATATATAATGCAACACGAGTTTCTGGAGACAATTTATTGGCTGTTCCACAGTAGAGAAAATCTGCGCAAGTGGACTTTAACCCATTTAGTATTACTGCACAGATTTAACAAGTAGAAAGGTTCATTAAGAACAAACAAACGTTCGAGAAGAAATATCTTTAGAAGGCCAATTTCACCACTACATCCGATGAATCCATTTTAATTGTCCCAGCTTACATACAGCAATTTGACTGGTAGATGGTATTGCAATCTTAAAGAAAGGAGCAAATTAATTTACATAAAAGTTGTGGTAAGAATATGCTGAGTGTTTATGTTACCCCTAAAGCGTGCAATTTTGTGACAAGCCCACAAATTGACCAAGGCCCTTTCCGATCTGCCTTCACTGGCCTTCCCTGAGCCAGGACCAAGGCCTCTCCACTGAGCCAGAATTGTGAAAATTTCTGGCTCCACTGAGCCAGAAAAATAGCATATGAAAAACTTGCACGGGTTTCAACTTCCACAACCTTCCGTTTGAGTGTTCCGATTATTCTTTTCGATATTGGAGCGTTTTGCTATTTCTTCTAGTGAGCTACTGATTCTGTAAAACTTACCAAAGCCTAAGGGGAGCGCAAATGAGGGATGATTTTAAACCTCTGATTCAGGGCTTTTGACTCTGGAGATTACATTGCTAACCTTCCTCGCTTCCCAGTTTTCAAAAACCCGAGAAATGGCACCACAGGTGCCATTCTCGGTGCCATTTCTTCCTTAAAAATGACGTCATCGAGAATAAACATTGCTTTCCCTACAAGGGCAACCTAGTAAAGAATGAACCCGGTCAGTAGTTATCGAACATTCGAAAACATGTTGAAATAACTATCTATTGAGAAAATTCTCCATTTATATCTGATTCTGCGAATCATAAATGGTATATGATATTTTATTAGTTCTAAAAGCGAAATGATATTTTGAAATCAAATGCAGGAGAATTTTGAAAAAAGCTCACCTTCAACCTTGCCAATTGTTTCAATCAGCAATTCTACCCTTATTAAATAGTTTATCTATGACCCCTTTCTTCCAATCTGTGGGAATATCCTCAGTGTCCCATATCTGCATTAACAATTAGTGTAGTGGCTCAGTTAGAACACCAGCACCATATTTCAATAGTTCAGGATGTATACCATCGATGCCAGCTGCTTTTCTATTCTTTAGTTTACGTAGTAGTGTCTTTATTTCATGTAAACTAATTGGCTCTGTACTTATGTCTAATTGGAAAAGGGATAGACCATCTGGAGGGTCTGCAGGACCTGCAGGAGGGGCAAAGTTTAATATTTCGTGGAAATACTCTTTCCATCTATTATCTATTTCTTCTTTGCGTGTTTGCAGTTCAGTTAGTATCGTGCATTTGTTTATTGTTTGGTTTTTGGTTCTTTTTTAAGTGAAATTCCTGTCTCATATATTCAAAAATTAAGTATATCTTTATTTACCAAGGAAGTGATATTTTGAGCACTCATAATGTCTATTCCAAACTATAAAAATGCAGTCAAAGGTTAACATCCGATCTTACTCATGGAATTAGGAGACTTTGCCGATTTTTTTTTTAATTCCGAAGACA
Source organism: Artemia sinica (assembly GCA_027921565.1). Taxonomy (NCBI): domain Eukaryota; kingdom Metazoa; phylum Arthropoda; class Branchiopoda; order Anostraca; family Artemiidae; genus Artemia; species Artemia sinica. The sequence continues at coordinate 698,876 of JAPEVW010000068.1, read as the reverse complement.
AGAAGATTCACCAAAGAAAAAAAATTAGTGTATAATAAGACACGTGTGGTAAGAAAAGTAAAAGGTGTATACGAAAGAATGTGATGAATCTGAATCAGGTAAGGAAAACCTGGTTCCCAAAATATCGGTTTTTTGCCCATGGGTTTTTACTATATGAATGTCATATCTTCTGAGAAACGTCTATTCATTTCCCCTTTTTACTCTATGGGGGGCCTGTAACCCTATGAAAGTGGTTTCACAAAGGATTATAAAGTTGAAACCCGTGTAGTTGGACAATAAGAGATATACAGCTGGATTAAACAATGAAATAAGATTCTCAAAATCAATCTAGGAAAAATATACTTATATACTTGAGCAGGGGCGTAATTTGCTGTGAAGCAGGAAGGGCAAGTGCTCCTTCATACCCCAGTCCCCCCCACCGACCCCAGTTTGCCCCCAGCTAAAATTTAGTTTCTTCAAAATGTTGTCAAAACTAAGGTAAGCCTGCATAATTCAAGTATCCTGAGAAAGGGGTCAGTTTTCTTTAGTATAGCTTTGCCTTTATGGTAGTATATAGCTCATTTTTCATTTTTCAATGTTATTTGCTCTTGATTTTTGAAAATTGGCTCCAAATCTCCCCCCCCCCCTCCCATGATTTTGACAAAATTACGCCAATGTGCTTTAAAAAACTAGAACTACTGCAGACATTTGTTTTGTCAAGTGAATATGGTGATAAAAAGATATTCTCTCATGAATAAGAATACCGAGGAATCGGGCATAACCACACCTTTAGATCTTCTAACGTAGTCTTCTTGCCACGTAGAATAATCTTCCAGGAGAAGCAATCGCCACAGAGCCGTCCTCAACCATTTTCACGAACTGTTTCAGTCTCCTTAAAAGTTTCAAATGTCAACAGTACTGTCATTTCGACACGAGTATTATTGGTACTTATGATGATGTTGGCTGCCACTCTTGATGGTGCTGGGAAATCTTGATATATACAAACGAAAATATGGTGAAAATATCCCGACCTTTGAACAGCTAGAGTGGGAAGGCAACACACTTATCCAGTTGATTTGTTTTTTTTATTTTTACCTTTGCACGTTATTGACAATCCTGTTTTTGCTGTTAGATCAGTGTCAGGCTTTTTCCGAGGTTATCCGCCGTTACCGTTCAAGGAAGGCAAAAGCCCCTCATTTGATCTAACCTCTGCGTTAAATTTCTTGAAGAAGGTTGTTTTCGGAGAAATTGTTTAGACTTAGTTTCGTCTTTTCAAAAAAGAAACAACTTTAATTTATTTCCTTATTTTAGCATCTTTTAATAATTAAAATGAAACTTATCACACACGTTTTATGTATTTTTTGCGAAAGTTAATAGCACTTATAGTAAAGTACATTATAGTAAAATTGCATATTTTGTTTTCTTTTTTTCCTTAAACAATTTTGGTAGAGCAGTTCACCGCTCTCTAGTTGGATTTTCCGAATACCCTTAGTGAATTCAGGCAGCAGTCCATGAACAAAAATTGAAATACATCCTGCTTATATAATCTATATATAAAGCGTTCTTAAGAAATCATTCTAGAAATGACTGAGGGAAGAACAAAAAATGATTTTAAGCAGTATTATGAAATGTTTTTGTAGTTGCGTGTAATTGTTGTTTTTTTATTTTGTTTATTTTAGTTATGTTTAAATCATAGCTAGTACTGTAAATGTAAAAGTTGCAAAATGTCAAAGATAGCTGAGCTATTTTTTGGATAAATTTCATTGGTACAAATTGGTTTTTAACTATAGCCTATCTTAGATAGGGCAATGCTTATTTGACCTTTGTGTTAGGGCTAGCCCTACTTTACGTTCGTAAATTCCCTCACTCACAATAATAATAATAATAATAATAAATAAAATAAAAAAACTGTTCACAGATGGGCACAAACAGTTAAGCCGGACATCAACATAAGGAGTGGGATGTAGATATTGTTTCTCCCGGGGGATAGACTGTTATTACATTTTAAACAAAAACATAGAATAAAGAAAAAAACAAGTGTGGACATAATATAGGTTGCAAATGTAATATTCTGCGAGATCAAAAGATACAGATTTGGCAATATTAAAGAAGCCTTTCTGATCCCCTTCGCCTCTACTCGTCCGTGAAGGAGTTTTGTTTTTTGGTGAATTAAAAAAAAAGAATTGAAGTATATAATTGAATAAGGGGAGATATTTTACCACTTGGGGTAAGAAGGAAGTATTTAGGGAAGAGGAGAGGGCAAGATAGTCCTTACTTTTGCCTGACGTGTGGAAGCAAGGATGGAAATGTAGATCATGTGATTATGAATGTGTAAAATTAAGTGAGTTGAGAGAAGAAGTGTATTGAAAGTGTGAATTTGATGAGAGATGGCTGTTGAATATAATGAGGGATGAATATTTTGCAAGTATTAAAAATTTAGGACGATTTCTCAGGTTGGCCATGGAGCACAGAGGTAGATTTTTGTGATTTGTGTTTCTCTTTGTTTATGTTATGTAATGTTTATGTATTGACAATTATTTAAATGTGAATTTTTCTGTTTGTTTGGTAGTGTCTAAGGCTTTTAGCGCAATAAAACTTACTTACTATAGGAATTGAGTAGGTAGTGGTGTAGTAGAGGGTCAATAATCTGTTTCAATTTTGTAAATTGAAATGTTTCAATTTTGTAAATATATGTATATTGTTGCGCCATTATTTTTTGGTTCCATTATTTAATGTACTTTTTCCATTGCAATGACATATTTTACTCTCCATGTTTATTACATTCAAAATACTTTTTGAATTACATTTTCAATTTAGCTTTCGGTTTACCCTCACCCCCTCCCCCAGTCTGAAATATTCACTTTCTTAGCATGACGGTATTGTATGCTCATACTAGTTCATCAAAATGTTGCATAGATTAAAGGCTGTATGTCGAATTAAAAAAAAAATGCTATGGGTTTTAGTGAAATGAGAAGCGACTTTGGTATTAATTTGACAGTTATATTTTTATTTTATACTATTTTTTTTCAAAAAGTATAAAGCCGTGATTTCAGACGTAAAATTAGACAAACTTAATAATGAGCGTAACTCATATTTAAATGGTTATTTTAAATCTAATATAGAATTAAATGAGTGCTGAGAAAGGTTAAGTTAAATTATGTGTAATAAAGTATACCGAGGAAAATAATAAGGGATATTACTTAAAGTTAAGAGAAATAATCTCTTACAAGAGAAATAATAATGCCAGTTTGTTAAAAACAATATATGCATATTAAAATTGGCAAATGCTTGATATTACCCTGTAGTATAACGTTAACCATATATTGTAACCAATCATAATCTAGTAAGAATTTTTAATCTAGTAAGAATCTTAGGATTTATCATCTATACCTTGTTATATATCATTTTTGTTGTTATTTTTTTCAATTTTAATATACTCTGATTTTGTTTTCAGGCTTGTCAAATGTTTCTGGTCAGAATATAGCTTAGCCTATATAAGACCTTTTGGGCCCCTTTAAGGGCTCAAGATGCAATTGCCCCAGAAATTATGAACTATGAATTATGAAAGAGTATAAAAGGCATCAAATGATATTTTCACTTTCATCTTAGCTAAATTATATGCCCGACTAGAAATTTACCCGAAAAATAACTTGCTAGGGAGAAAAGTGTGTCATTTGTAGCTGATTAAGGATTTAAGCTGACTTGGGATGGTATATTGTCATATCAGGAAGGGTGGGAAGTAGAGTATAGTAAAATAAATTTAAGACTCTTCACTAAAGAAAATGTAACCCAATTTCTGCTGATGATTTGTATATGGTAATTATATCAGTGCTTCAAGTTCACAAAATGTTGGGGGGGGGGGGGTAATAACAACCATTAAGCAATGACAAACAGAAAATAGCTATGAAAAAAAATAAGAAGGAATTACTAAAAGTCTAGCAGGGGTAATGCCCCCTCTTGTTATTTGTAGTGATCCCCATTGTAATTCTAGTAAGCTCTCCAGTAGGCAAAGATAATGCAAAGATGAACAATCTCAGTTGCCCAATTGTCTTCAAAGTTCTGTGGACATGGTCAGTCATAAATGTTTGAAAACCTTTTATTTGAGGTCTCCAATTGCTTTCAAAAGGCTCATAGACAATTTAAATTACCTTTATTCCAAAACTATCAACCTTAATTCTGTTCTAGAATAAATGGATAAGAGACTATCAGTCAAAAAGCGAATGACATATAGGTTAAAATAATGGAGGTTAAAAGAATATAAATAATTTGGAAGAATAAAGGCAATGAGAACAGCAATGGAGACTGGTTCTAAAGACAGGCAAATTTCAATTCACTTTTAAAGCGGGATTTCAAGAAAATTTGATGACAGTTTTGAATGTTTCGTAGCTAACATTAAATTGTTTAAAGCCTCACCGTAATATAAAATAAGAGCAACTTGAAAAAAGAACATTCTCGATAAAAGTAAGGCAGAAATGACAGTTAGATGTTATTTAAAAGAAAAGAAGACGAAGAAAATAAGAATATTCCTAGAGACTTCCGCAACCAACAATCCGCAACATGATTTCTGGTGCTAGCAATACGACCGCTAAAGCCTCCGGTGGCAGCATGTCCGCACCAACCCACAAGAAAAGGCCAGAGAACCAAGAGGGGGGCAAATCCACCTCAAAAGTCAGATTTGAAAACACGCCTCAGGGCGTGTTTTCAAATCCCCTCCTCAGCTCTCAAACCCCTCAAGATCGAGCAGCCAGCGGATCCAAGACACCGTAGAGTCCTGTTTCTACGGTGGTAGAGTCGTGTCTGCTGGAATGTCTGTACTTCAGCATACAGCTGATGGAGTCTTGGTGGAAGCTGCTATGTACCCATTATTCCCTCCCACCACAGAAAACTCATCAGAGTAAAGTTCACAGATTTCCAAAGGTCAGTACCCTTTAAAGGAAAAAAGGGTGGAGGTAGGTGCTTTAAAATGCCTTCCCATGACAGACTTTAGTCTGTAGATACATTCCTGAAAGTTTTATTTTCCTAATTTAATCCTTTCCTATATAGCAAATAGTAGCAAAACTTGAATTTTTACCATGAATTTATTGCCTCTAAGTTCAATAGCTTTGGATTGGCTATATATTAGTGCATTAGGGGAGATGGTTTCAAATGTAAATGAAAAATGTATTTTGCTTCAATGTTATTTTATGGCTGTATAAGTATATCAATTTTTTGCTAGGCCTATATCATTACTGATTTAATCTGAAAATTTACCTTTGACTCTCTCCCTTCCTACTGATAGATGATTATATATAGTCCAAGTCATATATTCTCCATGTATTTTTACCATAACTCACTTTCGAACCCAGGAAATATAGGCCTCTATAATTTTAGATGATGAAATATTTGACAAAAAGGAGGGTTAAGTAAAGTGTTTATAGGCATGTTATAGGGAAGTATTTTATATTTGTAATGTTGTTTTCAGAATTTTATAGTAGTTCCTTTTAAGTAGGCCTAACTGTTGGCTAATTCCAACCAATACAAAATACTTATTAATGTCATTTTTTATGCCATTTCCCTATAGGCTAAAAAAATATAAATAATTTGGCATTTTTGGGGTGTCAAGGTTAAAGGCAAAGGGAACAACAATGGAGACTGGTTCTAAAGAAAGGCAAATTTCAATTCACTTTTAAAGCCGGATTTCGAGAAAATTTTGATGCCAATTTTGAATGTTTCGTAGCCAACATTAAGTTGCGGAGAGCCTCACCGTAATATGAAAAAAGTGCAACTTGAAAAAAAGAAGAACAGCGTCGATAAAAGTAAGTCAGAAATGGCAGTTGGATGTTATTTAGAAGAAAAGAAGATGAAGAAAATAAGAATATTCCTAGAGACTTGTACTTATTTTCCATTACCCGTTATATTGTAGCAGACCACTTTCCAAAGGACCTTGAAATCACAATTTAAACCTTCTCTAATATAGCGCCAAGTGAAATTGTGAGGGCTGTCGAAGAGTACAAGACCAATTCCACACTAACGGATGCATTGTTGGCAAATCTTAGCATTGAAAGCACTCCACCAACAATCCGCAACATAATGTCTGGTGCCAGCACTCTGACCGCTAAAGCCTCAAATGGCAGTATGTCCGCACCACCCCACAAGAAAAAGCCAAAGAACCAAGAGAACCAGAGACCCTGAAAATGAAATAAAAAAAAACATCTTATAAGACAGTACCTTCTGGGCATCGTGAACCTAAACCATGAAACAGGTGGGCGAAATTAATAGGTAGGAAACAAAATCAACACCAAATGTTCGTGTTCACGAGCGCAAGGACTATAGATTTTTTGACCTTTGAACTTAAAAGTAGAGAAAGCCAAACTTACAATAAGTATCGGTCAAAATTATCATAGTTGCACCTCCAAGTCAATCCCCCTTATAGTAGATTAAAGCCAAATGTAAAACGGGAATCACAAAAAATAGTCAAAAAAGCAAAAACAAAATTTGAAATAATTATTTAAAAAAAAATACCTATCCAGCACCAATAATAAGTGCGTCAACGCTAGCGACGAAAACCTCCCTTGAAAAACAATAATAGAGAGAAAAAACAAAAAACTTTTAGACCTTAGTCTAGTTTTTTACTTTTCTCTTGAAGTATTTCCCTTGTGTGACACCACTCAAGGTTAATTCCCAAATCGCTTAGACAAGCGCGACATCCATAGCAAATAGAAGCATTTTGATAACTATTCCTTACAGTTTAGCGACCAGCTAAATTATAACGTAGGAGGACTGCAGGACACGTATGTGAAAATCAAATTGGCCCACGAATATGGACACAATTAGGATACCGTTAAATAGTGTGTGAGAAAAGAAACGATCCTTGATTTAACGAAGGCAATCATAAGTGCAAATGGCTTGACGTCCTCTGAACTTAACAACTACAAATATAATCCTACTTCAAAACCCAGGTAAAACGAAGAGGAATAGTGGTTAAGAGAATTGACGCAAAAAAAAGACAATCAAAAACAAAACCAAGGGTATAAGCATGAGTCGAAAGTTGTAGTATTATGACACCAGTTTTAGCCCGTAAAGTTTGACCTAGAGAAAGGTGGTATAACTCTTAACCTATTAAAATGAGCCAGAGATACGCAAGACCTAGGAAAATCTGAAAAAAAAATATTACTATATGTATCGAAACCTAAAAATTATTAATGGATTAAACAAAATATAAGTAAGGAAATTTCAAATTCATAGGCGCACATTAGGAAACAATAATAGATACATCAACTTAAACAATTCGCAAGCTCCTTGGCGACAGAAGTAGCCAATGACAACCATAGGCGAACCAAATTCCTCGAGAGTAGGAGGGGACCTCCCTTGTAAATGGGAATTTCTGAAACTAAATTTACACTTTTTATCTCACGACTATTAAATAGTGTCATAATTTCAATTTAATTCCCGACAATTGCAACAAATTGTTTTCAATACTTGAATATGACTGTTGAGTCGTAAAGGAAAAAAATAATTGATAATTTTACTAACTTTTTAAGCCAATTGCGGCGCCCAAAATAGCCAAAGCCTGCTTTACCAGATATAAATGTAACATAGTCAAACATACGGTATCTATAAAATTCAGTTTTACAAAAAATATGCTATTTAAGAGTCCAAAACACAATGTGTTCATAAAGGTACACATGAGTTGAACTGAGGCTAAGAAAAAAGCGGCGAGCATTTATACGAAAAGTGAAATCAACCCAAAAGTAGTCTCTACTATAAAATTAATCAGCGGGGGAACCTATGAATTATACTAAGCCTTTCAGAAGTTATAACTATGGTGGACATCTGTCCTTCAAAAAAGAGAGATGGGCGAGTAATGTCCTAACCGGCAGCTGAACTCATAATTTCTCCTTCATTAATAACAGGCTTGAAAATAACCTGCATTAGAAAGTTCTAATGAAAGAAAAAAATAAACGAAATTTTAGATAACTAATATTTTATTCGAATTGCAGAATACCCTGATGGTATATTTCATTGTCAAATTGCCATCTTACTCTTGTTCAACTCCTTCGAAAAATCTTGCAGTCTTGTTCCCTCATTGCAAGTGTCGTTTACGTAAAACGGTGTGGTTATGACGCTGCAACATGCGTTTTCTTGAACAGCACGGACGTGCGTGAACAATGCAGGCATGAAATATGTTGTAAAATTAGACAAACTTAATAATGAGCGTAACTTATATTTAAATGGTTATTTTAAATCTAATATAGAATTAAATGAGTGCTGAGAAAGATTAAGTTAAATTGTGTGTAATAAAGTATACCGACGAAAATAATAAGGGATATTACTTAAAGTTAAGAGAAGTAATCTCTTATAAGAGAAATAATAATGCCAGTATTTTGTTAAAAAAACAATACATGCATATTAAAATTGGCAAATGCTTGATATTACCCTGTAGTATAACGTTAACCATATATTGTAACCAATCATATTGCTTATCATGTGTTATGACTATTGTTTTAAAGAACGTGTGATTCTGCCTCGTTATTTTTTATTACAGGAAGTGGATCGACATATTGGAAATCGATCATTACAATGCACAATCCAGTGCAGATACAACCTAATAGCATCTATTCTCATCATACCCAACCAACGAAGAGTACTCACCATAAACTCCAGGCAATTTTCATCCCAGATTGTTTACGAAAATTATAGTTACATTTGATCGTTGTTTCCTCGACCACGACCATATTGCGTATCAGGTAACACTATATTTGAATCTCAGTATCCAGTGCATTATCGAACTATTTAATCACATAAATCCTGAGAGCCCCATCGACCAGTACAAGATATAGTACATAAATATCACCGTTGATAATCATTATGGACCCTTGTACCATACGACTGTATAGATATGACATTTGATGACCCCAAAAATCATTTATGTGTCGCATTCACGCGTCGAATCCCTTTCGACCATTTCTCGGAATCCATCCTATCACCTCTATCAAATGAGAAAAGTTAATATCTCTGTTATCCCATAAATGTTGTTAGAGATAATTTCTGAAAAATGGACCTGGAAACCACCATTGAATTACAGAAACCAAAATTAACCCCAGTGACTAACCCCTCAGTGACAGTATACCCCTCCCAAAAGTTAAAGACAATAGTTGAGGGAGTCACTACAGTTTTATCTTGAAGTTGATAGCAGATAGATCGTTTCCACAGCTGAATTGTGCATCAAAAAATGAAAGCTAAGCGCGATGCCATGTTTGTGTTGGAAAAATTTTCTGAAAAAATCTCAAGGCTCGTGGAAGACATGTTTCTTAATTTAGTGAAGAATTTTCCGCCAGACTGTCGGAAGAGGTCCAAGGTTTTAGCTGGAATCATATTAGAACAAAAAAACAAGATTTAGAAGTACTATCTATTGCCACTGGTACCAAATTCATTTCTGGGGCTAAGTTAACCTGGAGGGAGATGTTTTAATTGACCTTCATGGAGAGATTTTAGCGAAAAGGTGTTTTCGGCAATTCTTGTTCACACAAATTGAAGACTGCGTTGCAAAAGGTCCATTACGATTAAGATATTTGAAAGCTTACCGAAACTTCCCGAATCATATAGGTGCAATAAACCTATTGCTACAAGTCATCGCTTAATGACTGAAATGGCTTGGAATGGACGCTACACGGAATGTTAGCTTGGCATAGACCAAAGGTTGGCAAGGTCCTGAGTTTCATCAGCGGTCGAACTGGGAAACTTAAGGATGGAAACGCATCAAAATTGTCAAGATTTTTGTTGTTTCAAAAATTCAAAATCATTACTGAAAAAATGAGTCACCTCATATCCGAACGGGTTAGAGGTACATACCTTTATTTTGATGCCAAAAAAGCTTGCACATGAATACCAAACTGCGAAGAGGGCCGTTGAAAAGGCTTTTAGAGACCAAAAACTAGGAAAATGGGCTCATAAGCCAACAGTTCTAAGTACGTTCTGGATTTTAGAAGACAAATCACAACCTCAAGGGTGTATTTTTGACGAATCAGCTTTTTATCAAGGTCATTTTGGCTATATATTTCCTGTTGCTGCGCTTAGGCCAAGTACATGTCCGCAGACCGTTACAGCAAGGGTGATTAGTAAAAGGTGACATAACAACACGTTCCTAAGAAGTAAACGAATTCAATATCCTTCTCTTAGATGCAAGTGGTAAACTAAAAGCTACTGTTTATGGTGGAAATGTTGATCGTTTCTACAAAATGTTAGACTTTAGTGAAGCTTACTATATAAGTGGATTTAAAGTAAAGCGTGATGGACATCAATATCAGCTGAGATTTCTTCCCCAGACCAAAACAAGCCTTATTTGAATTATTTAATTCGGAAATACAGAAATTAAAACAAAGTACCACGAAGATTTTGAAGTATTCTTTCAAAGAAATAAATACCGTAGGTCTACAGGCCTAATTCCCATCATCGAGAACTCGCCTCCCACCTTTTTCAGTTTGACAACGGAGGAAGACCTAAACAGCCTGAGGGAAAATGTAAGAAAGTTGAATAATGCCATGAACGTAACATTACACGTTCAGAAGATACAGGCCAGTGTAGCAAATTACCAGAGATAAAATCGAAATGATATCTAAGAAGATCTCAAAAACTGTAAACGCAATGAATTATTTAAGGAAGGAAGTGGACCGCGTGGTGACAGACGCGAGCCTTACCATGGTATCACTCGATACAATTACCATGTCACTACTAAATCTGGCGACAGATGTTAGTAAGTTCGAGTTCGCATTATTTGCCCTCACGGGAGGAACTCTGTCTTACGACCTAATGGATCCTTCTGACCTAAAAAGTATGCTAGACGAAATAAAAAGGCACCTAACATTTGGTTTACATTTACCCGTAGAGCCAGAAGTAGCAAATTTATTTCTTTACTATACCAAATGAAAGGTCCACATCACAGAATGAACAGTTATTTGCAGTAGTAACAAATCCATTGATAAACCAACAATCCGTTTACAACTTGTACAAAATTTCGATCTTCCCCGCTATCATAAAAAAAACCAATTCTTTTATGACTATCACACCTGAAGCAGAGTATTTGCTTGTTGATCAAGATAGACGAAAATACGCCCTAGCCAATCCACAAGACTTAAAAGAGTGCGTATTATTCAAAAACCTAGTATGCCAGCTTACGTTACCTATTTATAACGTCAAATCTGGATCTTTTATGTTAGACATATTTTTGAAAGACACCCAACAGGAAGAAATACCAGATTCATGCGAAGCTGTGATAGGAAGTACTAAGCGAGAAATATTCATACACCTTAGAAATGATCTTTGGTTATTTTCTGTTCCAAGAGAAACTGTTGGAACTTTGTCTTGTTATAATAATACAGAAAGAATAGACCCAAGTTACAAACAGAATTATTGTTACAAAATGTGGGTACAATAACCACAAAACAAGGTTGTCGACTTGTATCTAAAGAGTCACCTGTTCGAACGCCGTTTAATTACCACGAGTACAAAGATAATAAGTCTCAAAATAATCAATTTTAAGGCAATTAACCTGTCGTACACTATTCCGAATATAGAAAGTGAGGAAATGAAAACCTTAATATGGTCCAAAAATAGAAAAAAAATAAGGGACATTAAGGCTTACAAAAATAAGAGAAGCATTAGACTCCCAGATTGCCCTATTTAAAAATGAAGACCAAAGATTAACGTACGTGGATGATATATACGGATTATTCTCAACCAATTTTTTTGTGGAACATACTACTGACCGTATGTTTCGTGTTCGCGATTTCCCTGACCATGAGAATCTTACTGACTATTAATTATGGAAAAATCCTGAGACTAAGAAGGCAAAACCCAAAGGAAGAACACGGGGAAACGACTGAAATGCAGAAGTTAAACCCGAATCCCCATGAGAACGTCTAAGCCAAGAAAAGGAAGACATTAGAAAACGAGTGGGTATAGAGGTCTCCACTTGTCCTTGCTATGTCTTGTTCCCTCATTGTAAGTGTCGTTTACATAAAACCGTGTGGTTATGAAACTGCAACATGCGTTTCTTAAACAGCACGGACGTGCGTGAACAATGCAGGCATGAAATATGTTGTAAAATAAGACAAACTTAATAATGAGCGTAACTTATATTCAAATGGTTATCTTAAATCTAATATAGAATTAAATGAGTGCTGAGAAAGATTAAGTTAAATTGTGTGTAATAAAGTATACTGAGGAAAATAATAAGGGTTATTACTTAAAATTAAGAGAAGTAATCTCTTATAAGAGAAATAATAATGCCAGTTTGTTAAAAACAATGTATGCATATGAACATTGGCATATGCTTGATATTACCCTGTAGTATAACTTGAACCATTTATTGTAACCAATCATATTGCTTATCATGTGTTATGACTATTTGTTTTAAGGAACGTGTGATTCTGCCTCGTTACAGGAAGTGGATCGACATATTGGAAATCGATCATTACAATGCACAATCCAGTGCAGATACAACCTAGTAGCGTCTATTTTCATCATACCTCAACCAACGAAAAGTACTCACCATAGACTCCAGGCAGTTTTCATCCCAGATTGTTTACGAAAACTATAGTTACCTTTGATCGTTGTTTCCTCGACCACGAACCATATTGTGTATCAGGTAACACTATATTTGAATCTCAGTATCCAGTGCATTATCGAACTATATAATCACATAAATCCTGAGAGCCCCATCGACCAGTACAAGATATAAGTACATAAATATCACCCTTGATAATCATTATGGACCCATGTACCATACGACTGTATAGATATGACATTTGATGACCCCTAAAATCATTTATGTGTCGCATATTTACGCGTCGAATCCCTTTTCGACCATTTCTCGGAATCCATCCTATCACCTCTATCAAATGCGAAAAGTTAATATTCTCTGTTATCCCATATATGTTAAGAGATAAAATCTGAAAATGGACCTGGAAACTAACCATTGAATTACAGAAAGCAAAATTAACCCCAGTGACTAACCCTCAGTGACAATATACCCCTCCCACAAGTTAAAGACAATATGTTGAAGGAGTCACTACAGTTTGATCTTGAAGTTGATAGCAGAAAGATCGTTTTCCACGGCTGAATTGTGCATCAAAAAATGAAGCTAAGCGCGATGTCAAGTTAGTGTTGGAAAAATTTCCTGAAAAAAATCTCAAGGCAAGTGGAGGACAAGTTTCTTAATTTAGTGAGGAATTTTCCGCCAGACTGTCGAAGAGGTCCAAGATTTTAGCTGGAATCATATTAGAACAAAAAAAAAAACAAGATATAGAAGTACTATCTATTGCCATTGGTATTTCTGGGGCTAAGTTAACCTGGAAGGGGATGTTTCAATTGACCTTCATGGAGAGATTTTAACGAAAAGGTGTTTTCAGCAGTTCTTTTTCACACCACCTGAAGACTGCGTTGCAAAAGGGCATTACGATTAAGATATTTGTAAAGCTTACCGAAACTTCCCGAATCATATAGGTGCAATAAAACCTATTGCTACAAGTCATCGCTTAATGGACTGAAATGGTTTGGAATGGACGCTACGCGGAATGTTAGCTTGGCATGGACCAAAGGTTGGCAAGGTCCTGAGTTTCATCAACGGTCGAACTGGGAAACTTAAGGATGGAAACCCATCAAAATTGTCAAGATTTTTGTTGTTTCAAAAATTCAAAATCATTACTGAAAAAATGAGTCATATCATATCTGAACGGGTTAGAGGCGCCCACCTTTATTTCGATGCCAAAAAGCTTGCACATGAATACCAACTGCGAAGAGGGCCGTTGAAAAGGCTTTTAGAGACCAAAAACTAGGAAAATGGGCTCATAAGCCAACAGTTCTATGTACGTTCTGGATTTTGGAAGACAAATCACAACCTCAAGGGTGTATTTTTGACGAATAGGCTTTTTATCAAGATCATTTTGGCTATATATTTCCTGTTGCTGCACTTAGGCCAAGTACATGTCCGCAGACCGTTATAGCAAGGGTGATTAGTAAAGGTGACATAACAACACGTTCTGCATTTTTCACCTTTTTGTGGAGTATATCATTTGCCTACTAAATCAAAACAAAAAAAACATCCGCATGGTCTGAATTTTGAAAATGTTCATATCTAGATCCAACATCTAGGTAGCATCGCAGTTTACTTCCATTTTGCAACCGCTTTCCCCTAGATCCAAAGATTTCACAGGAGCCTTTCACTAAATATCAGCACCAGATCGCCCATTGCCGATCTAAGATAGGTCTTAATTAGGATTATTATTGGCACGTATCTCTTATTGCCAGCAGTTGAAATAGGCAGAGTAATGAAGATTGTACAATTTTTCAATATATGGGAATACGCTATTGACTTCCCTTTCAGACAATCGTGAAGTTCGGTGTCTGTTGTCCGGTTGCGAGTCCATGGGCCTAGGCTGACGATATTCTAACATTAAACGTTTTGGTAATCGGTATAATAAGCAAAATACAATCATACTTATTCAGTACTTTGCTCACTGATCCATACCAGTATGCTCATCTTGTAAATGCTTTCTCGAGCTAGTGGCTTTCCGAATATTAAGACAAAGTTGGTAGTGTATATTGCCAGCGGGCTCATTATAGGATTGACAACACAATCTGGCCAGCTGAGCCCTATTTTTGAACTTGATGGTCTATGAACCTTGACAGACTTTCTGCATCAAGTTTTCTCCATGTCAAAGCAGCCACAAGTTTGATCTTTCCCTTTACCATCAATAAAGTATTTAATCAGTCATTAAAGTATTTAATACCATTAATAAAGTATTTATAAGTCTCTTGTTTCAACAACTGAAATGAAGTCATTTTGTTTTTCTGGACTTGTGCAATGACTTTACCTTCTTTCTCTCTTAAGTGACAGGTTTCGTTCTAATTGAGCCACAAAGCCCAAGTTTTTCTGGAAGTATCTCGGATTTTCACTCCTATCACTTTCTTTGTGTTCATTTTTGAAAACATTTTAACAACAATTGAAAAACAAAGTTGCATACACAACATTTTTCCAGTTAAATTCTAATCAATGCAGATATCTACTACAGATCTGGAGTTCTTCATAAAAGCCGGGGCTATAGCCCTAAGCAGCCCCCTTCCCTAAATGACGCCACTGTTTGCTTAAGACAACGGAAAATTTGCTCGAATTTTGTAATACTTACAGAAATCTTTCTGGAAATAAAAATAAGACTAACTGACACGATCCAATCCTGACCATGAAGTCATAAATTTGATTGTCATCACTCGCCATTCGGAGCTAAAGCAAACCCAACGCCATCTTAGAAGAAAGATTATCCCCCAGAGTCAAAAAATTACTACAAACCTTACATGAGCATTACTTGCATCAGCATATTCAAAACCCTACACGTTTGCGCGCTAATTCAACCCCTTCAGTCTTAAACCTTGTATTTACAAGATCCCCTGATGATGTTGTTAGTGTTGAGTGTTTACCACGGCTAGGAAAAAGTGATCATTTGGTATTGGTATTATCACTAAACTGTTTTTTGGGTTTTGCTGATATTCCAAATAGTTCTCCCCAATATGATTATGGTAGAGCAAATTACGTTGCATTTTCTGATTATATTTTGTTTCTTTCTATCCGAGAGGAGTTACAGCAATGTAACGCTACCGCTAATGTTTCCTTTGATTTTATTAAGCAGGCCCTTAAAGAAAGTAAAGATCGATATATACCAATATCTAGTAGCGGAGAGTTTTCAAAAAATAGATAGATCCTTCCTCGGTATATTGTACAAATGCTAAAATAAAAAGGTGATAGGTTGCGTGATCATGTCAGAATTAAAACCTCTGATTCATGGTCAAAATATAAAAAAGCTAGAAATTGAGCAACTAAATCCCTCCGTTTAAATCGTCAAGAGGTGGAGTAAAATGTTATAGCATCAGTCCAAAGTTGCCCAAATATATTTTGGTAGTAGATACGAAGGAATCAAGTTTCACAATCCCCATTATCCACTTCCTCTATAGATCCTGAAACTCTTTCACATATAGATGATAATTATGTAAAATCACAACTTCAATAAGGTTTTGGTTAAGTTTTTACACAAACATACACCAAAAGACATGTTCAATTTACTCCTGATTTAACAAAAGAATTTGATGATTCAGATTTTACGGTCCTGTAGGTTTATCAAGCACTCCGAAATATTGATCCTGGAAAGGCACCAGATATTAATGGATTTTTAAATATGGTGTTACGTGAACTTGCATCAGCGATTGCTGGACCACTCACATATCTCTTTAGTCTTTGTCTCTCGTCTGGTGAATGTCCTTCAGCTTGGAAAAGAACATTCATTAGGCCGTTGTACAAGAATAGTTCAAAGTCCCATTTCAATAATTACAGACCAATTTCAAATACATCAATCTTTGCCCGTTTAATAGAGAAAATTGTGGTGAGTAGAATCCAGGCACATTTTGAGGAAAATAATTTCTGGCATTCTTCTCAGAATGGTTTCCGTTAACGGTGATCTTGTAACACACAACTTCTGGAGGTGATTCATGATTTTCAATCGATGGCGGATAATGGTATTTTGTTTGATTGTATTTAGATTGACTTTTCCAAAGCATTTGACAATTTTTCCATTTCACTTTTGGTAAATAAATGTCAACTATATGGTATTGGCCATCGAACTAAAGTATGGATAACAGATTATCTTACAAATAGAGCCCAAGAGGTTGTGGTAGGCGATGCTCTGTTATCGCCTATGGCTGTCATAAGTGGAGTTCCACAAGGCAGTTGTCTGGGGCCAGTACTCTTCCATCTTTTTATCAATGATTTGTCATGTGTTGTTAGTAATTCGACCTTTAAAATGTTTTCAGATGATGTGAAAGTCAACAGGTCAGTCATGATTTAACATGAGATTTCATTACTTCAAGAGGATTTGGTTGCTATGGGCCGGTGGTGTACTGCAAACTCTATGTTCATTAATGAGACAAAGTGCAACGCTTTGGACTATTTACGTAGACTTCCTCAACATTCATATTACTTTGTTGATGTTAAATCAATTTCAAGTGAGGAATTTGTTCGAGACCTTGCGGTTTGCTTTGATTCAAGTCTCAAATTTGATAAACATGTATCAGATTTCACCCATAAGGCAAATTACCAATTACTACGTCTAAAGCGTACATTTTCTAAGCTTAATCTCCGTTCATTGATTTCAATTTATGTATCCACTGTACATCCAATACTTGAGTATTGCTCATCAGTATGGTATCCCCTTAATAAGAGAGATATAGCCTTACCAACAAAACCATACCTTACCTGAAACATCTACCTTACTACCAGAGAATGCAGAGACTACAGTTGCCTAGTCTTCAGTTCCGACGTGATAGAGCCGACCTAATAAATACATTCCGCATTGATGGGAGCATTGATAATACCACTCCAACTCATTTTTTAACGTTTACAGAATACGGTAGTACCCGTCAACACCAACACAAACACAACACCAACATGGGCGTAGGCAGCATATTGTCTAGGGGGGTAGTCGATAGTGTGTTGGAGGGCCTTTTACCAACTGCTTTTCCAACCATCTGCTTTTTCAGCCATATCTAACATAAATTTGAAGGTCTAGGGGGGGGGGGGGCAGCTGACCCCCCTTCTCTCCCTACGCCCATGAATACCAACACCTTGTTCACAGAAAAGATTAGGCCAAAACTCTTTGTCTAGCCAAGTGTGGAGGACTTGGAACTCACTTCCATCGGAAATAGTTACAAGCACCACGGTCTAGTCTTTCAAAAGTAGTTTAGCCTCTAAAGATTTCTATACTAGGTCTTATCACAATCCGTTTTGAGAATATTTTTACTTTTGTATTAACTGATTTGTGACCAGTATGTTTTCAGTTATTTTGTAGGCTTACTTTTCGATATGTTTCAATTATTATCAGATATGTTTCTGTTAGTTTCGTATGCTACTGTCTGTTTCAGTTATTATGTTTTCAGAGTGTGTTACTTTTCATGTAATTGTGTGTCTGTATTACGTCATCAACATTGTCATAGAGTTTTTTATAATTGTTTAGTGCAAAGAGCTTGATAAGGCTTACCGTATTTTGGTACTAATAAATAAGTAAATTTTTTGTAAGCAATGTAGCCATTTCTTAGTAATTTCCAATAGAAATCTGGAGTAGGGCCTTGAATTGGCCCTAAAAATGGGTATGCAATGGTTTTTTGATTGTCTTCTTCTTATAGATATGTTTATAGAAAGAACATCAAAATAGTTTAAGCATCAGCAAGATTTTTAAAAAGTGTTAAACCTTGGTTTAGAAAATATATAGTAGAAAGGTGTATTATTGGGCTCGTCAAAATTATTTATGGTATGTAGTCAACATTTTAGCTTTGATTTTAAGTTATCAGGCTTTGGCAGTGTTTGAAGCCAGCCCTATTGGTGGTAGAGTCACTAATTTTGGCAAGTAGCCTATAGTGTAAGCCTTTCATATCAAACAAGAGAAATTGGCATAAGATTGCGGCTATTTTGAAGCCTTAATTTTTGGACAACCTTAGGTTTATCATATGATGTTGGTGTTTTTTAGGTAAAATTCTAGTTTGGGAGCTTTTCGCTATCATGAAAAGGGGTTGGGTTATGAAAACTTCAGGAATGAATGTACAGCCTAAAGTATGTCCCGGGAAAGTGTTTAAATGTCCCTGTCTCTTTCTTTCCCTCCCCCATATAATGAGCATTACAATTTATTTCTGCTCACATTTTATCCTGTATTAATGTTAAAAGTACTTACTTTGTGCTTACCTTAATCTGTACTTACCTTGAAAAATGTCAACTTTTTTATATGTCAGAATTGTTTGCTTTTTTATACACAAAAAGACAGTTCTCACTGACCGTCAGTGATATAATTGCTTGAGGGTCCATTTAAGAAATTAGCTATACTATATTATTTTTATCTAAATATTGAATAATTACCTTCTGGTATCTATTACTTATATATTTTTTAGGTGGTACCTGATTGAATATAATTAAAATATTGCAATAACATCTCTAAAGCAGCTGCACCCCCCTTGCCCAGGCCTAGAACTGCTACGGTATAGTAATGATAATTTTGCAAGCAAATATATACCATATTTATGTCATAGGAAGATGTTTTTTATTTGATCCCCCCCCCTACCAAAATACTCCCTGACTCTTGTAATATATCCAAGATGCTTATATCTAAAATAATGAAAAATTCAAGACTGAATTTAATGCCGAAATGTTGTTTTCTTGAAGAGGTTTTTAAATTGCCCCCCCCCCCCATCCACTAAGAACAGCCAATGACTTATAATATTTCTGAAGTGCTTAGATCTAGATTAAAGAGAACTTCAGGACTGTATTTAGATAATTCAACAAACTGAAAATAACAAATTTGTATAATACTGTTTTGACAGCTCTTATTATATTAAAGAAAACTGCAGAGCTGAATTCATAGCCTAAATGATTACCTGGGAAGATTTTTTTAATTTGTCCAATTTCTGATAAAAGCTCCAAATAGCCCAAAAAATTAAGCTTTCTGAAGGGTAATTTTGCCATTTAACATGCAAATGCAAATGATTTATTTAAACAAACAAAAAAATGACAACAAGTCTGAATTTTTTTTGATAGTATATTTTACTCTTTTGATATTGTTTTTGAATTTTTTGCAATTTCAACACTAATTTAGAATTTTAATCTAGTAAGAATCTTAGGATTTATCATCTATACCTTGTTATATTTTCAGACGTGTTATATATCATTTTTGTTGTTATTTTTTTCAATTTTGATATACTCTGATTTTGTTACTTGTCAAATGTTTCTGGTCTGAATATATCTTAGCCTCGCCTATATAAGACCTTTTGGGCCCCTTTAAGGGCTCAAGATGCAATTGGCCCCAAAAATTATGAACTATGAATTATGAAAGAGTATAAAAGGCATCAAATAATATTTTCACTTTCATCTTAGCTAAATTATATGCCCGACTAGAAATTTACCCGAAAAATAACTTGCTAGTGAGAAAATTGTGTCATTTGTAGCTGATTAAGGATTTAAGCTGACTTGGGTTGTATATTGTCATATCAGGAAGGGTGGGGAGTAGAGTATAGTAAAATAAATTTAAGACTCTTCACTAAAGAAACAGGAACCCAATTTCTGCTGATGATTTGTATATGGTAATTATATCAGTGGTTCAAGTTCACAAAATGTTGGGGGGCGGGGGGGTAATAACAACCATAAGCAATGACAAACAGAAAATAGCTATGAAAAGAAATAAGAAGGAATTACTAAAAGTCTAGCAGGGGTAATGCCCCTCTTGTTATTTGTCGTGATCCCCATTGTAATTCTAGTAAGCTCTCCCAGTAGGCAAAGATAATGCAAAGATGAACAATCTCAGTTGCCCAATTGTCTTCAAAGTCCTGTGGATATGGTAAGTCATAAATGTTTGAAAACCTTTTATTCGAGGTCTCCAATTGCTTTCAAAAGGCTCATAGACAATTTGAATTACCTTTATTCCATGACTATCAACCTTAATTCTGTTCTAGAATAAATGGATAAGAGACTATCAGTCGAAAAGTGAAATGACATATAGGTTAAAATAATAGAGGTTAAAAGAATATAAATAATTTGGAAGAATAAAGGCAATGGGAACAGCAATGCAGACTGGTTCTAAAGACAGGCAAATTTCAATTCACTTTTAAAGCGGGATTTCAAGAAAAATTTGATGCCAAATGTTTCGTAGCTAACATTAAATTGTGGAAAGCCTCACCGTAATATAAAATAAGAGCAACTTAAAAAAAAGAACATTCTCGATAAAAGTAAGGCAGAAATGACAGTTAGATGTTATTTAGAAGAAAAGAAAACGAAGAAAATAAGAATATGCCTAGAGACTTCCGCAACCAACAATCCGCAACAAAATGTCTGGTGCTAGCACTACGACCGCTAAAGCCTCCGGTGGCAGCAAGTCCGCACCACCCCACAAGAAAAGGCCAGAGAACCAAGAAGGGGGGCAAATCCACCTCAAAAGTCAGATTTGAAAACACGCCTCAGGGGTCGGCCTCTCCTCAGCTCTCAAACCCCTCAAGATCGATCAGCCAGCGCATCCAAGACACCGTAGGTAGAGTCGTGTCTGCTTGAATGTCAGTACTTCAGCATACAGCTGATGGCGTCTTGGTGGAAGCTGCTATGTACCCCATTATTCCCTCCCCCCACAGAAAACTCATCAGAGTAAAGTTCACAGATTTCCAAAGGTCAGTACCCTTTAAAGGGGAAAAAGGAGTGGAGGAAGGTGCTTTAAAATGCCTTCCCATGACAGACTTTAGTCTGTAGATACATTCCCGAAAGTTTTATTTCCTAATTTAATCCTTTACTATATAGCAAAAGTAGCAAAACTTGAATTTTACCATGAATTATTGCCTCTAAGTTCAATAACTTTGGATTGGCTATATATTAGTGCATTAGGGGAGATGGTTTCAAATGTAAATGAAAAATGTATTTCGCTTCAATGTTATTTTATGACTGTATAGGTATATCAATTTTTTGCTAGGCCTATATCATTACTGATTTAATCTGAAAATTTACCTTTGACTCTCTCCCTTCCTACTGATAGATGATTATATATAATCCAAGTCATATATTCTCCATGCATTTTTACCATAACTCACTTTTGAACCCAGCGAAATATAGGCCTCTATAATTTAAGATGATGAAATATTTGACAAAAAGGAGGGTTAAGTAAAGTGTTTATAGGCATGTTATAGGAAGTATTTTATATTTGTAATGTTGTTTTCAGAATTTTTTTATAGTAGTTCCTTTTCAGTAGGCCTAGCTGTTGGCTAATTCCAACCAATACAAAATACTTATTAATGTCATTTTTTATGCCATTTCCCAATAGGCTAAAAAAGTATAAATAATTTGGCATTTTTGGGGTGTCAAGATTAAAGGCAAAGGGAACAACAATGGAGACTGGTTCTAAAGAAAGGCAAATTTCAATTCATTTTTAAAGCCGGATTTCAAGAAAATTTGATGCCAATTTTGAATGTTTCGTAGCCAACATTTTCGTAGCTAATTTTGAATAGTTACTCGCCTTCATTTTTCTCGTCTTCGGTTTTAATTTTGGATCTTTTTTTTGCTTTTCTCTGAAAGACCTCTTTGCAGGTAGTTTTGTTTTAAAATTAATTCATGTTTATGTTTATTATTGATCAATTTAATGATTTTTGTTTTATATTTTTTTTATAGATGTATCTACAAAAACAAATCTATAGAAGCTTGTTTTTTGCACAAAAGAGTTTCTGATGCATAGTTCTAAATGCTCTATAAGCCTTGGGGCAGTACTCAAAAATCTAAATGAATAAATTAAGTATATCTCCAATGTATCCAATAGTTTAACTAGTTGTATTAATGTATCTTTTCAAACCTTGCAGTCAAATAAAAAAAATAAACCTTCAAAAGTGTATATTTATGGTATTTTTAGATATATTAAGCTGACCAGATTAAGCTATTGTATCAAAAGCTATAAGCCTGAGAATATTTGCTTTCAGGGCCGTATCCAGTATTTTTAATACGTTTCACTTTTTTTTGGGGGGGGGGCTGGTTTATACCTTTCATGGAAGAGGAGGAGGTTTAATACAACTTAAAAATCAGACAAATGTTTTTTGGAAAAAATATTAGGGGGGGGGGGGGGGGGGGGGTCAAACCTATTAAGTCCCTGGATGCAGCCTTATTTACTTGATTTTGAAAAAGTTTGTGAAAAATCCCGAGAGAGTAAGTAATCTTCATGGAAATTTCAGGTTTGAATTTAGCCCTTCAAAGAGTCCTATTTTATAGGGATTCTATAAATATTTGGGATGTAGTATTTTTTCTGAAGGAACATCACGGATGAGTTTTATTTGCAAATTTCTCCCAAGTGGGGCGGGGGGGGGGGTTTAGATTTCAGTTTTGAAGTTTTTTTTAGAAATTCTGGTACTTTCCCATTATATGGGCCTTTACAAGGAAACCAGTCACGAAAAACCCGTTTTTGACGGGTTAATTCCAGACACCGCTATACAGTAATGCAATGCTTAGCGTGGTTTTCAATGTGTTTACGATATTTAAACGGTACTGTTCTATTAACCGGCTCTTTTGAATACGGCAATGCATACCAGTCACGCAATAGATCGAGACGCCTGATGAAAACACGTTTACAATGCCTTCTGGGATACAAACAAAGGCAAGAACTGTATTTGAATTATTGTTTTTGGGTTTAGGGGGGGGGAAGGTACCTAGGTTAGGTTAGGTTACATATTTAATATATTACGTTTCTAATTTTCAAATATATAGCCCAAATTTTTTTCTAAACTATTATATATTCATCCTATTTTATTTTATTTTATTTCATTAACATTAACCACACTAGCACTATATAATAGAGCCCGGTTTAAAAGAACAGTACCATTTAAACTGTTATTATTTTGGGATTTAGGTGGAGAAAAAGGTACCTAGGTTAGGTTAGGTTACGTATTTAATATATGCAATGCTTTACCCACCCACCCCCCTAATGTGCAAATATATAGCCCAAATTTGTTTATAAACTAGTATATATTCATCCTATTTTATTTCATTTCATTAGCATTAACCAAACCTGACTTTTTAGATAGGCCCATATAATGGGAAAGTACCAAAATTCTTTATTGCTTTTTAGGGATTTTGAAAAATTTGCAGTGAAAACAGCACAGGAGGTGCAAGCTTTATGTTGCAAGTTAATGAACCTTTGGCAATACAAAATCCTAAAATATCTCTAGAGGATGGACTTCACAGAATAAAACATTATTGAATTTCAAAATTATCCTGACTATCCCCTCCCTCCCTCCTCCGGTCCACACAAATTCAGCATGTCCTACCCTTCACCAAACCTACTTTGATTCTTGCACTCTTTGCAATAAAAACTTTAATAGACTGAATGCATTATAATTGCCGATTTTGTATTTATTTTCTGAATACAGGTCAATGTGTAAAGCAAAAACAAACAGGTAGATTCCTATTCTTCAAATAATTGCGTTCTAGTTTGTAATAAAGAAAACCAGTTATCTATTATTGTGTTTAGACTCGATTAGATGTTGACAGTTAAAATGGACGGCATTCATCGACAGTTCAAAATGAGAAATAGGCTTCAATTCTTGACAGTTGGGGAGGGGCAAAATGTATTTTTCAAAATATAGGGGTGGGGTAAACACTAAAAAAAGGCATTTGTCAATTAAATCAGACCAGGAAAAATATTTTCTAAATTGAGAGGGGGGGGGGGACAAAAAATATACGATGGATAATATACGAGCGGTCTCTTAAAGGTTACAGGACAGTCCAAATGATTAAATTTTGGCTAAGGGTTGTACAGTTACCCAGTTATAGGCTACTGAAGGCTGCATATGATGAGTTACTTCAGCTACATAGGAAAAGACCTTGGCCTTTTAAAGTTAAAGAAGTACTGGATAAGACAGGTTTTTCTTTCGCATGGAATGATGGCCTTGGACCAACTAGTCAACAATTACAGTTGGACAAGGAAATCAAGCGGGTGCAGGAGGACCAGACGATACAGAAATGGGGTGAGGAGATTAAGAATTTGGAAACTCTAAGGTATTATAAAGAGGTTAAGATAATATATGGTCAGGAGTTTTACTTTAAGTTAAATTTACCGTCTAGATAACTTACATATTGGATGCAGCTACGATCGAATTGCCTTCCGATTCGTTCGAAATTGAAAGTTTTTGAGAGGAGGAAAAGTGTTCAGGACAGCAGGTTTGCTTGCCCTCTTTGCCAAGAAGAGGAGAATTTGGAGCATTGTCTGAGTCGTTGTCGAGGTCTTTTGGGGGTAAGGGAAAATTTATTTGGGAATGATGGAGTGCTGCTTCCTGATGCCTTGAAAAGTACATCGTCACGATTTATTTGTCTAGTGGGAAGATATCTTGATTAGTATTTGCAAACAGAAGAGAGTAGTTTTTATTGTATTTTTATTTTTTCTTTATTATTGTGACGAGTGCTGTAATTTGTTAATCTTGTATGTTATTTGTGTACATGGCCACATTTTGGCTTGAAATACACGTTATCTATCTATCTCTCTATCTATACCCACTGTCCCCTTCTTAACCGATTTTCACTGAACGGGGAACTTCATGGAGAGAAGTGTTTCAGGCAAAAAAAAATATTACCTTTTTATTCTCATATCTCATTTGTGTCCCCCACGTGTGATTTTAGAAAACTATTAAAATGGACCCAACATGTGATAGATACCAGACAATACAGCTACCATTTTTTTTTTTTCCTTTTTTTCATTATTTATTTACTGCATTAGATTATTGTCGGTTTTTAAACAGCTTACCCAAATTCAAGTTGTTACATTACTTTGAAGATTCTGGGTGACCGCAAAAAATCAGGGTCGGAATTTTTTAGTCTTAACCCCAAAAAATGATTCCCCTTTCCAGATATTGAGATGGCCGAAATTTGGGCTCGATCAAACGACGTGCGTGGCTCAAAGTTTGAAAAAATCTAAACTTTAGGCCAAAAAGTTGACATCGAGCCATAGCACCAGAACAGTAAATAATAAAAACCGCTTAACGTGTCAAATGAAAGTCAATTTTGTTAATGAAAATTTATATTCTATACATAATTGTTGTTAATTTTAAGTCAAACAGAGTTTGCAACAGCCTTTAGCCCCAATAACGTGACCTGGCACCACTAGGAGCCAGTTTTGGGAGTATTTGGGAGTTTACTAAGAATTTTAAGGCTTTTCTACATACTCCCTCTCGCAATTAACATTTTTTCTTATTAAAAAGTATAGAAATCAGAAAGCTGAGTGGTGTAAAGCGACGATACAACGACTCATAAGAGAAAAAAAATGTACGTTGGTTACCACACTGTACACTGTCTACGCAAAAATCTAGACAATAACAGTGCCTACTAAGTAAGTAAAATAGTAGATACTTTTTGGCTATAGTATCGAAGAACAATTCATAGGTGCTTTCACATTGCTACGTCATGCTAACTATTAACAGAGGTATGAAATATCAGCATTTTTCGATCGAATTGATTTTATTTGTTAGAGAGGATTATTACTGAAAGTCCCCCTTTGAGTAAATAAAATCTATGAATGTTCATTATCAATTTGAGTAGAAAAACGATTTATTTTTGATAATTTTCTATTTGTCTGTTTTTATCCGATACTCCCATAATTCTCTGCAACCCATTCCTGACATAAATTCCTCTATGAACCTCTTTATGCAACTGAGACCAGTGTTTCCACACTAAAAAATGAAAAAAAACCCGTTATTTTTCGGTAAAAAAATCCTATAGTAACAGTCCAAATTTTTTTTTTGGCAAGCACAGGCTGCCTAGATTTTATTTCTGCTAACATATATTCGTTTTTAAATATTCCAATATGGCTTCTTAAACCAGACCTGGCAATCAGACTGTCCGAAGAGCCTAGCTGACTGACATTTTTCGACATTTCAACGCCAGGAAAAGTAAAAACGTGTTTATCCTTTTTAGCACCTACAGAACAAAGACAGCGGGAACTCATACAAAAAAATCTGGAAAATCAAAGAAAAAATTAGTTCTCACATTTATCAGCTGTAGCTGATGCTTTGGCTTCATTAATTACTTAAGAAGACTTTTTATCAGGAAACAGCAACGTAACTTCTAGCTTCGCCCTCTTCAAGCCCAGTTTAACCTGTGGTATGTATACAAAATTGACAGTTTAGCCATGTGCTAAACCCTGGGATTTTAACCAGCCAGCCCTAAATTTTGGTTTTAAACGTTCGCGAATTTTCTTTTTCTTTTAAACCCTCCCAAATAGTCCCATTTCGTTTCGTTTCATTTACATGTGAAATTAGTTAGTCTTCCTATTTGGAATTTTGTCTCTAAATGTGTTAAAAAAAACTTATTCCTCAGAAAATATGTACTAAAATGTTTCCCATGACCCCATCCACAACTGCTTTCTTTTTTCGCGGCTTAGTGCTGCGGTAAATTATTATTAGTAGTGGTAGTAACTTCACTTAAGGTGTTATCAGAATATAAACAAATAAAAGTTATTATCTGTTTCAAAATGAGTCCCATGAACTACGATCACCATGACCCTTTGATAAATTATTCTCAGTTATTTAAAATCTGTCGATCAGATCACGCTTTTGAAAAAAAAAGTTTTTGCGTTTTACTTAGAGTAACCTTTATCCCAAAATTTCCGAAGGCCCTTGTTCATCTGAGTATCATGAAATCCTTTAGCTGAGTCTCAGGCCGTAAGTACTCCCCAGTCTTGTTAATATTATTCCAATTGCTTTATTCTATTACTATCACAACCAAAATGGTAACAAGAAATGTACATTCATCCAGCAGTTGCAACCAAGCGCTGATTTAGTTATTATTATGCCTCAACGCTGGACCTTTTCTTGCTGGTGACCCCAAGGACCTTAGGATGGATTCAATCTGCTCTTTTTCTAATACTCAGAATATACTTAAAATGCCCAACTACAATGGGAAACAGCGTCTTGATGCTAATCTTAATAATACTTTTCAGCATTATCTCCCTCCTTTTGTCTTCCTTTTAAGACTTTTAAGTGTTATTTTTCAATAGAAAAATGGCTAAACGACCCTCTTTAAAATTTTGTCTATCTTACTTTTTGTTACTTGGCTGAATACCTATGATCAGTCCATTTCCAATTTACAAAATCTTGAAACAAAATTGGTGCTTCCCATTAAAAACTAAATGATTATCTTATTTCCCAGAAAAAAAAGGGCTCCAGAGCCTTTTTTAATCAATCCAATAGGAAGACAAAACAATTATTTAGGAATTACTCACTCTTAATGCGAAAATAAGGTTGAAGAATTGTTTGATAGCAAGCCAAAAATTGAAAGAACGTATTTCAATCTACCTGAACCCCCTGAAGTTACCACCAAAAACCTTTACATATCCCCTGCTCTCCATTGTACAAAGCCTTGGGGCATTACAGAGCTGCCACAGGCTCAGGGAGTCAAACAAAAGGAGTTTAAGGATTTTTATTGCCCAAAAAAAAAATTTTTTTTAGCAAACTTAGAGAAGGCGGCTTTTGTGATTTCCATCCGTCAGAGAGGGGCATTAAAATCAAATAACGTAAATTAATTCAAGGATAAAAGTCCAAAAGATCTTTTCAGATTTCCTCACTATTTTCTCCTCGTGTACACTCTACTGTCAATCCTAGCTTTAATTGCATAAAGAATGGTAATTCTTTTTTTTAAGGTCAAATATAATTTCTTAAACCACATTGGCCTGACATCACATAAAGAAAGAAAAAAACGAGCAAAAAATGGGTTTTCATAGGCCAAATGACGATACTGAAAAAACAACAAAGCGAATATTTCGAGAGGACAAACGCCTCTCTTCTTCAGCGCGAAACGAAACGATGTATCAATAAAAGCCAAAAATTAAAACCAACTACCTAACAACCATAAAAGCGAGTTATTCGCCAATATCCGCGATTTGCACAAAATCCAAAAAAACATGAACTGCCATCGACGGATACTAGCGAGCAACTGACAAATGAAAGGAATCAATTCATTCACTCGAAAAAACAAAACGAACCAGCAATTAAAGAAATGGAAAACTATGTCATTTGATTTCGGATTTTAATTAAGGCATTTCTTGCTGACACCCTTTGAGACCTAAGGGGTTGTTCACGTGTTTGATTAGATGACTGGGAAAGTGGTTCAAGGTTTATTTCAGGGATTACTAACGTATCGGCTTCTCTTTTGAGAAAACCGAAATATGACTCGTTTATTCTTAAATCACCGGAATCTCTGTTTAAAGCTAGACCTAAATGTTGGTATTTATAAATTTCAACAGCTTCTCTGTAGTGCTGGACAATACCTTTATCATGCGAAATAAGACTAGCTTGATTAAACAAAATTGTATGGTCTGGTTTTTCAAAAATGTGCTCTGCAAGGGCAGAGTCAAAATTTTCTGTGTTTTTTCCGCTTTTTAAGTGTATTATTAATTGAACTAGAAGCTGGGTTAATCTATCTGTTAGTCGCTGATTTGTTCTTCCGATATACCAAAGACCACACGAACAAGGAATTCTGTAGGCACCGGAGTTTTCACCTATTGGGATAGGATCTTTACCTTGATAAATTTTGGGGACCTGATAGTTTTTCTGGGTCTATAATAAGTGTAAATGTTATTTTTCCTTAGAGATTTTTGAAATGTGGTCTGAAATCCCTTTAAGGTAATGGGAGACCAAGGTAAACTGAATTTTCCCTTTTATTTGTGTTTTCTGTGCAACTATCTGATAATCTTTTAATGCGTTTTGTAATTACAGAATTTATTAAAACTAATTGGATAACCATCCCAAATAAAATATCTCTAAGGTGGTTGAGTTCCCTGCCCTTGCAGAGCACATTTTTGAAAAACCAGACCATACTATTTGTGTTAATCAAGCTAGTCTTATTTCGCATGATAAAGGTATTGTCCAGCACTACAGAGAAGCTGTTGAAATTCATAAATACCAACATTTAGGTCTAGCTTTAAACAGAGATTCCGGTGATTTAAGAATAAACGAGTCATATTTCGGTTTTCTCAAAAGAGAAGCCGATACGTTAGTAATCCCTGAAATAAACCTTGAACCACTTTCCCAGTCATCTAATCAAACACGTGAACAACCCCTTAGGTCTCAAAGGGTGTCTGTAAGAAATGCCTTAATTAAAATCCGAAATCAAATGACATGGTTTTCCAATTTCTTTAATTGCTGGTTCGTTTTGTTTTTTTCGAGTGAATGAATTGATTCCTTTCATTTGTCAGTTGCTCGCTAGTATCCGTCGATGGCAGTTCATGTTTTTTTTTGGATTTTGTGCAAATCGCGGATATTGGCGAATAACTCGCTTTTATGGTTGTTAGGTAGTTGGTTTTAATTTTTGGCTTTTATTGATACATCGTTTCGTTTCGCGCTGAAGAAGAGAGGCGTTTGTCCTCTCGAAATATTCGCTTTGTTGTTTTTTTCAGTATCGTCATTTGGCCTATAAAAAACCCCATTTTTCACCTTGCAATGAGCATCCTTTATTTACCAGCACTTAATTCGGTTGCCGTCAATCAAAAGGCGATATCTGACATATAAACTCGATTTTACAGGAGAATGAAAAAACAAAAAAAAAGTTTGAAGCCCTAGAAAACATGATAGGACATATCTGTTTTGCAAAAAAATACATCAAATCTAGGTTTCAGAGCAAGACAAATTTGTTTGTTAAGGCAAAACTACAAAATTCTTTTTCGTTCTCGAGATGAATGCAGATATCGCCTTTTAACCTACTTTTGCGTCAACAAAAGGCGTTTTATCTGCAAGAGCACCATAGTAAAATTCCATAAGAAAAACGAGATTACCGTTTTTAAAAAAAAACGACTTTAAATCGAAGTGAAACTCAGTTTCTAATGAGCGTATTTGCTTGCCAGCACCATCAGCTATGTCATGATGTAGAATAACCTTGTTTTCAGGCTGTATTTTGGTCTTGGTCTTCGATGGTTTCTACTGCGGGAAAAAGCGCATCTCAGAGGAATACGTTAAGATCAAGTCGAACTACGGAACCACAAGCGTTTCCACAACATTGAATTCGTTTATTTTATAAAGGTAATAAAGATTATATTCATTTATGTTATAAAAAAGAAGAAAAAAAGTCTACATGTTTTTACTCGTCTTCTGGTTCACAGCCCTCGAATTCGTCAACCAAGTCTTGCACGTTGGCTGTATGAATGTTCTTCCAGAAAGACCTTTTCCTTGTGTCTGCAATGTGGGGTACAAGTTTCATCAGGATGTTTTTTTTGTCCCTTGTAATCCCCCTTGGGACCGACAGCTCTTAGGCAAACCTTTGCCTAGAGCCAGTTTTGGCTTTCACTGTCAGAAATCTACAGCTTTCAGTTCGTCGTCAAAATCATATCGATAATATAGTTTCGAGTCTTTCTTTATGAAACTTGCCTGTACGATCTTTCCAAGTTGAATATCAACTGACTTTTTTCCCAGACTTCTCATTCTTCCATTCGTAGAAATCGCTTATTTGGAGCTCTTTAACTCGGATGTTTTGTCTGGAATCCTGCATAACCTTTTTTAACTCGGGAAAGTCCTCAACAACCTGCTTCGCGTGGATTTTCTTCTCTCTCACGCCATGCAAGCTGTCAGCTGCCATGTGCGTGTGTCCCTTTGTCAGGAACTTGATAGAGATCTCCTCTGGACCCCATGATTCGTTTACAATGTGCACAAACATGGAAAAGATTATCCAGTTCTTGTTCTGTGGCGAGCAGTTACAGGCCCAGAATGTAAATTCTTTTGTATCCCTTAACTCATCCACAAGACCAAAAAAAGCAGAGGCGACAATATCCACGGTTCTACCATATGTTGCTTCGTGCCATACTACACAGTATGCCACTTCTGGCGACAAGCCGGTGCGAGCACTAGAAACCGGTGTGGAACAAAAGTTTCATTGAAACACACTAGCCTGCTTGTGAAATGCGATTCTTTAACTGCTGGCCGTATGGGAAGAATTAGGACTTTTTGCATATCAACTGTAAACACTGCCTTCTCCTCGCCATGTGGGTGATCAGCATCTTTGTCAAGTTCTCGCCTAGCTTTTTCTGCCTGGTTTCTATGCTCCTGTTGCTTCTCCCTTTCTTTGTCTGACACACCTTGCCTGGATTCCTTTATTTTGAACAAGTCAAAGATTTCACATACATCTGACCTTGGCATCTTGTTTGATATGTTCATTTCTTGCAAAACTCCAAGGTAAGAACTCTGACTACAACGCTGCTCGGGAAACTTTTCTTGAAAGTCAGCAAACATAGCTTCGAACGTAATATCTCTTTGGATATATCTCACATACGGACTGTTATACCTCCTGTAGTGGGGCTGACACGGCTTGAATGATTCTATATGCATACGTATAGCTTCACGGTCCATATCCACCTTTCTAGCAGCCTCCTCTTTTTTCTGAAGGGAAAATCCAACGCCCTCGGTCTTTAGCTTTCTCGATATTACCTCGATGACTTTCGGATGGTGTAACCCAAAGTTGAAGTATTTGAATTGAATTTATCAAGTATTTTGGGCAATGGGTTGCATCAAGACTGGGCTGGGTAATTGTAGACAGAGAACCCTGTGTTGTTTTTTTTCGGTATTTTCTAGGCTTATTTTTTAAAGCATGTCCCGGGAAGGAAATCTTTTTCAATATTAGAACAAAGAATTAAAGATCTGTATCATTTTTTAATGAAACAAATTTATTTTATAATACCATTTATGCTACCTACATAAGAAATGATCTTTTTTTCGTTTCACTAAAAACGGCACTTTTGGTGCCATATCTTAAGTGGAAAAGCTGGGGCTAGTGGCCTACCAGAACTTTCTCAAATCAAGTGAAATTGACAGAAGAAAACTGAAAAACAAGCCATATAGCAATAAAAAAGGTAAAGATGTACTAAAAAAAACTGACATTTTTAGAAAATAAATTTCATTAGGGGGGGGGGGGGCAAACTGGGGTCTGGGGAAAACTAAGGTCTGAGAGAGGTAGCTGCCCCCTCTACCCCGTAGCAAATTACACCCTTGACCCCAACCCCTTGCCACTTAGTGCTTGGAGAAATGAAGGCATGTGGTTCTGGAACTACTAAAAGTTGTATATTAAAAGAAGGATTACTTATTATTACACTTACCTATTCAAATTATTTACTTGACAATTCCACTGTAATATTCTCTCCATACGTAAGATGGTCTTTTTGGAATTTCGATTCATTTATAAGTAATGATGGCTTTTCTATATTTCAAACAGTTCGTGGTAACGAACTGTAAGTAAGGAGCGACCCGGCTCAATGGTAACCGAAACTCTAAAAAACGGGAGTTTGATACCAATAGATACATCAAAAGGATCAGATTTTAATTCTGATTTCAAATATATAAGTTTCATTAAGTTTAATCCTACCCATCAAAAGTTACGTGCCTGAGAGAAATTTGGCTGATTTTTCGAAAAAAGGGGGAAAGACCCCCTAAAAATTATAGAACCTTAATGAAAATCACACCATCATATTCAGCGTATCAGAGAACCCTACTGTAGAGGTTTCAAGCTCCTATCTACAAAAATGTGGAATTTTCCATTTTTTGCCAAAAGAAAGATCACGGGTGCGTGTTTATTTGTTTGTTTTTTTTTTTTTTTTCCCCAGGGGTGATCGTATCGACCCAGTGGTCCTAGAATATCGTGGGGAGGGCTCATTGGAACGGAAATTAAAAGTTCTAGTGCCCTTTTTAAGTGACCAAAAAAATGGAGGGCAACTAGGCCCCCTCCCACGCTCATTTTTTTCCCAAAGTCACCCGATCAAAATTTTGAGATAGCCATTTTGTTCAGCATGGTCGAAAATATGATAAAAATGTCTTTTAGGATGACTTGATCCCCCAAAGTCCCCAGGGGGAGGGCTGAAAGTTATGAACTTTACTCAATGTTAACATATAGTATTGGTTATTGGGAAGTATACAGACTTTTTCAGAGGAGATATTTTCTGGTAGGTGGGGGAAGGAGAGGGTCGGGGGCTATATGGAAGGATCTTTCCATGAAGGAAATTTTCATGGGGGAAGGGACATTGCTATGAAGGGGGCGCCGGATTTCCCAGCATTATTAAAGAAAAAGATCAGGAATTAAATAAAAAAAACAAGTTTTTCAACTGATCAACTGATTGTGATTAAGAGGTCATTTTTAAAGAACTGGAAAAAAAATTCGAACTATAGTTTAAAGAGCAGGGTATTGACTAGGGGGCGAACCCCCTAATATACGTGTTAAAAAATTTATGAATATAGAAGTTCGTTACGTAAGTTAATTCTAAGTTACGTATATTTATTGCTAATAAAAACGTTCGTAAATAAAATTAAACAAGTTTCGAGAAAGCCATTTAACCAAATATAATATGCAAATTTTGTTTTAATTATTCATGTACGGTGAGCCAAAATCAAAGCCTGCATTAATTCAAAAACGTTCAAAAATTAAATAAAAAAAACAAGTTTATTTAACTGAAAGTAAGGAACGACGTTAAAACTTAAAACGAACAGAATTATTCCGTATATGAAGGGGGCTGTCCCCTCCTCAACGCCTCGCTCTTTACGCTAAAGTTTGACTTTCTCAAAAGTTACGCGCCTGAGAAAATTTGGCTAATTTTCGAGAAAAGGCGGAAAGACCCCCTAAAAGTTATAGAAACTTAATGAAATTCACAGCATCATATTTAGTGTATCAGAGAACCCTACTGTAGAGGTTTCAAGCTCCTATCTACAAAAATGTGGAATTTTGCATTTTTTGCCAGAAGAAAGATCACGCGGTGCGTGTTTATTTATTTATTTTTTTTTTCCAGGGGTAATCGTATTGACCCAGTGATCCTAGAATATCGTAAGAGGGCTCATTGGAACGGAAATTAAAAGTTCTAGTGCCCTTTTTAAGTAACCAAAAAAAATGGAGGGCAACTAGGCCCCCTCCCACTCTCATTTTTTTCTCAAAGTCACCCAATTAAATTTTGAGATAGCCATTTTGTTTAGCATAGTCGAAAATCTAATAAATATGTCTTTTACGATGACTTAATCCCCCACAGTTCCCAGGGGAAGGGCTGCAAGTTATGAACTTTGCCCATTGCTTACATATTGTATTGGTTATTGGGAAGTATACAGACATTTTCAGGAGAGATTTTTTTCTTGTAGGGGGGGTGAGGGGTGGGGGGAGGGGGGCTGGAGGAGGGGGTTACTCGGAGAATCTTTCCGTGGAGGATGTTTCTTTTGGGGTAAGGGACATTTCTATGAAGGGGGGCGCCGGATTTCCAAGCATTATTTAAAAAACGATCAGAAATTAAATTTAAAAAAACTAGTTTTTTCAACTGAAAGTAAGAGGCAACATTAGAACTTCAAATGAACAGAAATTATTACGTATATGATGGGGTCCTCCCCCAAGTCAATACCTCGCTCTTTACGCTACAGTTTTTTTTTAGTGCTTTCAAAGAGCTATCTATTCTAATCAAACGGCCTTTGTGATTCAGGGGTGTGTGAATTAAAATTTTTTTTTAACTTTTTTAACGTAAAGAGCGTGGTATTGACTAAGGGGAGAACCCCATCATATACGTAATAACATATACGTAATAAAAAAAAAAAAAAAAAAAAAAAAAAAAAAAAACAAGCGATACAGCTCAATAGTAAGCCAAACTTTAAAAAACGGGACTTTGATGTTAATAAATGTATCAAAAGAATGGGCTTATAACGCTGATTCTAAATATATGAATTTTATTAAGTTTAGTATTTTTCATCAAGGTTACGAGCCTGAGAAAACTTACCTGATTTTTTAAAGAGGGGGAAACATCCCCTACAAGTGAAAAAAATTTTAATGAAAATCACACCGTCAGATTCGGCGTATCAGAA
Organism: Artemia sinica; assembly: GCA_027921565.1. Classification (NCBI taxonomy): domain Eukaryota; kingdom Metazoa; phylum Arthropoda; class Branchiopoda; order Anostraca; family Artemiidae; genus Artemia; species Artemia sinica. The sequence continues at coordinate 663,527 of JAPEVW010000068.1, read as the reverse complement.
AACCCTATAACATAGGTTTCAAGCTCATATCTGCAAAAATCTGCAACTTTGTATTTTTTGCCAGAAGAAAAATATACGAATATAGAAGTTCGTTACGTAAGTTAATTTGTAAATTACGTCAGAACCAAATTTAGAGACAGACAGCCATTTAGCAAAAGAAAAGTAAAATTTTTATGCAAATTTTGTTTACTTATTCAGTGACGGCGAGCCAAAATAAAAGCTGCATTAACTAAAAAACGATCAGAAATTAAATAAAAAAACAAGTTTTTTAAACTGAAAGTAAGGAGTGACATTAAAACTTAAAACGAACAGAAAATTATTCCGTATATGAAAGGGGCTGTCCCTCCTCAACGCCTCGCTCTTTACGCTAAAGTTTTTTATTGTTTTAAAAAATAAAGTTGTGAGACAGAGTCAAACTTTAGCGTAAAGAGCGAGGTGTTGAGGAGGGGACAGCCCCTTTAATATACGGAATAATTTCTGTTCGTTTTAAGTTTTAATGTCGCTCCTTACTTTCAGTTTAAAAAACTTGTTTTTTTTATTTAATTCTATATAGGGACTGGTTTAAATAAGCCTAAAGGCACATGGATGTTGAGCTAGCAAAATTTTCCACAAGCATGTCGATATGCAAACTTGTTCGCTTAGTTAAAGTTTTTTGTCAGAGCTCCTCAACTGGAGCTACTTTCGTAAGTGCTACTAAATTTGATTTTTTAACCAAGAATTATAAATCCATTTTTTCTTAAAAAAAGAAAAATACAAAAAGAAACGACACTATGTTTTGATTTTTCTCTCCACTCTTAAACTTATTTTCCCTTCAATTATTGTACGGCTTCTTCGTTCAGCTCCTTAATAAGGGTAGGGGTGTCTTATCTCCCCTAGATTGGAGTTGATTAGAAATTATATAAAAAAAATAAGTTTTCAACCGAAATCAAGGAGCAACATTAAAACTTAAAAGGAACAAAAATTATTCTGTATAAAAAAAAATCCTGGCAGCGTTATTTCTAAATTAAATCATCTCTTTTACATACTCCTTCAAATCGCTTTAGCTGAAAAAAACATTGCTCCCAAATATTTAAATTTGTCACTTTCTATTTAAGTTTTCATCTTTAGAGTTACATTCACTTTTTGGTTCATCTCTCACTTAAGGAATTTTCTTAAATTCAACTATCTCCTGCTTTTATTATATAAGTAATTAAAAAAAAACTTTGTTACTTCCGTATTAGCCAGTACACACCTGAGTTGTTTGCTTATAGTTTGCTTCTGTAACTAGAGAAGGGAAGTCAGGTTAATCATAATGAAACATACCAAAATAGGATGAAAATATAATACTTTAGAAAATCAGGCCACCCAGAACACATTATATTAAATACCTAACCTGACATAACTTAACTTTTTCCACAAAACAAGTTTTTCAATGAAAAGTAAAGAGCTCCCTTAACCAAAAATCAGCAGAAATAAAGTCAAATAATTTTCAAAGTGTAAAACTACCACAAATTTTTATGAATAAATAAATGAAACCAAAACGAACAAAACTTACAATAAAAAACCGAGTCAAACTCAAAAACAAGCAAATATTATCATGAGTAGAAGTAACAACCCCCATTCCTTCTCAAGATCCCAACATAATTTGCACTTTACTGACAAGAAATTAATTTTAAATGTTTTCACTTTTTCTACTTTAATAAATAAAAAATTATCAAAACTTTAAGGAATAAATATCAGTGAAAATCCACGATCTTTTTTTTCAGTAAAGTCCAAATTATGTTTTTGTCTTGAGAAGGTATAAGGGGGTTGTTAGTCCATAAGGGGGATTGTTAGTCTTACTCATGACAATTTTTGTTCGTTTGCACTTGGACGATAATTTATTTTTGCCTCATTTTTGGTTTAATAGAGCTCTTTAATTTTTTGAAAAACTTGTTTTTGGGGGAAAACTTTTTTTTAACTAATTTTGACTCTAAAGTTTGACTCTTTCTCATAAATCTTTTTTATTAATAAAAAACTTTAGCGTAAATTTTAAGTTTTCCTATTCCTAGGATATGAGAATCTGAAATTCCTAACGTCCAGTTCGAAGTGTCTGTAACACACAAGACGTGTGCACACATCGGTGGGTCCTGCTTCCCGGACTTTCATTTTACAACCGCTTTTGCTACTACTTCTAATGCTACTATTGCTATTATTACGTATGCTCTTGAGCCAAATAAAAATAGCTTCAATGAATCCAAGTTGACAAGACATCCAGACGGGATATCTTAGAACTAGAATAAAATGTAAAGCCGAAACAATCAAAGAAAACATATTTTGCTATAAAATTAAATCAAGACATTATGTGCAGTCAATCAGACGTCTCAGCAATATCTTAAGAATAACCGAGGATATTAAGTTCAGACTTCTAGGGCTACTACTATTACTACTTCAACTCTTATTACTGCAGTAGATCAAAAGGTTATAAGGGGCATAAATACAATGTCAACTGAAGAGAATGGGGTTTGAAGTTTTATTTTCATGGAAAGTTGAGGTGTGAAACTAAATACAAATATACTGTGCATCCAAATTTTCAAAAAGGCGTGTTTTGCTAAAAATTGCGGAAGATTTTGGTCAAGATATAAAAGTAACTCAAAATCTATATTCTTTTAGAAGAGAAAAAAAACAGAAGATTAAAATATTGTTTACATAACAAGTGGAAAAGACTGTCAATTAAAAACGAACAGAAATTAATTTTAATATCTTTTTCGACAAAAGGAGTTTTGTCTAGAAAGGTAATGGGCTATATTAAAACAAATATCAGCAAAAAAATAAAGGAAACAATTTCTCAAGCACAAAACTACCATAAATCACCATCAATAAAAATAGGAGACTCAAACCGAACCAAAACTTTCTAAGGACCAGTACATAGTTTGGACTATACGGAAAACAAAATAAATTTTAATGTTTTCTCGTCGCATAAATTTAATAAATCCAAAACTATATAAAACTTTCAGGAATGAATTTCAGCATATAAACTGTATATTAACTGTCAGACAACATTCATTTGTTTTATTCAGTAAAATTGGTTATGATAATTTTTTTTCTTTTTTTTTTGCATGATGAGAAACATCAATACATAGCTCGAAATAAGAATTGTTTAGAGCAGCTGCACTCTCACAGAACCAACAAATGAGCCAAAGTCACGGGCGAGCTTGACACTCAACTAAATAATTACCGCTGTGCAAAAACCCGGCGAAAAAATTCCAGACAGAAAGAACGGAAGTAAGAAGGTAGAAGATCGTTACCTAGCAGGGATCACCTCACCATATATCGGAGCCTAGTGGAGCACACCATATATTGGAGCCTTCTGGGGGCGGGAAGGGGTTATGATCACTTTCAAACCACCATCTAACTGAATAACTCAATTTATTCAACCAAACAGTAAGAAACAGTTTCTTAAAAGTGTTATTGTTCAGACAAAAGTCGTTTAGCTCAAAGCCAACTAAATTCTTTACAAAATATATTCTCTACCAAATTTTATATATAAATTCTCAGCTATTGTAAACAGCCGAAGGTCGTAAATTATTGTATATATAATTCTCAGCTATTCAGCTATTGTTGAGACAGAAAAAAACTGTTCTAATAGAAGGAAGACATCGGCCAGAAAAGGTAAGGCCGTCTTTAATTTCAGTTTTTATTTACCAATTTACCAGTACAATGTCAGATACTCTTAATTACATTTTTACATCTTTAAAATAAAAATTAGTAAATGTCACATTAGTAAATGTGAAATCTGACATCCAGCTTTCTCTTAAAATCTGGATATTCTAGGAAACTTTGGAGCAGCTTGAACCTAGCATACTATTAGACGCAGTCAGGACTGGAAATCAAGCCAGGGTGCAGATCAATTTAGCATACATTCAGGTAACAGGCGTATTACAGAATTCAACAGAATGGAATCAGCTCAGCTTTCAACCCAGATAAAACTTCTATCAGCTTCGCAATTATCTACCGGGGGATTATTTTTCTGATTCAACCATAATGATTGAAATTTTCAGCCTCGTTTGGTTTTAATCAGTGCACAGAATCTTTGTGCATTATTGCTGGCAGTTTTTTTTTCCAAATCACCCAACTTCTTCTTTGAATAACTTTTTCTTCAAATATCCTATATGTTTAAATGTTAAAAAGAGCACTGAGGTCTTACATGTCTACACTGAGGACACTGACAATCGTCCCTAACACGACGAGGTCAAAAGATATACATAAAATAAAAAAATAGGGAATGTATAATTGCTAAAAAATGTACACAAAGGGCATAGAGTATGACTGAACCACATGTAAAAAAAATTAGGTATTGGTTTCCGATACCCGATCAAAATTTGGCTTTAGTGGATGTAGTCGCTTTTACTTGCAGTCATTTATTTCGAGGAGGGCTAAAGAAATGAAGATAACAGGCTTAACTGTTTGAAAACATAAAAAGAATTAATTTTCATATTTCAATAGGCACTAACACCTTCCAGCTTCAGACCAATTTATCCACCACTAATAATTTTTTCTGAAAAAAAAAAAGAAACAATAAAATAAAGATTGAGGTTGATTCCTAGAGTAACAAGTGGGCAAACTTTTCACACCGAAATCGGTAGCCTCTCCATAATGCCTAGTCAAAATTCAAAAAGAGAAACCATTTTTGAGAGAAAATCACACAGAACGATACAAGCTGCTGCCCATAATAATATAGTAAAATGAAAATTAATAACTGCCAGCCATGCACATTCAAAATCAGTTTCATCCTTCAATCAAATTTCCAAAAAAGACCATCCCCCTCTTATATCTAAGCACCCGATATCCCTTAACCGTTATCCAAAAAAAAAAAATGTAAAATTTGCTTTCCCGGTCGATCTCTACTACCTTTTGTCCTACTTCGTTATAAGTGAATGGTATTAGATTGGATGTCGCTAAGAGTCTTCTTTCTGCTAAATAGATTCCAACTGCCATTTCTGACTTACTTCTATAGACACTGTTCTTCTTTTTTGAAGTTTCACTTCTTTCACATCGCGACGAGGTTTTTTGAACCTAAAAAAGTGCACAATTTTGATTAAACTATCGCAGCTTATTAGTTCATTCAAATACAATAACAGACATTTACAGTGAAACAAGTGCTCCATTAAAGTATAGTTCCAGTAAACTTAAACTCACTAATTTGAATTGCACCCTGACTATGCAACATACAATTTATATTTCAACGCCTTGAGATTCACAGTCTAAAACCAAGCAGTAGAAGGTTTATTTGAAATTTTGTGGGTAAGATTTACCTTGATTCGCAAGAAAAGTTTTGTTTAGCAATGGGTTCTGATGCCAACGTTAAAATGTAGGTAATTATTTGTAATGCGATGTGTTTAATAAAAACATAATTCGTTTGTTTTGTTTTTCACAGCATCCACCATGAATACTAATTATGCCACAAAGGTAAGCGAAATTGTTCACTTGATTAATCTTCTTTTCATCCAACATCACCTGTTCAGCTTTACTTTTTCCAAGTGTAAGTGGACATCTCTTTTTTTAACAAAACACCTTACTTGTTTCAAAACCAAACATTATAACAAAATTGATGGGGTTTCCTTCTAATCACTAAAGGTGGAGCAAAACGCACATTTACTATGCATACATTATATTATACTACGGAATTACTGTGTTGACACTCAGTGGGGGAATCTTCAAAAACAAAATGAATTCAAGTGGTCAAATCTTTAGTAAAATCATGACGGTAAGAGTTCAATGTAAACAGAAAAAATCAAGCATTTAAATTTTTATTAAATTATGAGTTCTACCAAATCAAACACAACCGTAGGTTAAGACAACTGGCACAGTATGCCTTGCTAAGGCTTTTTTTGTCCAAAGTAAACACGCCTCTTTAAAAAAAAAAATTGAGGCATATGACACAAAATATTTTGTATCATTAGTCCTAATATGTTGGAATTTTTTCTAATATTTATCTTTTTTTATTTGCACCATATTTTAGAGGACTTCGCAGAATTTTTTTTTTTAATTTACTCATATTATTCAAATATGCTGATGCTCTTACTATTCCGATCGTGGGGTATTTGAGTATCTTAAATATGGTGGTAGGTGAGTTAAGAGATAAGTTACTTAAAATCATGAATATGATTTTTGAAAAGGGGAAGTACCTACCAATGAAATAGATTCATATAAAAGGTAATAAGAACGAGAAAGGTAATTACAAAGGCATTAGCCAGCTTTCTGTAGGAAGTAAATTACTTCGTATGACGATACTTTTTAGACTTAGAGACATTGTAAATAATGTTTTCAGAGAAGAAGGGTGTGGTTTTTCGGAAAGTTTGAGGATACGTCAATCAAATTTTAGCTCCTATAGTTTAATAAGTAAGAAGTACCAGAGTGATCAAGCGGTCGTAGTCCTCAGTTTTATAGATTACGAGGAGCTGTTTTAGTCTTTTAGTCTTTTGTCTTTTGTTTTAGTTTTAGTCTTTTGATAGAAGACCTTTAGCGAAAATCTTATGGTATAAGTCCTCTAAGAAGTAAAGTTACAGTAAAGATGTAAAAATCTCCTAAACTTAGACTTAGCTGATGATTTAAGTATCCTAGTTGAAAATCTTAACAAAATGAATTAACTTTGTTAAGATTGTAAGATTTGTTAAGATAGAGGTTTTGTGTGGACTGAGGGTGCTAGAATTGTTTGAAAAATTGATATTATGAAGGCTAAGTGCTAAAACTAGGAATGAAATAAAAGTGAAAAGGTGATGTTTGAAACGAAAAGACTGATGAAGTGAACACCGTGACTTACCTAGATAGTATTATCAATAAAGCCAGTGGGTGCAGTGAGAACTCTAAAATTAGAGTTGTAAAGGCCCATTGTGTTTTTCAGAATTTGAAAATAGTTTGGAATAATAAGAAAAAAAACTTGCATACTAAGTTTAGAACGTTGGAAGCTACGGCAATGAAAGTGGTCGAGTATGGTTCTGAAGCGCAGCCACTCTGAAAAACGAAAAAAACTAAAACAAAAAAAGGAGTTGCGGAAGATGTGTTCCAGAGAAACTGCATACGGATTATTTTGGAACCCCAACTGACTTTAGGTCAAATAGCAAGGATGTTCGAAAAATATGGTCCTATCCCTCTTACTAGGGCTATAATAAGAGAAAAGATGAGATACCTAGGACACGATTTTTGGATGAACGATGACAGATATGGAGGCCTTGAAAAAATGGGATGGAGGAGGGTTGGGCGTAGCTACTTTGGCTTCAAGCGGTTTGGTGATGTAGTGAGTTTTCAGTAGTAGCGGTATGCCCACCCAATGGACAACGATTGAAAACGTTTCATTCTTCTTCCACAGAACGTTTCTTGGCATTCTCAGCCTTTCTCTTAATATAGCCCTAGAAAGCAGGACAAAACCACGTTTTCATAAGCCTTACTTCTTGAAATACTGTTATTAAGACAAGTATACCAGAGCCCCCTGAACAACTCTTCTGGAAAACATCTAACAAATTCTTCGTCTTTCGGAGCACACAAGCTTCAGAAACCACAATTGAATGCAATCATCCCTCATGTAGCTTTTATTATTCAGATCTTAGTTTGTATGAATCATCCTCCTATTCTCCAAAACTAATCTAGCAGTAAAAAATCGTTCTGGGCCTTGGCTATTCTACTTTTAACGCTTTTCAAATCATCTGCCGTATCCACTAATAATACTACCTAGTAAGTAAAACTCCCAATCGAAGCGTCCAATTTTTGCAATTCTGAAATCTGAAAACCTCCGAAAAAATAAGTGATTATAATAAAATTTTCTCTCAACGCCACTGAAACCAAGGCTTTCCTCAAGCCTTTACCGCGTTTTTTAGAAACCAGTCCCATCAAGATGGCCAATATAAAAAGGTAATAGAATACAACCGTGTATAACTCCTGATTTATTACAAAACAAACTACTAGCCTCATTTCCTACCTTAACCAAAAACAATTTTGTTCTCGTGCATAGCCTTATCACTTCGATGCATTTGTCGGGTACCCCATACAGGATACAGGACCTTCTCTAAAAATTTCGGCTGAATCAAATGCTCATTCTTAATTTATGAAATAAGTGATGAAGGGTCTGCTGACTCATTTGCCTTTTAATTATTCATCGCAAAGTCAAATTTTGATTTGTCTTTGATGACAAAGTCTTCAAAGTTTGACAAGCCAAACTTTGATGACAAGTCTTCTCCCCAACCTAGAATCGAAGTGTTCTTCTCTTTAATACCTTATCTGCAAAATCTCGAAGTAAAAAAAAATGTCATCATACATAGTAGGTTTCTTCCTACAGAAAAAGCTAATGAAAGCTACAGAAAGCTACAATTACCAAAATCCTTTTGATTTTTTTTTTCAGAAATTTAAAACAAAATTTCCAAAAACAGGTTTTTCAAGGAAAAGTAAAATGCCATAGAAAGTTAAGAACATTAAAAAACAATTAATGCAATAATTCAAACTCAAAACGACCTAAAATTACTATTAAAGAATAAAAAAAACCTACAACAAACAGAAATTAAATAACAAACAATCATAGCAAACATAGAGATATACGTAATAATATAAATAAGAAAATAAATTTTAAAACCAGTAAAAATTAAATTGGATATTCAAGTCAAAATTCAAACGAACAAAATTTCAGTATTTTGGCTACTGCCTCTTCTACTCTGGGTTTATTACGTCGTTAAATAAAAAAAAAAAAACGCTTTATATTTTTTTACTGAAAGTAGGGAGCGACATTAAAACTTAAAACTAACAGAAATTATTCCGTATATGAAAGAGGCTGTCCCCTCCTCAACACCTCACTTTTACGCTAAAGTTTGACTTTGTCACAACTCTAATTTTAAAACAATAAAACTTTAGCGTAAAGAGTGAGGCGTTGAGGAGAGTACAGCCCCTTTCATATACGAAATAATTTTCTGTTCGTTTTAAGTTTTAATATCGCTCTTTACTTGCAGTTGAAAAAAACTTCTTCTTTTTTATTTAATTTCGGAACATTTTTCAACTAATTCAGGTTGAAATTTGGCTCACCGTACAATAAAAATAAAAACAAAATTTGTACATTAATTTTGGCAGATTTATTCCGTATATGAAGGGTTGCATCTTCCTCAATACCTTGCTCTTCACGCTAAAGCTGTTAGCACTTTTAAAAAAAAAGTTTCCTATTCCAATTAAACTTCCCCCGTATTTCAGTAGACACTCTTAAAAAATTTGAACAAACAGTCTAACTTTAGCGTAATGAGCAAGGTATGGAGGAGGGGGCAAACCCTTCATATGTGGAAAAATTTCTGTTCGTTTTCAAATAATGCCGATAAATCTGGCTCACCCTCTATGAAATATACCCCTCCCCCTCACAGAAGACTCCTAAGTGGGAATTTCATCCAACGTAAAGTGCAACGTAGGGTGGCAAATGATCGGGGTAATTACCAAAGCTCTCCCTCCTACATTTGGCCCTAAATAAATCCAAGCTTGTTTGTCTTGAATAGACAAAATGATGCTAGTATAACTTATGTCTCATTGGGAACTAAATACTGTTTTAACAAAATTCTAATTCCCTAACATTCACAAAATTTCTATTCGTTGCTGTTTCAGAGTCACTTCCGGTTTAGGGTTTAATGTGACTATCTGGTTTCCGGTATTTCATTCTCAATCAAAATACAAATTACTTTTCTTCTATAAATACATCCCTCCTCTTAAAAAATGCACAAGTTTTTTCAAAAATGTAAGAGGGCAAAGTATCTGGGGGGACATTCTCCTCCCCTAATTGTCATTGATGCCTAAATATGGACTTTTTCGAAACGAAAATTGATCCATCTTACAGTTACCATTGTATTTTCTTTTATTAGACTATTTCTCACAAACAGCCAGTGGCGTAGCTAGGAGGGTAAAGGGGACAGCTATCCCGGGCAAAGCCTATAAGAAGCACGTAACAGAAGTTTTTTTTCGCTACACTATGAAGTTACTTGTATTGAGGGAAGCATTATGATAAAAAACGGATCCAAGCATTATGGTAGGTGCAGGAGGGGGGGGGGGGTAGACTGGCAAGGATTCAGAAAATCTTTTAAAAGAAAAAAGTTGAGAAACTTATTTCCTAATTTAATGCAGCAGTTTAATTAGTATGATGTTGGTAGTCGAGAGGACAAACATTTTTTAACCTAAATAACAATGAAAAATAGCTTCTAACATTACCTATCTTGTAATCTCATGCATGAAAAATACCTTCGAACAATACTTGTCAATGTTTGTACAATAATATTTCCCTTTATTACATTTTTATGCAATGTTTTTTTCTTTTCTGAGTTTTAGTTGCATAAATTATGACCAAACAAAAAATAAAAATCCTTCAAGATCTATTTGTTAACTATGCCTCCCAAAGAAAAATGCTGACCTCACCTGAATAAAGTGATGCAAAAGATAGTTTAATAAGGAATCCCCCCTATATCCCCCCGTAGAGATTTTAAAAAATACCTTTAGAGGGGGTAATTTCATAAATCTTATTTTATTTCCACTGAAGAAAAAACTAAAAAAGACGAATTTTTTTCCCCTCCCCTAGATATTCAAAAATATATTTTGCCTTATCCCCTAATATTCGTGAATGAATCAGGCCGCTGACTTTGCACAGGATAACTTAACCCCCCCCCCTAGCTACGCCGCTTTACCCCTTTATCCTCCCTAGCTACGCTACTGGCTGTTAGTGAGTAAATAGGCTAATAAAAGGAAATATAGTGGAAACTATAAAATGGATCAATTTTCGTTTAGAAAAGTCCGTATTTAGGCATTAATGACATAATTAGAGAACTGTCCCCCAGGTAAATTACGCTCTTACATTTTGAAAAAAATAGCTGTCTTTTTTTGGAAGGAGGGGGGGGAGGTTTAAAGAAAAGTTTTTCTCATAATTGAAGCTGCTGTAAATATATGAGCCTGTTACCCAAATGCTAGGTTAATGAAATGCCCAAATGAATCAAAACCACAAACAGTTAGTTTCTCATAATAATAGAAACATACATTGCAAACGAGTTATTGTTTTTTGTTTTCTGTTGTGTTTTTTTTTTTTTTTTTTTTTTTTGTTTAACGCAAGGTTCTCTAGAACTGTAACAGTACTAGAAACTTTTTTTTTGAAATGTCAGATGTAAAAATAGCAAAAGTTTACATTTAGGAGCAATTTCCACAAGGGGACATTCCCTGGGGAAATATTTCCAGGGGGGGGGGGGGGGTATATTTTTTGGAAGGGGGTATTGCATCAGCACAATTGAGAGTTTGTGAATGAATCAAAGGGAAAATATGGGAAATAAATTAAATGGGAAATAGATGGGAAATGACTTTTGGCACAACAAACTCTGCTAAAACTGTTAATACAGAGTTTTAGAAAATTCACAGGGGGTATTTTCGGGGGGGGGGGAGGAGAGAGAACGTAGAAAACTGAAGTAGCCATAGCCATAGCCATAGAGTTGGAATCTTTTATCCAAAGGGAAGGGGGTTCGGTTCCTGGTGTCACCGGTTTAGTGTTGTTTTTTGGACGGGGTACAGTGGCGTCTCTCTATAAACTCAGCCAGAGTCGACCAAGCTCTCAATGGATACTGGCGATATCTGGGGGAAAGTAAGCACGAAGGGTGTGCAACAGAATAGGATGGCTGAACCCAAATTCCCCCACCCCATTCACAATCCTGGCTGAAGGACCACGAAACTTGAGAACGGCACCCCCATTAAGGACTGTAAAAGTTCAATGCTGCATTACTTACTTACATAGCCACATCTTGGAAGGGGCATTATTACTTCCCAACCACCACCACACACCACTGTGACAAAGGCGTAGATTTAAAATATCCTGGGAATCACGAGAGATCATATCAGTTCTGAAGCTCCGCCCCCCGCCCCCCCCCCCCACCTTTCCCCACCGTTTGGAAACTTTCTAAATTCATTGTCATTTAAACAAACCCTCTGAAGCATTTAGTCTTTCTAATGGAATTTTGTCTCTAAAATGTGTTTAAAAAACATTTCCAGAGAAAATGTATCCTAAAATGTTTTCCCATGCCCCGATCCACAACTGATATTATTTTGTCTTCCCCCCCCCCCTTCAGCGGAACATTTTCTGCGAGCGACCCATACTATCAATATAGATCAGGTTTGAGAGATGTGCTTCGATGGAGTTGATTCCTCCACTGCACCATTTTGTCTCATCAATCAAAAAGCCATTTAGGGTCATTTCCCAAATTGTTTGAAATTTTCTATAATCCATGCTACTAACACTGGAAGTCAAAATGTTCAGATATTTTCCAGAAAAATTGCCTACGGATCATTTTGAGTCCCTGACTGGACTAACCGTATTTCAAATAGTAGGCTAGCAATGAAAAGTGTAGTTCCAATCCCACTTTTTAGGGCTACAAACGACAGATAGGTTGAGACGGCTAGAGCACGTCCTATGGATGAAGGATGACATATTGCCAAAGAATGTCCTTTTTGGCTAATCGTCTTTGGGTTAATCGGAAAGCAGGTCGTCCGGAGTTGGAATGAGAGGATCGTAAAGGATCGTAGTCATTGTAAAGAAAAACTTAATGAAAATGGGAATTTCGTGGGAGGGTGTGGTAAAGGGGAGCTTTGAATTGATTGGAATGGAGGAGGAGCTTTCGAGGCTGTGCTGGCGTCAGGCGGCTTGAGGCTACGGTAAGTTGTTAGTAGTAGTAGTAGTGTTAGAGCCTGAGATGTTATCGGAATAAAAACAAATAGATGTTATATCTGTAATCAAGTAGTCTCATGACCTGCGATTCCACCCTTTGATAAATTATTCTCAGTTATTTAAACTCTGTCTCTCAGATCACGCTCTTGGACAAGGGGTGGTGGCGGTATACTTTTTACTAAGAGTAACCTTTCTCCCAAAATAACCGTAGGCCCTTGTTTATCTGAGTATGATGAAATCCTTTGAATAAGTATTTGGCGTAAGTACACCCCAGTCCTGTTAATATTGTTCAATTGTTTTTTTCTATTGAAATACCAAACTATTTTAAAAAAAATACCAACCACAAGGAGAAACACCATCTTAATGTTAATCTTAATCAGATTTTTTTTTTAACATTATCACCCCTCCTTTTGTCTCTCTCTCAAAACTTTTAAGTATTATTTTTCAATAGAAAATGGCTTTTTACAAACCCTCTTTAAAATTATTTTCTTCTTGCTTTTTATTACTTGGACTGAATACCAAAGATCAGCCCGATATTTTCAATTACAAAATCTTAAAACAAGAATTACTGCTTTCCATAAAATGTGTTTATTTTTCCAGAAAAAAAAGGGCTCTAGAGATAAAGCCATCAATCAATTCAATGGGAAGACAGAACAATTTTTCAGGAACTGTTCGATCGTTTATTTTGCGAAAATAAAGTTGAAGAATTGTGTTGATGGCAAATCAAAAAATGTTTATTTTGAGGATACAAAATTATTCGATTGGAGAGAAAGATTTTCAATCTACCTGAACCCCCTGAAAGTTACCACCAATAAACCTTTACATATACCCTGCTTCTATTGTACAAAGCCTTTGCGGCATTACAGAGCTGCCACAGGTTCAGGGAGTCAAAGATGAGGAGTTTATTGCAAAAAAAAGGAGCTTTGGGAACCTTCCTGACACCAAAAAAAAGGATTCAGTTGTTGTTTATTGTATAAAATGGTTAGAATCAACATCATGCTCGATATTCTCACCGATTTATTATCAGCACCAAACGAGTGAGGGCACTGCGGGTGGGCAGATAACTGTCCAAGTACCTTAGGTTATTTTGCTAGCAAGCTCCAAAAGTTTCAAAGTTATGTCAAAGAATCCCTACTTAGTTACATTATTGCAAACCTGTATAATAAACAACCTCATCAAAATTCTAGTGTATTCATCCACCCACTCTCTTCTCAATATCAACAATCACCGAATAATATTCACAATCACCGAATGCGTGGTGTGTCACGATAATCCAACCACTTGGGTTCCATTATTCGTATATTTTATAGATTGTTTTGATTGAAAGAAGGGGCATTATTTTGCAGTTATTTTTTTATGTTCAGGCGTCTATAAGCTTTTTTTTAATAAAGTTGTAGTTTTACTCTGAAGTACATTCCGTTTGCAGTTTATGGTGTTTGCATTTGCTGAAATCTTTTTTTCAGTCGGCTTCATTGGCTTTAGCTTTTCACTGGCTTCCAGTGACAGAAACTAACTGCAATTGCGGCTCTGCCGGTTCTTTGTCTTTGGTGCAAAATAGCTTAGCTCGCCCAAATGGGTAATATAAGTCAGAAACTCTGAATGAAGTGAGAAGCATATTTTGACCTTCTAATCAGTACTAGTTCAAATTTATTCTTAGGCCTTGAATTGAGTTCAGTGAAACAAGGCGTAATTTATATTATGGGTGGGTTTTATAAGCGTTATTTCAAAAGAGGGTTGATTTGAACGGGGGTCCAGTTGAACGAGGGTTTAGTCAAATGGGGTTGCAATGTGCGGGGCTCAGTCAAACGAGGGTTCGGTTAAGTGGGGTTGAAATTGCACGAGGGCTGAGTTTTACAGGACCCAGTAAATTGGAGGTTCAGTTGCACGCGGGTCCAGTCAAATAGGTTTGAGCTGTAAAGGGGTCTAGTTGCACAAAAGCTCAGTTAAACAGGGCTGAGTTGCAAGTGGACCAGTTAAACGGGAGTTCAGTTTTACGAAGATTCAGTTAAATGGGGTTGAGTTGCACAAAAGCTCAGTTAAAATTGGTTCAGCCAGACCCACACCTCTTATATTTGTGGTTTTTACATGCATTTGAATGTGACCCCCCGTTCACATAACAAAATTTCGCTTTTTTTAATAAAGGCTCTAAAATAAAGTCAGCCAAAGGGTGCACGTCCTGCCCATGACCCAACAAAATATTTTCAAGCACCACCGGTAGGGCTTGTGCCCCACGTTAGGAATCACGGGACTATAATGTTGTTTTCATATCTTAGCCTCATTTATTCCCTAAAATGCTCATTGTCTACTTTAGATTGAAAAAGCAGTTGTAAGTTTGTTGAAAAAAAAAACTATTGAATTTTAGGCAATTTATTTTTATTCGGTCATTCAACAATTATTGGTTAAGAACTGAATGATTTTGAGAATCACTATTTTCTGAATGTTTGTGAGAGTACGTTATTTTATCAATCTCAAAAATAACAATCATTGGCCAGATAAAAAAAAAATTAATTTAAAAAAATGACAAACCAATCAAAAAAAATTTCGAATATTTGAAAATTTGAACTGTATACTAAGTTATATAGTCAGTTCTAACTGACTGACTATTTATGAATACCCGCGCACATTCTTAAATTTTATAATCTTCATTAATGTAACAAATTTATCTTAAGTCCCCTTTAAATTTCCCTTCTTATAATTTTTCTTTAGATTTCTTTCGGAAAACGAAATCTCTTTCACTCAATATATTATTTTCCTGACTGAGAGACAAAGGGCAAATTCGCACGAACCATTATACTAGTAATTTATATTTTGTTTTAATGGGCGGCTTTTGTGGCTCTATCGGCATCCGTTAGAGAGAGAGGGCCAGGGAGAGGCTACCAATTTTGGTGTGTATAAAAAAAATATATTTTTTTAACGGAGAGGAAAATTTTCACGAATTATCCTTGAGTTAATTCTAATTATCGGTAAAGGGTGAATTCGCCGTTTATCCTTGAGTTAATTGACGCTATTTGAGTTCATATGGGAAATTGACGCTAATTAAAATAGCGTCAATTGATTCAGGGATAAAAGCCAAAATACCTTCTCAGACTTCCTCACTATTTTCTCCTGGTTCACACTCTACATTCAACCCTAGCTTTAAATGCATAAAGAGTGAGTTTTTGTGTTTTGTCTTTTTATGGGGGGGGGGGGGCTGGGTGGCACTAACATAGCATATGCTTTTTCTGTAAAATTTAGAAAAAAAAGAACCCTGATAATTTCATTCACCATGCAATCAGCATCCTTCATTTACCAGCACATAATTCTCGCCAAATAAAATTCTTTTTTTCCTATTCTTAGAATTAGCTATATCAAATTATTCGAATAATTTTCGGATTTTCCATGAGATTTTTATCAAATATTTCTTACAAAATACATACAAATCTAGCCGCTACTAATGTTTCTCTAAAAAAAAAAAAACATTTCCTAGATTAATTTGA
Organism: Artemia sinica; assembly: GCA_027921565.1. Lineage (NCBI taxonomy): Eukaryota > Metazoa > Arthropoda > Branchiopoda > Anostraca > Artemiidae > Artemia > Artemia sinica. The sequence continues at coordinate 647,384 of JAPEVW010000068.1, read as the reverse complement.
TTCCCCGAAATATTTTATTATTATGCCGTCTAGCTGCATCTTCCCACATCCTCGGCAATTTTATCCATGGCCTCCACATCACACCACCTTAGTTCATACCTTACTGCTTTCTCCACTTTCCTTACATTCCCTTTGTTTTTATATGATCTATCACTCAGATAATGCTTGTGCAAGCCCCTTCTCCTCTCTATTAAAAATAAAGCTTTTCACGAGTATTCCGAGCTGCACTCCTAACCTTCTTCCCAAACACACCATCAGCAGCTTTACAAATGGTTTTTGTCTAAAATTATTCCATCAATTTTCTACATTGTCAAATTTAAAATCTCCAGTATAGTATTCAACAGTTCCTTGAAATTTTCTTCCTCGAGTCTACCAACGTCATAACCTCCAGGAAGGTGGTTACCCATCTGAAATTTCAGTTTTTAAATTAACCCTAGACACTACTAGACACTACTAGATACTAGACCCTACTAGGTCTCAGGAAAAGCTTTGATCCCGGAAACTAGTGCAGGACGGGGATTAACACATCTCGGATCTACACCAATGCGCTTAAGCCGGCTTAACACCAAGAAGTCCCTGGACCTCGAGTTGAATATAGGCTTTTCACAATTCTGGGCATATCCTGATCACTATATGGTTTTCAGAACTTGGATATTCTTGTTTTCAACAGTCATATTCCTGCACAGACAATCTCAAGCCTACTACCTCCGACTCATTATATATTCATGTCTACAAATATTATGTTACTACGGGGAGGCAAACCATAGTATATAAACATAGGAAAGGGTTGTTCGGCGGCCCCAAAAAACGCTTGCCAAAACAGACCAAGCCCAGAATATTTAGCCCTTAATCAAAACTCAGTCGAGGCTCAAGCTACAAAGGCTGACACCCTTCAAAAACCTGTCAATTTTCAAATAAGAATCATCCATTCCTAATATTTTTCAAACCTGTTTGATTGTTTTCATGGAGTTGTTCCGTTGAAACAATATCATGATTCGTTAAATGTATAAAGAATGTAGGTCCTACAGAACTATTGTTTATAACTGAGTTCAAGATAAACCAAGTCCTTCTAATAAATCTGATTTCTATGAGCTGTGGATTGTTTTGTGCTTGATGTTTTCCTCGTAGTATATCAAGCATAGATGTTACTGTCGACATCATAATCTTACTTTTTCCACGTAAAAAGTCGTATTCTCTTATCAAGTCGTAAATAAAAAAAAAAAACGAAGCACAGTTGCGAAGCAGATCCGTTGTTGTTTTTAATTATTATGCATTCAACACCTGGTGGGATTTTTTGTAAGCTGATTATTGATTCCTCACTTAATTTTCTAAAATTTGAACCTGACATTTTGAAATATATCCAGAGGCCATTTAAAAGGTCTTCATGGGGGAGGGCATTGTCAGAAAAGCGACCATGACATTTAAAAATAAAAAATAGATCAGGAATTTGATAGTACTACGTTTATGTTATCAAGGTATTTTCTTCAGAAGAGCCGTAACTCCACGGCAGGGGTGTCCCGAAACTCATTTCATTAGAAGGACGATCTTCGTAAATTTTACCGAATCGCTAACAGATTTATGCCAAATTTTCTGCAGAAATCAAGAATTTTGCTAAATATCGGGCAATTTTGCAAAATTTCTGCCGAAATATATCGCCTTTGGCGAAAATTTTTCCGAATGCCAAAAACGTTGGAGGGGTGCCCCCCCCCCCCTCGGGACGCCCCTGCTCTACAGTGTCACCGAGATTTAAGCAGAATATAAGTGAAACTGTATATTCGGGTGGAAAATTAGCCAAAGTACAACCATCATGTCGCCCACTCTGTTATCTTTTCGTCCCTAAAGTAAACATTACTTAAATAACAAAATTAGTGTTAAAAATAACTGCATTGTGAATATTTCACTTTTATGACACAAAAAGCTAGTTTAAGACACACCAAAAGTCCTATAGAGAAAAAAGTCAGGTCATTTCAAAAGAAAGGTGGTTGGAGGTAGATAGGTTTTTAGGCCTTCATGGTGTATACTGGGTATATCCCTAAAAGTCTCATTTGATTTAAGTATTGTTCATGGTAACGAAAAATTTCACTGGTTGTTATAAGCACTTAAGGTGCTTTTGAGGTACTAATGAATTTTTTGTACAACCCCTCCTTGACTACCCCCCCCCCCTTGTTTATAGTTACGAGATTATTGTTGTTGAAATAGTTCCGTCTCTTAGCTATAGCACTTCTTTATGAGAGATTTCATATATTTATTCTCCTTCTTGGTTATTTTAATGGAAAAGCCCATCCACTGAAAATCTAGTTTACGTTGGCTTTTCTAATGTAAACTTACCCGGCATTTGGAGACCTGGGAATATACTGTGTTTGGGATGGACGGAGATTCCTCCCAAGAAGGATTTGCCACCAGCCACAGCCACATGCCTCACTTCAAACGCCGAAGAGTCAACATACATCAATAACAACACTTAGAATATTCTCATCTTCACTTCTGTTTTTTGACTTGTTGTGATTATCTTTTTCGCAAGTATTCTAACAACAAATTTCTTTGCTCTTTATTTTGTTTATAATTAATTTAGATGTTTTTCAATGTTATTTGCCCTAGCTGCTTGGATCGGTCTTGTCACATTTGACGGTCTAGGTTGTTTATTTTTACCCATTGTCAATTTACATTTCTCAGGTCATCCTGTTCATCTTGCCTCGTTTGATGGTCCAGTTTGTTCATTTTGAGCAATTGTTGAGTCAAGTTTTGTGCCCTAGGTACTATGAAACTGCTGGAAAACATTTTTTTGCAAATAGACTCATTACACTTGGTATTTTATACTAAGCTATGTCTCTTGTGTAATTTGCATGCGTCATAGACCAAAAAAACGTCACAGTCACTCCTGAGGCAAAATATACGTATTTATGCTCTTAAAATGTCCTCATAAATATAACGCCACTCATATAAATTTTTGTCTGCAATTAAGGCCCAGTATGTTACGAACAACACTTTAAATAACCGCAATTAAACTGTGAACCATAAAACTTTTGAATTACTACTACAGCCAAACCGTAAACCATAAACCGCAAAATCAATTGACTTACCACCAGCCAAACCGTAAACCGCAAAAACCCTATGAATTACCGCTGGCCAAACCGCAAACAGTAAAACCCTTTAATTTAACACAGTCAAACTGTAACCCCAAAACGTAGAAACTTTGAATTACCGCCGCCAAAGCGTAGACCGTAAAACATTTAAATCATTGCAACCAAACCGTAAACCAGAAAAGCCCTTTGAATTGCCGTCGGCAAACTGTAAACCGCAAACCGTTTAAATTTTGAACTACCGTAGCCAAACCCTAAAACCTTTCAATCTACCACTGCAAACTGTAATCCATAAACTGTGGAGCCTTTGAATTACCACAGCCTAGCCGTAAACCACAACCATTTAAATTGCTACAACCAAACTGTAAACCCAAAGAACGTCTTGAATTACCACAGCTAAACCGTAAACTATAAACCGTAGAACCTTTTGAATTACCTCAGCTAGAGACAAAAACAACAAAATATAAAAACTCTTGAATTTCCACAACCAAACTGTAAACCGTAAAAGTTTTGGGAATTAGTTTAGCCAAACTTTAAACAAGCCCATTCTAAACGGATTCATAAGAAACATAAAAAAATCAACAATAACTGTTATTTGTTTACTGAAACAAAGAAAAACAAAAAAAGGTTAGGCGATTACGCAAAATTAAATTTTTTGGCTAACAACAGAAGAAGCCTAAAGTTAGATCACAATCACTTTTGCTAATAATTTGCAAAAGATGTCTTTAAAAAAAATTACCCCCATTTGTAAATTGCAGCGAAAGTAGTAGGGTTAAAAAATAAACACAAGAAAGCACCTCTTCAAGTGATGATTTTAACATTGCACAAACACTATATCCTGGATGGACCTAAAAAAAAAAAGCTTAAGTTACGATTTCAGAATAACATCGCGAATTATATAGCCCAAATGCATATGGGTACACAATACTGTTAACAAAATAAATTATACCAGTTAGATTATTTAAAAATTAATTAGTAGCTAATTTACATAAGTATTAAATTACAAGGTTTACGGGGGGGACTATGTCTTTAATTCAAGGAATGCGTTCTGTGAGCAAACTAAGCTATTTACATAATTTGATTACAAATCTAGTTGACACATTCAGCACCGTTATGTACGTTGAGGTACATTCAGCGAAATCCCTTTCACACTAAGATATGCGCATTAAGCCAAGTTCACACCATGGCCATTTAAGCTCAATTTTACACTAATTCATCACTTTCTCGGTGTGTAATTCGATGGTTTTCGTAATCCGCTTGCTTTTCGATCTGAGCTCGGTGTTTCCACATGATGGCTTTTGGGCCGAGTGGGAGGCTCTCACTGGCGTGGAAACTGGCACTTGCTGTTGACGCAGAGGGTCTATTCCTAAGGAAGAAAAGAGTTGGTTTAAAATAAATTCAATTTTATGGTGATTGTCGGTTCTACAAGTTTCTGATAACTATTCTAATCATTATGACAAGACATGTAAACATGGGGAAGGGGCTTTGAGTCCGTGCCTCCTCCCCCGAAATCCTACCCAAAATATAATTTCTTACATTTGCCATTAATATGCCCGTTTTTCGAATTTTTGGCCAAAAAAGTCTAGGTTAGGCCCGAAAGGTCGGCATTCCGAGATGAATTTAGGATTCGCATCGACAAACTTCAAATAGAGAATAGATACCAATGCTTATTGTCAATTTGGCCGTTAGATCTGCTATAAATAAATGCGTATTCGGCTAATTTAATAAAGGCACTTTTAAGCTTAAGGTGGTAGAACGAAATAAAGAGCTTGAAGAAAGAAAGTAACGCGAAAAACATAGTAGGATACTATCTAAAGTAGACTATCAAAAATAACAAAAGGCCTTTTTCTGAACAAATCGGGCAAATCTGACAATGCTGTCCTTTTGATAATCTAGATCATAAAAATACTGTTCGACTGACACTTGGGATCGTCAATTAAAATCTTAGATAAATAGCGAATTTAATAGCTTTGCTGGAAAAAAGGACTGGATTTTAGCGCGTCCGTGAGTCGGGTTTCTAAATTTTCCTGCTTTAAAGTTTGTAATTTGATTCCTAACCAGTTTAATAAACCGATTTTATAAACTTCATTTATTCCGGTGGTCGGCGTTTACCCCCCGTTAAATCCCTCCCTGGAAAATACCTCCCGTGGAAAATAAGGCTTTCAAAATTTGATAATTTTACTTGAGTTTAGTTTTTTTAATTTCCGTAGGGGGGAGGGGGGAATTTTTGGTACTTGTGTATTATGCGCCACTCAAGTTTACGCCTGTGTGAAACTCGAGAACAAACCGTTTTTTTTCGTTAGTTTCTCCGTACTTTAAAAACAAATTTGGGCTATAGATTTGCACATTAGGGGGAGGGGGGATAAAATATAGCGGGCCTGCATACAAAATGTGTTAGGCACAATTATTCTCCATATTAGATAGATAGATAAATAAGTGTATTTAAAGCCAAATATACGGCCATGAACACAGTAAAACAAAATAAATGAAAGGCACAAATAACATAAACTTTGATGAGCGATAATCATAAAACACTTAAATGAAACACTACATTAACCTAATAATAGTACTTAATACTTGGAAATACGGTCATTGAAAAAAAAAACCACTTAAATGAAACATTACATTTAGTTTATACCAGGAATTTCTTTTTTTTTTTTTTTTTTTTAGATAACAAAATTTCCAGATACCTCATATTCTACAAATAAACTGAGACGACGTACTATTTAAGACACTGGAAGCATCAACTCATTTTTCCAAATATCCCTTCCCTTATCGTAGTCCCTGGTACCGGCTCGAGCAATGCCCAAAATAATCTTCTTATAAGTCTACAAAGTGGGCAAGTATATCTGTCTTCATTGGAATGTCTTTATTTAGAATATATTTTAAATCTTGCTCTAATTGGCAGGCATTAGCCCTGAGTTACATCCACACCATCAAATATCTAGCTAGTAAATTCAGGTTTTGGTAGAACCCCTGCCCAAAAACCACCTTAACATCTTTAGAAAACTTTAATGTTTCGGATTTTTTTCCACTCCATTTCTGGATCAATTGATTCTCTAGTACCATCTTAGTCTCATTTTCCCAATTTGCATTTATGTCCATTGGTCCTCTACCTCATTCCAAACAAAAGAAAACCCTGTTTTGTCAAAAATGTCTTTTATTTTTTCTTCTGCGAGAGTAAATCTTCATAAGCTGCCCTAAGCAGCCTCTCACTCGGTAAACTGGACGACTCTCAACCAAATTTAATCATTGAGACTAGTCAGTAATTTTTTAGTGGCCACATACCTAGAAAGAATTGTTTTCTGACTTCAAACTGTCCAAATACTTTACCCATCCCCCACTTTATGTGCAAATATATAGCCCAAGTTATATATTTCCCATATATTCTGTCACTTGTCTTTTGTCTTGTCTCGCGCTAAGCTGAAAATTAACGAAGAAAACCGATTGTTCTCCAGTTTTACACAGCGTAAACTTGAGTGAGTGGTGAATAATAGGCTAGACAAGTACCAAAATTCTTCCCCCTAAGGAAATTAAAAAAACAAAACTCAAATAAAATTATCAAATTTGGAAGCCTTATTTTCCGCGGGGAGGAGGTAAACGCCTAAACTATTTACTCCATTGATCATTCTGAACAGCGTTGTTGATGCGGTAGAATTATACCACCTTTGCTGCAATTTTAGAAGTTTTGGTAAAATACGGCACATTGGAGGTTTTTTGGGCACAATTCAATTTGACTATCCAGTTTAATAAACCGGTTTTATAAACTTTTTTGTTTCTAGATCGGGTGACTTTTCCCAAAGTCACCCGATCAAAATTTTGAGATAGCCATTTTGTTCAGCATGGTCGAAAATATGATAAAAATGTCTTTTAGGATGACTTGATCCCCCAAAGTCCCCAGGGGGAGGGCTGAAAGTTATGAACTTTACTCAATGTTAACATATAGTATTGGTTATTGGGAAGTATACAGACTTTTTCAGAGGAGATTTTTTCTGGTAGGTCGGGGGGGGGGGGGGGGGGGGGAAGGAGAGGGTCGGGGGCTATATGGAAGGATCTTTCCATGAAGAAAGTTTTCATGGGGGAAGGGACATTGCTATGAGGGGGCGCCAGATTTCCCAGCATTATTAAAGAAAAAGATCAGGAATTAAATAAAAAAAAAAAACAAGTTTTTTAACTGATCAACTGATTGTGAATAAGAGGTCATTTTTAAAGAACTGGAAAAAAAATTCGAACTATAGTTTAAAGAGCAGGGTATTGACTAGGGGCGAACCCCCTAATATACGTGTTAAAAATTTATGAATATAGAAGTTCGTTAAGTAAGTTAATTCTAAGTTACGTATATTTATTACTAATAAAAACGTTCGTAAATAAAATTAAACAAGTTTCGAGAAAGCCATTTAACCAAATTATAATATGCAAATTTTGTTTTAATTATTCATGTACGGTGAGCCAAAATCAAAACCTGCATTAACTTCAAAAACGTTCAAAATTAAATAAAAAAACAAGTTTTTTTAACTGAAAGTAAGGAACGACGTTAAAACTTAAAACGAACAGAAATTATTCCGTATATGAAGGGGGCTGTCCCCTCCTCAACGCCTCGCTCTTTACGCTAAAGTTTGACTTTCTCACAACTCTATTTTTTTAAACAATAAAAAAAACTTTAGCGTAAAGAGCGAGGCGTTGAGGAGGGGACAGCCCCCTTCATATACGGAATAATTTCTGTTCGTTTTAAGTTTTAACGTCGTTCCTTACTTTCAGTTAAAAAACTTGTTTTTTTTATTTAATAATATACAAAGCTAAGCAATGATTAAAAATGTTAAAGATGTGACCTTATACGTTACTTCACTTTTTATAGTCTAAGTGAGGTGGAAGAGAATGATAAGGAAAAGAATTGCTGACGCAAAATAATGTTTGAAACGAATGATCAAATATACTAATTGTGATCTGGTTGTGCATTGCTTTACGAACAGTTTAAAATTAACCACTGGTTTTAATTACAATTCAGAGAGAATTTCTGCTGACGACAAAAATTTTGCTCTTGAACACAGAAAATTCTTTGGTTATCAAAGCCTGCCGCAAATACGGCTATTATTCCAGAGGGGGGGGTCCATCTTCCCTGATAACAATGAACAATGAGAAAATGTGAAACATTCACGACAATCTCGACATTCCGAGGACAGAGGAATGAGGGACTCAAAGGTCTTAGCCTCGCGTATATGCTGGATCATTAGGGGCGATAGTTTATGAAAATACAAAGAGGTGGGGGGGGCAAGGAAATTAATTTCATTTTTAATGAAGATACCGATTCTTGGGGAGGGGGATTATTTTTCAATGCAAATATGGGAAAACGCTATTTTCAAATATAGCAGGGGGGATTAATTCTAGGAGGAAAGGGTCCACCCCAATTGATACCCTCTCATGAACACGGATCTTAGGCCTTGCTTATCCGGTAAAACACCAGGCTCTTTATTTTCCGTTATTTTAACTTGTACCTTAGTTTAAAGGCATGAATACCAAACCAAACAAAGCAAAAACTTACGTCAGCTTTAATGTTACTAGATAGCCACATACCGAAGAAATTAAGTTAGTTTGTCCCTAAATAAAAAGCGCCAAGAAGAACAAATACCACAAGCATTATTACTAGGTCCAAACGTTATCCACATGAACATTTTAAATTATCACTGACTTAAGGATGCAACCAAGGGAAAGAAAGGGCGAAGAGAGCAACCCCCTCTATAAAAATCCTAAATTTTCTTTAAGTTCCGGGCATCTCTTATTTAAATCATGAAATAAATTTTATTTTTTATTTCCCCCTCCCAAAAGAACTTTATTTGTTACTATGCCCTCCCCCCAAACAAAATCCCTGGGTACGGGGAGTGGCAAGTGCAGTGGCAAGTAGACTCTCGATTTCTACATAGAATTTGACGTTACATAATATATGTTACGTTATACAGAAACCTTTTACATTATAGAGAAACGTTATACAGAAACCTTTTACATTACAGAAAATTATTATACAGAAACCTTTTACGTTATAGAGAGAAACTTTATAGTTTATATTGCGTTATAGAGAAACATAGTAGCAACAGAATGGAATTTCTGGACAATCAATTATTACATTTTTAAAATAAGTCAATAAACTTTTCCCAGAAAAGCTTTTCACGATTGACAAGAGCTCGAGAGCTCTAATCTCATTCTCCATTCCACATTTTTAATTTTTGAGTAGTTTGTTTATCATAAATTGTGCAGATTTTAGATGATGATTATGGTGATTTATGAACTCTGGTGACGAGTGGGGTAACGATATCACGTGGTAACGTTACCATGGGTACCCATAAGGGTCGGGGGCAGAGGGGGCAAAACCCCCTGGATGAATGACGCTGCCTTATATTTTCATATTTTTGTTTTGAGATTTTTACTATACAGGATTGGAGGTGCCGATTAGACCAGGTAAGCCCCCCCCTAAAATTCAGCTTATGGGCGCCCATGAACGTTACCACAGCTAAGCGGTGCCAAAACTCTCCTTAAGTAGTCAAAAATACGCGACTAAAAAACCAGGTTGCGATAATAGCTCCGAATTGCACACGTCAATCGCTTTTTAGAAATCATAGCAAAATGGTAGGACAGAGGACTGTTGTTTAAACATTAAACCTTTTTTTAAACTCATAAATATTCTAGAAAGTTACTCTTCACTAAAGTACACCACTACGTCTACCACAGAGTGTGGCAGTGTGGTATCCCTACAACAGAACCAGAGTACTTCACTACCAAAACACCTTACTCTTCACTAGAGAGATAATCGTGGTTCAAATATCTTAGTGCACTTCGATTTGAAAAAGATGCATTTCTTCACATCTTTGTTTTTTGGATTGCTATATGTTATTTACCACTATATAGTGGTGAAGGTTCTCTTGTGCGGTGACTGCAGTTTCAACTTATGTGTGGTAATGCTGCAGCTACCCCAATTGAAGGATAAGAGGCCCTTCCATAGAATCAGGGGACGCAAATTCATGCCACGATAAGCGTTCATTCATATTTCATTCTTTTTTTGATTTAATAGTTGCCACAGTGAAGTGGTGACTTTAAAAAAAACTTCAAAAAGTGTTTTTTCTTTCAAAAAAAAAAAAAATTCTGATTAATTATTCACCGTAAAACACAACTTCATTCCATAAATTTTGCAATACTGATTATAGTAAGGAGGTAACTCACCCAATAAGAAGTGATAAGAAGGAGTCCTGATGTCATGTAGGTAAAATTCTCGAACCCGATTGGCTACGAAAAAAGCAAGCTAAGACGTTGGTTTCAGCACTTACCACGATTCTATGCGTCATATATTCACAATTCAAGAAGAATCCAGATCCACATCGGCAGTGGGAAGAAGATATATTAGTGCCATTTTTATTTACAGAAGGATTCACTTTCTTTTTATTACCGTCATCTGCCAATTCTTAACAACAGGATACAATTCAATCGCAAAAACTGCCCGTGTGCAATCGGAGCTATTATCGCAACCTGGTTTTTAGTCGCGTATTTTTGATTACTTAAGGAGAGTTTTGGCACCGCTTAGCTGTGGTAACGTTCATGGGCGCCCATAAGCTGAATTTTAGGGGGGGGGCTTACCTGGTCTAATCGGCACCTCCAATCCTGTATAGTAAAAATCTCAAAAACAAAAAATATGAAAATATAAGGCAGCGTCATTCATCCAGGGGGCTTTTGCCCCCTCTGCCCCCCGACCCTTATGAGTACCCATGGTAACGTTACCACGTGATATCGTTACCTCGTCACCAGAGTTCATAAATCACCATAATCATCATCTAAAATCTGCACAATTTATGATAAACAAACTACTCAAAAATTAAAAATGTGGAATGGAGAATGAGATTAGAGCTCTCGAGCTCTGTCAATCGTGAAAAGCTTTCTGGGAAAAGTTTATTGACTTATTTTAAAAATGTAATAATTGATTGTCCAGAAATTCCATTCTGTTTGCTACTATGTTTCTCTATAACGCAATATAAACTATAAAGTTTCTCTATAAAGGTTTCTGTATAATAATTTTCTGTAATGTAAAAGGTTTCTGTTATAACGTTTCTCTATAATGTAAAAGGTTTCTGTATAACGTAACATATATTATGTAACGTCAAATTCTATGTAGAAATCGAGAGTCTACTTGCCACTGCCACTTGCCACTCCCCGTACCCAGGGATTTGTGTTTGGGGGGGAGGGGCATAGTAACAAATAAAGTTCTTTTGGGAGGGGGGAAATAAAAAATAAAATTTATTTCATGATTTAAATAAGAGATGCCCGGAACTTAAAGAAAATTTAGGATTTTTATAGAGGGGGTTGCTCTCTTCGCCCTTTCTTTCCCTTGGTTGCATCCTTAAGTCAGTGATAATTTAAAATGTTCATGTGGATAACGTTTGGACCTAGTAATAATGCTTGTGGTATTTGTTCTTCTTGGCGCTTTTTATTTAGGGACAAACTAACTTAATTTCTTCGGTATGTGGCTATCTAGTAACATTAAAGCTGACGTAAGTTTTTGCTTTGTTTGGTTTTGGTATTCATGCCTTTAAACTAAGGTACAAGTTAAAATAACGGAAAATAAAGAGCCTGGTGTTTTACCGGATAAGCAAGGCCTAAGATCCGTGTTCATGAGGGGTATCAATTGGGGGTGGACCCTTTCCTCCTAGAATTAATCCCCCCTGCTATATTTGAAAAATAGCGTTTTCCCATATTTGCATTGAAAAATAATCCCCCTCCCAAGAATCGGTATCTTCATAAAAATGAAATTAATTTCCTTGCCCCCCCCCCCACCTCTTTGTATTTTCATAAACAATCGCCCCTAATGATCCAGCATATACGCGAGGCTAAGACCTTTGAGTCCCTCATTCCTCTGTCCTCGGAATGTCGAGATTGTCGTGAATGTTTCACATTTTCTCATTGTTCATTTGTTATCAGGGAAGATGGACCCCCCCCCCTCTGGAATAAATAGCCGTATTTGCGGCAGGCTTTGATAAACCAAAGAATTTTCTGTGTTCAAGAGCAAATTTTTGTCGTCAGCAGAAATTCTCTCTGAATTGTAATTAAAACCAGTGGTTAATTTTAAAATGTTCGTAAAGCAATGCACAACCAGATCACAATTAGTATATTTGATCATTCGTTTCAAACATTATTTTGCGTCAGCAACATTCTTCCACCTCACTTAGACTATAAAAAGTGAAGTAACGTATAAGGTCACATCTTTAACATTTTTAATCATTGCTTAGCTTTGTATATTATTAAATAAAAAAAAACAAGTTTTTTTAACTGAAAGTAAGGAACGACGTTAAACTTAAAACGAACAGAAATTATTCCGTATATGAAGGGGGCTGTCCCCTCCTCAACGCCTCGCTCTTTACACTAAAGTTTTTTTTATTGTTTAAAAAAATAGAGTTGTGAGAAAGTCAAACTTTAGCGTAAAGAGCGAGGCGTTGAGGAGGGGACAGCCCCCTTCATATACGGAATAATTTCTGTTCGTTTTAAGTTTTAACGTCGTTCCTTACTTTCAGTTAAAAAAACTTGTTTTTTTATTTAATTTTTGAACGTTTTTGAATTAATGCAGGTTTTGATTTTGGCTCACCGTACATGAATAATTAAAACAAAATTTGCATATTATATTTGGTTAAATGGCTTTCTCGAAACTTGTTTAATTTTATTTACGAACGTTTTTATTAGTAATAAAATATACGTAACTTAGAATTAACTTACTTAACGAACTTCTATATTCATAAATTTTTAACACGTATATTAGGGGGTTCGCCCCCTAGTCAATACTCTGCTCTTAAAAACTATAGTTCGAAATTTTTTTCCAGTTCTTTAAAAATGACCTCTTATTCACAATCAGTTGATCAGTTAAAAAACTTGTTTTTTTTTTATTTAATTCCTGATCTTTTTCTTTAATAATGCTGGGAAATCTGGCGCCCCCTTCATAGCAATGTCCCTTCCCCCATGAAAACTTTCTTCATGGAAAGATCCTTCCATATAGCCCCCGACCCTCTCCTTCCCCCACCTACCAGAAAAAAATCTCCTCTGAAAAAGTCTGTATACTTCCCAATAACCAATACTATATGTTAACATTGAGTAAAGTTCATAACTTTCAGCCCTCTCCCCTGGGGACTTTGGGGGATCAAGTCATCCTAAAAGACATTTTTATCATATTTTCGACCATGCTGAACAAAATGGCTATCTCAAAATTTTGATCGGGTGACTTTGGGAAAAGTCACCCGATCTAGAAACAAAAAGTTTATAAAACCGGTTTATTAAACTGGATAGTCAAATTGAATTGTGCCAAAAACCTCCAATGTGCCGTTATTTTACCAAAACTTCTAAATTGCAGCAAAGGTGGTATAATTCTACCGCATCAACAACGCTGTTCAGAATGATCAATGGAGTAAATAGTTTTAGGCGTTTACCTCCTCCCCGCGGAAAATAAGGCTTTCCAAATTTGATAATTTTATTTGAGTTTTGTTTTTTTAATAGCTTTTTAAATGCCATGCGGCATACAGTAATGCCGCATGGCATTACTGTATCTAAAACTAACAAAGCTCAATATACAGTTATTGGTGAATTTTAAATTGAATGACCAACTCATAATTTTTCACTTGAAGGCTTTTAGGCACCAATTAGGCTTACCAATTAGTCATTATGCACCACAAAAACGGCTGGAAACACCACTTTGCCGAAAAAAATATTTTTGCCACTTATAAAAAGGTGAATAGACTTTTAATTTCCTTTCTAAAGAGCTTTTTCCTGATATTCCGGAACTATCGGTTTGAAACCATCACCTCTGAGAAAAAAAAGGAACGAAGAAACAAATAAGCACGAATTACTTGTTTCTTGTTTGAAACAATCATCCTTCTCGGAAAAAATACGTCGTTTCACATTTTTGTAGACAGAACTCTCATCCATTTAATCGATCACCCTTTTGGGGGTGCTTTCCCCCTTTTTCGGAAACGAGGCAAATTTTTTCAGGCTCCTAGCTATTGTGGGTCTCGCTAAAATCCAGTCCTTTTAAGCTATTAATTCGCTATTTATCTAAGATTTTAATTGACGGGTTTCTAAATTTTCCTGCTTTAAAGTTTGTAATTTGACTAACCAGTTTAATAAACCGATTTTATAAACTTCATTTATTCCGGTGGTCGGCGTTTACCCCCCGTTAAATCCCTCCCCTGGAAAATACCTCCCCGTGGAAAATAAGGCTTTCCAAATTTGATAATTTTATTTGACTGGATTTTTTATAATTTATTTGACTGGATTTACTCACGGCCCGCTAAAATCCAGTCCTTTTTTCCAGCAAAGCTATTAAATTCGCTATTTACCTAAGATTTTAATTGACGGGTTTCTAAATTTTCCTTCTTTAAAGTTTGTAATTTGACTAACCAGTTTAATAAACCGATTTTATAAACTTCATTTATTCCGGTGGTCGGCGTTTACCCCCCGTTAAATCCCTCCCCTGGAAAATACCTCCCCGTGGAAAATAAGGCTTTCCAAATTTGATAATTTTATTTGAGTTTTGTTTTTTTAATTTCCTTAGGGGGAAGAATTTTGGTACTTGTCTAGCCTATTATTCACCACTCACTCAAGTTTACGCTGTGTAAAACTGGAGAACAAATCGGTTTCTTCGTTAATTTTCAGCTTAGCGCGAGACAAGACCAAGACAAGTGACAGAATATATGGGAAATATATAACTTGGGCTATATATTTGCACATAAAGTGGGGGATGGGTAAAGTATTTGGACAGTTTGAAGTCAGAAAACAATTCTTTCTAGGTATGTGGCCACTAAAAAATTACTGACTAGTCTCAATGATTAAATTTTGGTTGAGAGTCGTCCAGTTACCGAGTGAGAGGCTGCTTAGGGCAGCTTATGAAGATTTACTCTCGCAGAAGAAAAAATAAAAGACATTTTTGACAAAACAGGGTTTTTTTTGTTTGGAATGAAGGTAGAGGACCAATGGACATAAATGCAAATTGGGAGAATGAGACTAAGATGGTACTAGAGAATCAATTGATCCAGAAATGGAGTGGAAAAAAATCCGAAACATTAAAGTTTTCTAAAGATGTAAAGGTGTTTTTGGGCAGGGGTTCTACCAAAACCTGAATTTACTAGCTAGATATTTGATGGTGTGGATGTAACTCAGGGCTAATTGCCTGCCAATTAGAGCAAGATTTAAAATATATTCTAAATAAAGACATTCCAATGAAGACAGATATACTTGCCCACTTTGTAGACTTATAAGAAGATTATTTTGGGCATTGCTCGAGCCGGTACCAGGGACTACGATAAGGGAAGGGATATTTGGAAAAATGAGTTGATGCTTCCAGGTGTCTTAAATAGTACGTGCCTCAGTTTATTTGTAGAATATGAGGTATCTGGAAATTTTGTTATCTAAAAAAAAAAAGAAATCCTGGTATAAACTAAACGTAATGTTTCATTTAAGTGGTTTTTTTTTTCAATGACCGTATTTCCAAGTATTAAGTACTATTATTAGGTTAATGTAGTGTTTCATTTAAGTGTTTTTTATGATTATCTCTCATCAAAGTTTATGTTATTTGTGCCTTCATTTATGTTTGTTTTTACTGTGTTCATGGCCGTATATTTGGCTTTAAAATACACTTATTTATCTATCTATCTAATATGGAGAATAATTGTGCCTAACACATTTTGTATGCAGACCCGCTATATTTTATCCCCCCTCCCCCTAATGTGCAAATCTATAGCCCAAATTTGTTTTTAAAGTAACGGAGAAACTAACGAAAACAAAAAAAAAAACGGTTTGTTCTCGAGTTTCACACAGCGTAAACTTGAGTGGCGCATAATACACAAGTACCAAAATTCCCTCCCCCCTACGGAAATTAAAAAAACTAAACTCAAGTAAATTATCAAATTTTGAAAGCCTTATTTTCCACGGGGAGGTATTTTCCAGGGGAGGGATTTAACGGGGGGTAAACGCCGACCACCGGAATAAATGAAGTTTATAAAATCGGTTTATTAAACTGGTTAGTCAAATTACAAACTTTAAAGCAGGGAAAATTTAGAAACCCGACTCACGGCCCGCTAAAATCCAGTCCTTTTTTCCAGCAAAGCTATTAAATTCGCTATTTATCTAAGATTTTAATTGACGATCCCAAGTGTCAGTCGAACAGTATTTTTATGATCTAGATTATCAAAAGGACAGCATTGTCAGATTTGCCCGATTTGTCAGAAAAAGGCCTTTTGTTATTTTGATAGTCTACTTTAGATAGTATCCTACTATGTTTTTCGCGTTACTTTCTTCAAGCTCTTATTTCGTTCTACCACCTTAAGCTTAAAAGTGCCTTTATTAAATTAGCCGAATACGCATTTATTTATAGCAGATCTAACGGCCAAATTGACAATAAGCATTGGTATCTATTCTCTATTTGAAGTTTGTCGATGCGAATCCTAAATTCATCTCGGAATGCCGACCTTTCGGGCCTAACCTAGACTTTTTGGCCAAAAATTCGAAAACGGGCATATTAAATGGCAAATGTAAGAAATTATATTTTTGGTAGGATTTCGGGGGAGGAGGCACGGACTCAAAGCCTCTTCCCCATGTTTACATGTCTTGTCATAATGATTAGAATAGTTATCAGAAACTTGTAGAACCGACAATCACCATAAAATTGAATTTATTTTAAACCAACTCTTTCTTCCTTAGGAATAGACCCTCTGCGTCAACAGCAAGTGCCAGTTCCACGCCAGTGAGTGCCTCCCGCTCGGCCCCAGTGCCTCCCGCTCGGCCCAAAAAAGCCATCAGTGGAAACACCGAGCTCAGGTCGAAAAGCAAGCGGATTACGAAAACCATCGAATTACACACCGAGAAAGTGATGAATTAGTGTAAAATTGAGCTTAAATGGCCATGGTGTGAACTTGGCTTAATGCGCATATCTTAATGTGAAAGGGATTTCGCTGAATGTACCTCAACGTACATAACGGTGCTGAATGTGTCAACTAGATTTGTAATCAAAATTATGTAAATAGCGTAGTTTGCTCACAGAACGCATTCCTTGAATTAAAAACATAGTCCCCCGTAAACCTTTGTAATTTAATACTTATGTAAATTAGCTACTAATTAATTTTTAAATAATCTAACTGGTATAATTTATTTTGTTAACAGTATTGTGTACCCATATGCATTTGGGCTATATAATTCGCGATGTTATTCTGAAATCGTAACTTAAACTTTTTTTTTTTTTAGGTCCGTCCAGGATATAGTGTATGTGCAATGTTAAAATCATCACTTGAAGAGGTGCTTTCTTGTGTTTATTTTTTAACCCTACTACTTTCGCTGCAATTTACACAATGGGGGTAATTTTTTTTAAAGACATCTTGCAAATTATTAGCAAAAAAAGTGATTGTGATCTAACTTTAGGCTTCTTCTGTTGTTAGCCAAAAAATTAATTTTGCGTAATCGCCTAACCTTTTTTTTTTTCTTTGTTTCAGTAAACAAATAACAGTTATTGTTGATTTTTTTATGTTTTTATGAATCCGTTTAGAATGGGCTTGTTTTTAAAGTTTGGCTAAAAACTAATTCCAAAACTTTTACGGTTTACAGTTTGGTTGTGGAAATTGAAGAGTTTTATATTTTGTTGTTTTGGTCTAGCTGAGGTAATTCAAAAGGTTCTACGGTTTATAGTTTACGGTTTAGCTGTGGTAATTCAAGACGTTCTTTGGGTTTACAGTTTGGTTGTAGCAATTTAAATGGTTTGTGGTTTACGGCTAGGCTGTGGTAATTCAAAGGCTCCACAGTTTATGGATTACAGTTTGCAGTGGTAGATTAAAAGGTTTTAGGGTTTGGCTACGGTAGTTCAAAATTAAACGGTTTGCGGTTTACAGTTTGCCGACGGCAATTCAAAGGGCTTTTCTGGTTTACGGTTTGGTTGCAATGATTTAAATGTTTTACGGTCTACGCTTTGGCGGCGGTAATTCAAAGTTTCTACGTTTTGGGGTTTACAGTTTGACTGTGTTAAATTAAAGGGTTTTTACTGTTTGCGGTTTGGCAGCGGTAATTCATAGGGTTTTTGCGGTTTACGGTTTGGCTGGTGGTAAGTCAATTGATTTTTTGCGGTTTATGGTTTACGGTTTGGCTGTAGTAATTCAAAAGTTTTATGGTTCACGGTTTAATTGCGGTTATTTAAAGTGTTGTTCGTAACATACTGGCCTTAATTGCCGACAAAAATTTATATGAGTGGCGTTATATTTATGAGGACATTTTAAGAGCATAAATACGTATATTTTGCCTCAGGAGTGACTGTGACGTTTTTTGTGTCTATGACGCATGCAAATTACACAAGAGACATAGCTTAGTATAAAATACCAAGTGTAATGAGTCTATTTGCAAAAAAATGTTTCCAGCAGTTTCATAGTACCTAGGGCACAAAACTTGACTCAACAATTGCTCAAAATGAACAAACTGGACCATCAAACGAGGCAAGATGAACAGGATGACCTGAGAAATGTAAATTGACAATGGGTAAAAATAAACAACCTAGACCGTCAAATGTGACAAGACCGATCCAAGCAGCTAGGGCAAATAACATTGAAAAACATCTAAATTAATTATAAACAAAAATAAAGAGCAAAGAAATTTGTTGTTAGAATACTTGCGAAAAAGATAATCACAACAAGTCAAAAAAACAGAAGTGAAGATGAGATATTCTAAGTGTTGTTATTGATGTATGTTGACTCTTCGGCGTTTGAAGTGAGGCATGTGGCTGTGGTTGGTGGCAAATCCTTCTTGGGAGGAATCTCCGTCCATCCCAAACACAGTATATTCCCAGGCTCCAAATGCCGGGTAAGTTACATTAGAAAAGCCAACGTAAACTAGATTTTCAGTGGATGGGCTTTCCATTAAAATAACCAAGAAGGAGAAATAAATATATGAAATCTCTCATAAAGAAGTGCTATAGCTAAGAGACGAACTATTTCAACAACAATAATCTCGTAACTATAAACAAGGGGGGGGGGGGGTAGTCAAGGAGGGGTTGTACAAAAAAATACATTAGTACCTCAAAAGCACCTTAAGTGCTTATAACAACCAGTGAAATTTTTTCGTTACCATGAACAATACTTAAATCAAATGAGACTTTTAGGGATATACCCAGTATACACCATGAAGGCCTAAAAACCTATCTACCTCCACCCTTTCTTTTGAAATGACCTGACTTTTCTCTTATAGGACTTTTGGTGGTCTTAAACTAGCTTTGTGTCATAAAAGTGAAATATTCACAAATGCAGTTATTTTTAACACTAATTTTGTTATTTAAGTAATGTTACTTTAGGGACGAAAAAGATAACAGAGTGGGCGACAAGATGGTTGTACTTTGGCTAATTTTCCACCCGAATATACAGTTTCACTTATATTCTGCTTAAATCTCGGTGACACTGTAGAGCAGGGGCGTCCCGAGGGGGGGGGCGCCCCTCCAACGTTTTTTGGCATTCGGAAAAATTTTCGCCAAAGGCGATATATTTCGGCAGAAATTTTGCAAAATTGCCCGATATTTAGCAAAATTCTTGATTTCTGCAGAAAATTTGGCATAAATCTGTTAGCGATTCGGTTAAAATTTACGAAGATCGTCCTTCTAATGAAATGAGTTTCGGGACACCCCTGCCGTAGAGTTACGGCTCTTCTGAAGAAAATACCTTGATAACATAAACGTAGTACTATCAAATTCCTGATCTATTTTTATTTTTAAATATCATGGTCGCTTTCTGACAATGCCCTCCCCATGAAGACCTTTTAAATGGCCTCTGGATATATTTCAAAATGTCAGGTTCAAATTTTAGAAAATTAAGTGAGGAATCAATAATCAGCTTACAGAAAATCCCACCAGGTGTTGAATGCATAATAATTAAAAACCAACAACGGATCTGCTTCGCAACTGTGCTTCGTTTTTTTTATTTACGACTTGATAAGAGAATACGACTTTTACGTGGAAAAAGTAAGATTATGATGTCGACAGTAACATCTATGCTTGATATACTACGAGGAAAACATCAAGCACAAAAACAATCCACAGCTCATAGAAATCAGATTTATTAGAAGGACTTGGTTATCTTGAACTCAGTTATAAACAATAGTTCTGTAGGACCTACATTCTTTATACATTAACGAATCATGATATTGTTTCAACGGAACAACTCCATGAAAACAATCAAACAGGTTTGAAAAATATTAGGAATGGATGATTCTTATTTGAAAATTGACAGGTTTTGAAGGGTGTCAGGCCTTTGTAGCTTGAGCCTCGACTGAGTTTTGATTAAGGGCTAAATATTCTGGGCTTGGTCTGTTTTGGCAAGCGTTTTTGGGCCGAACAACCTTTCCTATGTTTATACTATGGTTTGCCTCCCCGTAGTAACATAATATTTGTAGACATGAATATATAATGAGTCGGAGGTAGTAGGCTTGAGATTGTCTGTGCAGAATATGACTGTTGATAAACAAGAATATCCAAGTTCTGAAAACCATGTAGTGATCAGGATATGCCCAGAATTGTGAAAAGCCTATATTCAACTCGAGGTCCCAGGGACTTCTTGGTGTTAAGCCGGCTTAAGCGCATTGGTGTAGATCCGAGATGTGTTAATCCCCGTCCTGCACTAGGTTCCGGGATCAAAGCTTTTCCTGAGACCTAGTAGGGTCTAGTATCTAGTAGTGTCTAGTAGTGTCTAGGGTTAATTTAAAACTGAAATTTCAGATGGGTAACCACCTTCCTGGAGGTTATGACGTTGGTAGACTCGAGGAAGAAAATTTCAAGGAACTGTTGAATACTATACTGGAGATTTTAAATTTGACAATGTAGAAAATTGATGGAATAATTTTAGACAAACCATTTGTAAAGCTGCTGATGGTGTGTTTGGGAAGAAGGTTAGGAGTGCAGCTCGGAATACTCGTGAAAAGCTTTATTTTTAATAGAGAGGAGAAGGGGCTTGCACAAGCATTATCTGAGTGATAGATCATATAAAAACAAAGGGAATGTAAGGAAAGTGGAGAAAGCAGTAAGGTATGAAACTAAGGTGGTGTGATGTGGAGGCCATGGATAAAATTGCCGAGGATGTGGAAGATGCAGCTAGACGGCATAATAATAAAATATTTCGGGGAATCAAAATTAATCTAGGAAATGTTTTTTTTTTTAGAGAAACATTAGTAGCGGCTAGATTTGTATGTATTTGTAAGAAATATTTGATAAAAATCTCATGGAAAATCCGAAAATTATTCGAATAATTTGATATAGCTAATTCTAAGAATAGGAAAAAAGAATTTTATTTGGCGAGAATTATGTGCTGGTAAATGAAGGATGCTGATTGCATGGTGAATGAAATTATCAGGGTTCTTTTTTCTAAATTTTACAGAAAAAAAAGCATATGCTATGTTAGTGCCACCCAGCCTTAAAAAGACAAAACAAAAAACTCACTCTTTATGCATTTAAAGCTAGGTTGAATGTAGAGTGTGAACCAGGAGAAAATAGTGAGGAAGTCTGAGAAGGTATTTTGGCTTTTATCCCTGAATCAATTGACGCTATTTAATTAGCGTCAATTTCCCATATGAACTCAAATAGCGTCAATTAACTCAAGGATAAACGGCGAATTCACCCTTTACCGATAATTAGAATTAACTCAAGGATAATTCGTGAAAATTTTTCCTCTCCGTTAAAAAATAATATATTTTTTATACACACCAAAATTGGTAGCCATTCCCTGGCCCCTCTCTCTAACGGATGCCGATAGAGCCACAAAAGCCGCCCATTAAAAAACAAAATATAAATTACTAGTATAATGGTTCGTGCGAATTTGCCCTTTGTCTCTCAGTCAGGAAAATAATATATTGAGTGAAAGAGATTTCGTTTTCCGAAAGAAATCTAAAGAAAAAATTATAAGAAGGGAAATTTAAAGGGGACTTAAGATAAATTTGTTACATTAATGAAGATTATAAAATTTAAGAATGTGCGCGGGTATTCATAAATAGTCAGTCAGTTAGAAACTGACGATATATAACTTAGTATACAGTTCAAATTTTCAAATATTCGAAATTTTTTGATTGGTTTGTCATTTTTTTAAATTAATTTTTTTTTATCTGGCCAATGATTGTTATTTTGAGATTGATAAAATAACGTACTCTCACAAACATTCAGAAAATAGTGATTCTCAAAATCATTCAGTTCTTAAAACCAATAATTGTTGAATGACCGAATAAAAATAAATTGCCTAAAATTCAATAGTTTTTTTTTTCAACAAACTTACAACTGCTTTTTTCAATCTAAAGTAGACAATGAGCATTTAGGGAATAAATGAGGCTAAGATATGAAAACAACATTATAGTCCCGTGATTCCTAACGTGGGGCACAAGCCCTACCGGTGGTGCTTGAAAATATTTGTTGGGTCATGGGCAGGACGTGCACCCTTTGGCTGACTTTTATTTTAGAGCCTTTATTAAAAAAAAGCGAAAGGTGCGGTTTTGTTATGTGAACGGGGTCACATTCAAATGCATGTAAAAAAAACCACAAAATATAAGAGGTGTGGGTCTGGCTGAACCAATTTAACTGAGCTTTTGTGCAAACTCAACCCCATTTAACTGAATCTTCGTAAAACTGAACTCCCGTTTAACTGGTCCCACTTGCAACTCAGCCCTGTTTAACTGAGCTTTTGTGCAACTAGACCCCTTTACAGCTCAACCCTATTTGACTGGACCCGCGTGCAACTGAACCTCCAATTTACTGGGTCCTGTAAAACTCAGCCCTCGTGCAATTCAACCCCACTTAACCGAACCTCGTTTGACTGAGCCCCGCACATTGCAACCCCATTTGACTAAACCCTCGTTCAACTGGACCCCCGTTCAAATCAACCCTCTTTTGAAATAACGCTTATAAAACCCACCCATATATAAATTACGCCTTGTTTCACTGAACTCAATTCAAGCCTAAGAATAAATTTGAACTAGTACTGATTAGAAGGTCAAAATATGCTTCTCACTTCATTCAGAGTTTCTGACTTATATTACCCATTTGGGCGAGCTAAGCTATTTTGCACCAAAGACAAAGAACCGGCAGAGCCGCAATTGCAGTTAGTTTCTGTCACTGGAAGCCAGTGAAAAGCTAAAGCCAATGAAGCCGACTGAAAAAAAGATTTCAGCAAATGCAAACACCATAAACCTGCAAACGGAATGTACTTCAGAGTAAAAACTACAACTTTATTAAAAAAAAGCTTATAGACGCCTGAACATAAAAATAACTGGCAAAATAATGCCCCTTCTTTCAATCAAAACAATCTATAAAAATATACGAATAATGGAAACCCAAGTGGTTGGATTATCGTGACACCACGCATTCGGTGATTGTGAATATTATTCGGTGATTGTTGATATTGAGAAGAGAGTGGGTGGATGAATACACTAGAATTTTGATGAGGTTGTTTATTATACAGGTTTGCAATAATGTAACTAAGTAGGGATTCTTTGACATAACTTTGAAACTTTTGGAGCTTGCTAGCAAAATAACCTAAGGTACTTGGACAGTTATCTGCCCACCCGCAGTGCCCTCACTCGTTTGGTGCTGATAATAAATCGGTGAGAATATCGAGCATGATGTTGATTCTTACCATTTTATACAATAAACAACAACTGAATCCTTTTTTTTGGTGTCAGGTAAGGTTGGTCAGCTAGAAGGTTCCAAAGCTCCTTTTTTTGCAATAAACTCCTCATCTTTGACTCCCTGAACCTGTGGCAGCTCTGTAATGCCGCAAGGCTTTGTACAATAGAAGCAGGGTATATGTAAAGGTTTATTGGTGGTAACTTCAGGGGGTTCAGGTAGATTGAAATCTTCTCTCCAATCGAATAATTTTGTATCCTCAAAATAAACATTTTTTGATTTGCCATCAAACAATTCTTCAACTTTATTTTCGCAATAAGATCGAACAGTTCCTGAAAAATTGTTCTGTCTTCCCATTGAATTGATTGATGGCTTTATCTCTAGAGCCCTTTTTTCTGGAAAATAAACATTTTATGGAAAGCAGTAATTCTTGTTTTAAGATTTTGTAAATTGAAAATATCGGGCTGATCTTTGGTATTCAGCCAAGTATATAAAAAGCAAGAAAGAAATAATTTTAAAGAGGGTTGTAAAAGCCATTTTCTATTGAAAAATAATACTTAAAAGTTTTGAGAGAGAGACAAAAGGAGGGTGATAATGTTAAAAAAAAAATCTGATTAAGATTAACATTAAGATGGTGTTTCTCCTTGTGGTTGGTATTTTTTTTAAATAGTTGGTATTTCAATAGAAAAAAAAACAATTGAACAATATTAACAGGACTGGGGTGTACTTACGGCCAAATACTTATTCAAAGGATTTCATCATACTCAGATAAACAGGGCCTACGGTTATTTTGGGAGAAAGGTTACTCTTAGTAAAAAAGTATACCGCCACCACCCCTTGTCCAAGAGCGTGATCTGAGAGACAGAGTTTAAAATAACTGAGAATAATTTATCAAAGGGTGGAAATCGCAGGTCATGAGACTACTTGATTACAGATATAACATCTATTTGTTTTATTCCGATAACATCTCAGGCTCTAACACTACTACTACTACTAACACTTACCGTAGCCTCAAGCCGCCTGACGCCAGCACAGCCTCGAAAGCTCCTCCTCCATTCCAATCAATTCAAAGCTCCCCTTTACACCCTCCAACGAAATTCCCATTTTCATTAAGTTTTTCTTTACAATAGACTACGATCCTTTACGATCCTCTCATTCCAACCTCCGGACGACCTGCTTCCGATTAACCAAGACGATTAGCCAAAAAGGACAAATCTTTGGCAATATGTAATCCTTCATCCATAGGACGTGCTCTAGCCGTCTCAACCTATCTGGTCGTTGTAGCCCTAAAAAGTGGGATTGAACTACACTTTTCATTGAGCCTACTATTTGAAAATACGGTTAGTCAGTCAGGGACTCAAAATGATCCGTAGGCAATTTTTCTGGAAAATATCTGAACATTTTGACTTCCAGTGTTAGTAGCATGGATTATAGAAAATTTCAAAACAATTTGGCGAAATGACCCTAAATGGCTTTGATTGATGAGACAAAATGGTGCAGTGGAGGAATCAACTCCATCGAAGCACATCTCTCAAACCTGATCTATATTGATAGTATGGGGCGCTCGCAGAAAATGTTCCGCTGAAGGGGGGGGGGGAAGACAAAATAATATCAGGTGTGGATCGGGGCATGGGAAAACATTTTAGGATACATTTTCTCTGGAAAATGTTTTTTAACACATTTAGAGACAAAATTCCAAATAGAAAGACTAAATGCTTCAGAGGGTTTGTTTACGTCAAAACTTTTAAATGGACAATGAATTAGAAAGTTTCAAACGGTGGGGAAAGGTGGGGGGGGGAGGAGCTTCAGAACTGATATGATCTCTCGTGATTCCCAGGAATATTTTAAATCTACGCCTTTGTCAGTGGTGTGTGGTGGTGGTGGGAAGTAATTAATGCCCCTTCCAAGATGTGGCTATGTAAGTAAGTAATGCAGCATTGAACTTTTACAGTCCTAATGGGGGTGCCGTTCTCAGTTTCGTGGTCCTTCAGCCAGGAATTGTGAATGGGGTGGGGAATTTGGGTTCAGCCATCCTATTCTGTTGCACACCCTTCGTGCTTACTTTCCCCAGATATCGCCAGGTACCCATTGAGAGCTTGGTCGACTCTTGGCTGAGTTATAGAGAGACGCACTGTACCCCGTCCAAAAACCAAATAAACCGGTGACACCAGGAAACGAACCCCCTTCCCTTTGGATAAAAGATCCAACTCTATGGCTATGGCTATGGCTACTTCATTTCTTCTACGTTCTCTCTCCTCCCCCCCCCCCTAAAAAATACCCCTGTGAATTTTCTAAAACTCTGTATTAACAGTTTTAGCAGAGTTTGTGCCAAAAGTCATTTCCCATCTATTTCCCATTTAATTTATTTCCCATATTTTCCTTTTGATTCATTCACAAACTCTCAATTGTGCTGATGCAATACCCCCTTCCAAAAAATACCCCCCCCCCCTGGAAATATTTTCCCCAGGGAATGTACCCCCTTGTGGAATTGCTCCTAAAATGTAAACTTTTGCTATTTTTACATCTGACATTTCAAAAAAAAAGTTTCTAGTACTGTTACAGTTCTAGAGAACTTGCGTTAAACAAAAAAAAAAAAAAAAAAAACAACAGAAAACAACAAAAAACAATAACTCGTTTGCAATGTATGTTTCTATTATTATGAGAAACTAACTGTTTGTGGTTTTGATTCATTTGGGCATTTCATTAACCTAGCATTTGGCTAACAGGGCTCATATATTTACAGCATCTTCAATTATGAGAAAAACTTTTTCTTTAAACCTCCCCCCCTCCTTCCAAAAAAAGACAGCTTATTTTTTCAAAATGTAAGAGCGTAATTTACCTCTGGGGGACAGTTCTCTAATTATGTCATTAATGCGTAAATACGGACTTTTTCTAAACGAAAATTGATCCATTTTATAGTTTCCACTATATTTTCTTTTATTAGCCTATTTTACTCACTAAGAGCCAGTAGCGTAGCTAGGGAGGATAAAGGGGTAAAGCGGCGTAGCTAGGGGGGGGGGGTTAAGTTATCCTGTGCAAAGTCAGCGGCCTGATTCATTCACGAATATTTAGGGGGGATAAGGCAAAATATATTTTGAATATCTAGGGGAGGGGAAAAAAATTCGTCTTTTTTAGTTTTTTCTTCAGTGGAAATAAAATAAGATTTATGAAATTACCCCCTCTAAAGGTATTTTTTAAAATCTACGGGGGATATAGGGGAATTCCTTATTAAACTATCTTTTGCATCACTTTATTCAGGTGAGGTCAGCATTTTTCTTTGGGAGGCATAGTTAACAAATAGATCTTGAAGGATTTTTATTTTTGTTTGGTCATAATTTATGCAACTAAAACTCAGAAAAAAAAAAAAAAATTGCTAAAAATGTAATAAAGGGAAATATTATTGTACAAACATGACAAGCATTGTTCGAAGGTATTTTTCATGCATGAGGATTACAAGATAGGTAATGTTAGAAGCTATTTTTCATTGTTATTTAGGTTAAAAAATGTTTGTCCTCTCGACTACCAACATCATACTAATTAAACTGCTGCATTAAATTAGGAAAAAATAAGTTTCTCAACTTTTTCTTTTAAAAGATTTTCTGAATCCTTGCCAGTCTACCCCCCCCCCCCCCCCCTCCTGCACCTACCATAATGCTTGGATCCGTTTTTATCATAATGCTTCCCTCAATATAAGTAACTTCATAAGTGTAGCGAAAAAAACTTCTGTTACGTGCTTCTTATAGGCTTTGCCGGGATAGCTGTCCCCTTTACCCTCCTAGCTACGCCACTGGCTGTTTGTGAGAAATAGTCTAATAAAAGAAAATACAATGGTAACTGTTAAGATGGATCAATTTTCGTTTCGAAAAAGTCCATATTTAGGCATCAATGACAATTAGGGGAGGAGAATGTCCCCCCAGATACTTTCCCCTCTTACATTTGAAAAAAAACTTGTGCATTTTTTAAGAGGAGGGATGTATTTATAGAAGAAAAGTAATTTGTATTTTGATTGAGAATGAAAATACCGGAAACCAGATAGTCACATTAAACCCTAAACCCCCCCCCGGAAGTGACTCTGAAACAGCAACGAATAGAAATTTTGTGAATGTTAGGGAATTAGAATTTTGTTAAAACAGTATTTAGTTCCAATGAGACATAAGTTAGACTAGCAGTCATTTTGTCTATTCAAGACAAACAAGCTTGGATTTATTTAGGGCCAAATGTAGGAGGGAGAGCTTTGGTAATTACCCCGATCATTTGCCACCCTACGTTGCACTTTACGTTGGATGAAATTCCCACTCGTAGGAGTTCTTCTGTGAGGGGGAGGGGTATATTTCATAGAGGGTGAGCCAGATTTATCTCGGCATTATTTGAAAAAACGAACAGAAATTTTTTCCACATATGAAGGGTTGCCCCCTCCTCCATACCTTGCTCATTACGCTAAAGTTAGACTGTTTGTTCAAATTTTTTAAGAGTGTCTACTGAAATACGGGGGAAGTTTAATTGGAATAGGAAACTTTTTTTTAAAAGTGCTAACAGCTTTAGCGTGAAGAGCAAGGTATTGAGGAAGATGCAACCCTTCATATACCGGGCGAATAAATCTGCCAAAATTAATGTACAAATTTTGTTTTTATTTTTATTGTACGGTGAGCCAAATTTCAACCTGAATTAGTTGAAAAAATGTTCCGAAATAAATAAAAAAAAAAGAAGAAGTTTTTTTCAACTGCAAGTAAAGAGCGATATTAAAACTTAAAAACGAACAGAAATTATTTCGTATATGAAAGGGGCTGTACTCTCCTCAACGCCTCACTCTTTACGCTAAAGTTTTATTGTTTAAAATTAGAGTTGTGACAAAGTCAAACTTTAGCGTAAAAAGTGAGGTGTTGAGGAGGGGACAGCCTCTTTCATATACGGAATAATTTCTGTTAGTTTTAAGTTTTAATGTCGCCTCCCTACTTTCAGTAAAAAAATATAAAGCGTTTTTTTTTTTTTATTTAACGACGTAATAAACCCAGAGTAGAAGAGGCAGTAGCCAAAATACTGAAGTTTTTGTTCGTTTGAATTTTGACTTGAATATCCAATTTAATTTTTACTGGTTTTAAAATTTATTTTCTTATTTATATTATTACGTATATCTCTATGTTTGCTATGATTGTTTGTTATTTAATTTCTGTTTGTTGTAGGTTTTATTTTTATTCTTTAATAGTAATTTTAGGTCGTTTTGAGTTTGAATTATTGCATTAATTGTTTTTAATGTTCTTAACTTTCTATGGCATTTACTTTTCCTTGAAAAACCTGTTTTGGAAATTTTGTTTTAATTTCTGAAAAAAAAAATCAAAAGGATTTTGGTAATTGTAGCTTTCTGTAGCTTTCATTAGCTTTTTCTGTAGGAAGAAACCTACTATGTATGATGACATTTTTTTTTACTTCGAGATTTTGCAGATAAGGTATTAAGAGAAGAAACACTTCGATTCTAGGTTGGGGAGAAGACTTGTCATCAAAGTTTGGCTTGTCAAACTTTGAAAGACTTTGTCATCAAAGACAAATCAAAATTTGACTTTGCGATGAATAATTAAAAGGCAAATGAGTCAGCAGACCCTTCATCACTTATTTTCATAAATTAAGAATGAGCATTTGATTCAGCCGAAATTTTAGAGAAGGTCCTGTATCCTGTATGGGGTACCCGACAAATGCATCGAAGTGATAAGGCTATGCACGAGAACAAAATTGTTTTTGGTTAAGGTAGGAAATGAGGCTAGTAGTTTGTTTTGTAATAAATCAGGAGTTATACACGGTTGTATTCTATTACCTTTTTATATTGGCCATCTTGATGGGCTGGTTTCTAAAAAACGCGGCAAAGGCTTGAGGAAAGCCTTGGTTTCAGTGGCGTTGAGGAAAATTTTATTATAATCACTTATTTTTCGGAGGTTTTCAGATTTCAGAATTGCAAAAATTGGACTCTTCGATTGGGAGTTTACACTTACTAGGTAGTATTATTAGTGGATACGGCAGATGATTTGAAAGCGTTAAAAAGTAGAATAGCCAAGGCCCAGAACGATTTTTTACTGCTAGATTAGTTTTGGAGAATAGTGGAGGATGATTCATACAAAACTAAGATCTTGAATAATAAAAGCTACATGAGGGATGATTGCATTCAATTGTGGTTCTGAAGCTTGTGTGCTCCGAAAGACGAAGGATTTGTTAGATGTTTTCCAGAAGAGTTGTTCAGGGGGCTCTGGTATACTTGTCTTAATAACAGTATTTCAAGAAAGTAAGGCTTATGAAAACGTGTTTTTATCCTGCTTTCTAGGGCTATATTAAGAGAAAGGCTGAGAATGCCAAGAAACGTTCTGTGGAAGAAGAATGAAACGTTTTTCAATCGTTGTCCATTGGGGGCATACCGCTACTACTGAAAACTCACTACATCACCAAACCGCTTGAAGCCAAAGTAGCTACGCCCAACCCTCCTCCATCCCATTTTTCAAGGCCTCATATCTGTCATCGTTCATCCAAAAATCGATGTCCTAGGTATCTCATCTTTTCTCTATTATAGCCCTAGTATAAGAGGGATAGGGCTTTTTTTTTTTGGATATTGTTAGTATCTACAGCCTTTTCTCTTATTATTGCCCTAGTCGAGGATAGGCCATATTTTTCGAACATCCTTGCTATTTGACCTAAAGTCAGTTGGGGTTCCAAAATAAATCCGTATGCAGTTTCTCTGGAACACATCTTCCGCAACTCCTTTTTCGTTTTTTCAGAGTGGCTGCGCTTCAGAACCATACTCGGACCACTTTCATTGCCGTAGCTTCCAACGTTCTAAACTTAGTATGCAAGTTTTTTTTCTATTATTATTCCAAACTATTTTCAAATTCTGAAAAAACACAATGGGCCTTTACAACTCTAATTTTAGAGTTCTCACTGCACCCACTGGCTTTATTGATAATACTATCTAGGTAAGTCACGGTGTTCACTTCATCAGTCTTTTCGTTTTCAAAAATCACCTTTTCACTTTTATTTCATTCCTAGTTTTAGCAACTTAGCCTTCATAATATCAATTTTCAAACCAATTCTAGCACCCTCAGTCCACACAAAACCTCTATCTTAACAAAATCTTACAATCTTAACCAAAGTTAATTCATTTTGTTAAGATTTTCAACTAGGATACTTAAATCATCAGCTAAGTCTAAGTTTAGGAGATTTTTACATCTTTACTGTAACTTTACTTCTTAGAGGACTTATACCATAAGATTTTCGCTAAAGGTCTTCTATCAAAAGACTAAAACTAAAACAAAAGACAAAAGACTAAAAGACTAAAACAGCTCCTCGTAATCTATAAAACTGAGGACTACGACCGCTTGATCACTCTGGTACTTCTTACTTATTAAACTATAGGAGCTAAAATTTGATTGACGTATCCTCAAACTTTCCGAAAACCACACCCTTCTTCTCTGAAAAACATTATTTACAATGTCTCTAAGTCTAAAAAGTATCGTCATACGAAGTAATTTACTCCTACAGAAAGCTGGCTAATGCCTTTTGTAATTACCTTTCTCGTTCTTCTTATTACCTTTTATATGAATCTATTTTCATTGGTAGGTACTTCCCCCTTTCAAAAAAATCATATATTCATGATTTAAGTAACTTATCTCTTAACTCACCTACCACCATATTAAGATACTCAAATACCCCACGATCGGAATAGTAAGAGCATCAGCATATTGAATAATATGAGTAAATTAAAAAAAAAAAATTCTGCGAAGTCCTCTAAAATATGGTGCAAAATAAAAAAAGATAAATATTAGAAAAAATTCCAACATATTAGGACTAATGATACAAAATATTTTGTGTCATATGCCTCAATTTTTTTTTAAGGGCTAAGAGGCGTGTTTACTTTGGACAAAAAAAAAAAGCCTTAGCAAGGCATACTGTGCCAGTTGTCTTAACCTACGGTTGTGTTTGATTTGGTAGAACTCATAATTTATAAAAAATTTAAATGCTTGATTTTTTCTGTTTACATTGAACTCTTACCGGTCATGATTTTACTAAAGATTTGACCACTTGAATTCATTTTGTTTTTGAAGATTCCCCCACTGAGTGTCAACACCAGTAATTCCGTAGTATAATATAATGTATGCATAGTAAATGTGCGTTTGCTCCACCTTTAGTGATTAGAAGGAAACCCCATCAATTTTGTTATAATGTTTTGGTTTTGAAACAAGTATAAGGTGTTTTGTTAAAAAAGAGATGTCCACTTACACTTGGAAAAAGTAAAGCTGAACAGGTGATGTTGGATGAAAAGAAGATTAATCAACCCTGGGAACAATTTCGCTTACCTTTGTGGCATAATTAGTATTCATGGTGGATGCGTGAAAACAAAACAAACGAATTATGTTTTATTAAAACACATCGCATTACAAATAATTACCTACATTTTAACGTTGGCATCAGAACCCATTGCTAAACAAAACTTTTCTTGCGAATCAAGGTAAATCTTACCCACAAAAATTTCAAATAAACCTTCTACTGCTTGGTTTTAGACTGTGAATCTCAAGGCGTTTGAAATATAAATTGTATGTTGCATAGTCAGGGTGCAATTCAAATTAGTGAGTTTAAGTTTACTGGAACTATACTTTAATGGAGCACTTGTTTCACTGTAAATGTCTGTTATTGTATTTGAATGAACTAATAAGCTGCGATAGTTTAATCAAAATTGTGCAACTTTTTTAGGTTCAAAAAACCTCGTCGCGATGTGGAAAGAAGTGAAACTTCAAAAAAGAAGAACAGTGTCTATAGAAGTAAGTCAGAAATGGCAGTTGGAATCTATTTAGCAGAAAAGAAGACTCTTAGCGACATCCAATCTAATACCATTCACTTATAACGAAGTAGGACAAAAGGTAGTAGAGATCGACCGGGAAAGCAAATTTACATTTTTTTTTTTGGATAACGGTTAAGGGATATCGGGTGCTTAGATATAGAGGGGATGGTCTTTTTTTTGGAAATTTGATTGAAGGATGAAACTGATTTTGAATGTGCATGGCTGGCAGTTATTTAATTTTCATTTTACTATATTATTATGGGGCAAAGCAGCAGCTTCTGTATCGTTCTGTGTGATTTTCTCTCAAAAATGGGTTTTCTCTTTTGAATTTTGACTAGGCATTATGGAGAGGCTACCGATTTCGGTGTGAAAAGTTTGCCCACTTGTTACTCTAGGAATCAACCTCAATCTTTATTTTATTGTTTCTTTTTTTTTTCAGAAAAAAATTATTAGTGGTGGATAAATTGGTCTGAAGCTGGAAGGTGTTAGTGCCTATTGAAATATGAAAATTAATTCTTTTATGTTTTCAAACAGTTAAAGCCTGTGTTATCTCATTTCTTTAGCCCTCCTCGAAATAAATGACTGCAAGTAAAAGCGACTACATCCACTAAAGCCAAATTTTTGATCGGGTATCGGAAACCAATACCTAATTTTATTTTTTTACATGTGGTTCAGTCATACTCTATGCCCCTTTGTGTACATTTTTTTTAAGCAATTATACATTCCCTATTTTTTTTATTTTTATGTATATCTTTTGACCCTCGTCGTGTTAGGGACGATTGTCAGTGTCCTCAGTGTAGACATGTAAGAACTCAGTGCTCTTTTTAAACATTTAAACATAATAGGATGATTTGAAAAAAAGTTATTCAAAGAAGAAGTTGGGTGATTTGGAAAAAAAAAACTGCCAGCAATAATGCACAAAGATTCTGTGCACTGATTAAAACCAAAACGAGGCTGAAAATTTCAATCATTATGGTTTGAATCAGAAAAATAATTCCCCGGTAGATAATTGCGAAGCTGATAGAAGTTTTATCTGGGTTGAAAGCTGAGCTGATTCCATTCTGTGAATTCTGTAATACGCCTGTTACCTGAATGTATGCTAAATTGATCTGCACCCTGGCTTGATTTCCAGTCCTGACTGCGTCTAATAGTATGCTAGGTTCAAGCTGCTCCAAAGTTTCCTAGAATATCCAGATTTTAAGAGACAAGAAAAGCTGGATGTCAGATTTCACATTTACTAATGTGACATTACTAATTTTTATTTTAAAGATGTAAAAATGTAATTAAGAGTATCTGACATTGTACTGGTAAATTGGTAAAATAAAAACTGAAATTAAAGACGGCCTTACCTTTTCTGGCCGATGTCTTACTTCCTTCTATTAGAACAGTTTTTTTTTTCTGTCTCAACAATAGTTGAATAGCTGAGAATTATATATACAATAATTTACGACCTTCGGCTGTTTACAATAGCTGAGAATTTATATATAAATTTGGGTAGAGAATATATTTTGTAAAGAATTTAGTTGGCTTGAGCTAAACGACTTTTGTCTGAACAATAACACTTTTAAGAAACTGTTTCTTACTGTTTGGTGAATAAAATTGAATTATTCAGTTAGATGGTGGTTTGAAAGTGATCATAACCCCTTCCCGCCCCCAGAAGGCTCCAATATATGGTGTGCTCCACTAGGCTCCGATATATGGTGAGGTGATCCCTGCTAGGTAACGATCTTCTACCTTCTTACTCCGTTCCGTTCTTTCTGTCTGGAATTTTTTCGCCGGGTTTTTGCACAGCGGTAATTATTAGTGAGTGTCAAGCTCGCCCGTGACTTTGGCTCATTGTTGGTTCTGGTGAGAGTGCAGCTGCTCTAAAACAATTCTTATTTCGAGCTATGTATTGATGTTTCTCATCATGCAAAAAAAAAAAAAAAAAAGAAAAAAAATTATCATAAACCAATTTACTGAATAAAACACAAATGAATGTTGTCTGACAGTTTAATATACAGTTTATATGCTGAAATTCATTCCTGAAAGTTTTATATAGTTTTGGATTTATTAAAATTTATGCGACGAGAAAACATTAAAATTTGTTTGTTTCCGTATAGTCCAAACTATGTACTGGTCCTTAGAAAGTTTTGGTTCGGTTTGAGTCTCCTATTTTTTATTGATGGTGATTTATGGTAGTTTTGTGCTTGAGAAATTGTTTCCTTTATTTTTGCTGATATTTGTTTTAATATAGCCCATTACCTTTCTAGACAAAACTCCTTTTGTCGAAAAAAAGATATTAAAATTAATTTCTGTTCGTTTTTAATTGACAGTCTTTTCCACTTGTTATGTAAACCAATATTTTAATCTTCTGTTTTTTTCTTCTAAAAGAATATAGATTTTGAGTTACTTTTTATATTCTTGACCAAAATCTTCCGCAATTTTTAGCAAAACACGCTTTTTGAAAATTTGGATGCACAGTATATTTGTATTTAGTTTCACACCTCAACTTTCCATGAAAAAAATAAAACTTCAAACCCCATTCTCTTCAGTTGACATTGTATTTATGCCCCTTATAACCCTTTGATCTACTGCAGTAATAAGAGTTGAAAGTAGTAATATTAGTAGTAGCCCTAGAAGTCTGAAACTGAACTTTAATATCCTCGGTATTCTTAAGATATTGCTGAGACGTCTGATTGACTGCACATAATGTCTTGATTTAATTTTATAGCAAAATATTGTTTTCTTTGATTGTTTCGGCTTTACATTTTATTCTAGTTCTAAGATATCCCCGTCTGGATGTCTTGTCAACTTGGATTCATTGAAGCTATTTTTATTTGGCTCTCAAGAGCATACGTAATAATAGCAATAGTAGCATTAGAAGTAGTAGCAAAAGCGGTTGTAAAATGAAAGTCCGGCCGGGACACAAAGCAGGACCCACCGATGTGTGCATACACGTCTTGTGTGTTACAGACACTTCGAACTGGACGTTAGGAATTTCAGATTCTCATATCCTAGGAATAGGAAACTTAAAAATTTACGCTAAAGGTTTTTTATTAATAAAAAAAGATTTTGTGAGAAAGAGTCAAACTTTAGAGTCAAAATTAGTTTAAAAAAAAGTTTTCCCCCAAAAAACAAGTTTTTCAAAAAAATTAAAGAGCTCTATTAAACCAAAAATGAGCAAAAATAAAATTATCGTCCAAGTGCAAACGAACAAAAATTGTCATGAGTAAGACTAACAATCCCCTTATGGACTAACAACCCCCTTATACCTTCTCAAGACAAAAACATAATTTGGACTTTACTGGAAAAAAAAAGATCGTTGATTTTTCACTGATATTTATTCCTTAAAGTTTTGATAATTTTTTATTTATTAAAGTAGAAAAAGTGAAAACATTTTAAAATTAATTTCTTGTCAGTAAAAGTGCAAAAAATTATGTTGGGATCTTGAGAAGGAATGGGGGGGTTGTTACTTCTAATCATGATAATATTTGCTTGTTTTGAGTTTGATCTCGGTTTTTATTGTAAGTTTTGTTCGTTTTGGTTTCATTTATTTATTCATAAAAATTTGTGGTAGTTTTACACTTTGAAAATTATTTGACTTTATTTCTGCTGATTTTTGGTTTTTAAGGGAGCTCTTTACTTTTCATTGAAAAACTCTTGTTTTGTGGGAAAAAGTTAAGTTATGTCAGGTTAGGTATTTTACTATAATGTGTTCTGGGTGGCCTGATTTTCTAAAGTATTATATTTTCATCCTATTTTGGTATGTTTCATTATGATTAACCTGACTTCCCTTCTCTAGTTACAGAAGCAAACTTATAAGCAAACAACTCAGGTGTGTAATGGCTAATACGGAAGTAACAAAGTTTTTTTTTTTAATTACTTATATAATAAAAGCAGGAGATAGTTGAATTTAAAGAAAATTCCTTAAGGTGAGAGATGAACCAAAAAGTGAATGTAACTCTAAAGATGAAAACTTAAATAGAAAGTGACAAAATTTAAATATTTGGGAGCAATGTTTTCAGCTAAAGCGATTTGAAGGAGTATGTAAAAGAGATGATTTAATTTAGAAATAACGCTGCCAGGATTTTTTTTTATACAGAATAATTTTTGTTCCTTTTTAAGTTTTAATGTTGCTCCTTGATTTTTCGGTTTGAAAAACTTATTTTTTGATTATAATTTCTAATCAACTCCAATCTAGGGGAGATAAGACTACCCCTACCCTTATTAAGGAGCTGAACGAAGAAGCCGTACAATAATTGAAGGGAAAAATAAGTAAGTTTAAGTGGAGAGAAAAATCAAAAACATAGTGTCGTTTCTCTTTTGTATTTTTCTTTTTTTAAGAAAAAAATGGATTTATAATTCTTGGTTTAAAAAATCAAATTTAGTAGCACTTACGAAAGTAGCTCCAGTTGAGGAGCTCTGACAAAAAACTTTAACTAAGCGAACAAGTTTGCATATCGACATGCTTGTGGAAAATTTGCTAGCTCAACATCCATGTGCCTTTAGGCTTATTTAACCAGTCCCTGTATCGAATTAAATAAAAAAAACAAGTTTTTAAACTGAAAGTAAGGAGCGACATTAAAACTTAAAACGAACAGAAATTATTCCGTATATGAAAGGGGCGTCCCCTCCAACACACCTCGCTCTTTACGCTAAAGTTTGACTCTGTCCTCACAACTTTATTTTTTTTAAAACAATAAAAAACTTTTTAGCGTAAAGAGCGAGGCGTTGAGGATGGGGACCAGGACATGCTTTTCATATACGGAATAATTTCTGTTCGTTTTAAGTACTTTTAAATGTAAACTTCCTTTTACTTTCAGTTTAAAAAACTTGTTTTTTATTAATTTCTGATGTTTGTTTAGTTAATGCAGCTTTTATTTTGGCTCGCCTCGTCACTGATGGGGGGGGGGGTAAGTAACAAAATTTGCATAAAAACCTTTTTACTTTTTTCTTTTGCTAAATGGCTGTCTCTAAATTTGGTTCTGACGTAATTTACAAATTAACTTACGTAACGAACTTCTATATCGTTATATTTTTCTTCTGGCAAAAAATACAAAGTTTGCAGATTTTTGCAGATATGAGCTTGAAACCTATGTTATAGGGTTTTCTGATACGCCGAATCTGACGGTGTGATTTTTCATTAAAATTTTTTCACTTTTTGTAGGGGGATGTTTCCCCCTCTTAAAAAAAATCAGGTAAGTTTTCTCAGGCTCGTAACCTTGATGGAAAAATACTAAACTTAATAAAATTCATATATTTAGAAAATCAGCGTTATAAGGCCCATTCTTTTGATACATTTATTAACATCAAAGTCCCGTTTTTAAAAGTTTGGCTTACTATTGAGCTGTAGCGCTTGTTTTTTTTTTTTTTTTTTTTTATTACGTATATGTTATTAGTATATGATGGGGTTCTCCCCTTAGTCAATACCACGCGCTCTTTACGTTAAAAGTTAAAAAAAAATTTTAATTCACACACCCTGAATCACAAAGGCCGTTTTGATTAGAATAGATAGCTCTTTTGAAAGCACTAAAAAAAACTGTTAGCGTAAAGAGCGAGGTATTGACTTGGGGGAGGACCCATCATATACGTAATAATTTCTGTTCATTTGAAGTTCTAATGTGGGCTCTTACTTTCAGTTGAAAAAAACTAGAGTTTTTTTAAAATTAATTTCTGATCGTTTTTTAAATAATGCTTGGAAATCCGGCGCCCCCTTCATAGAAATGTCCCTTACCCCAAAAGAAAAACATCCTCCACGGAAAGATTACTCCCGAGTAAAACCCCCTCCTCCAGCCCCCCTCCCCCCCACAAGAAAAAAATTCTTCCTGAAAATGTCTGTATACTTCCCAATAACCAATACAATATGTAAGCAATGGGCAAAGTTCATAACTTGCAGCCCTTCCCCTGGGAACTGTGGGGGATTAAGTCATCGTAAAAGACATATTTATTAGATTTTCGACTATGCTAAACAAAATGGCTATCTCAAATTTTAATTGGGTGACTTTGAGAAAAAAATGAGAGTGGGAGGGGGCCTAGTTGCCCTCCATTTTTTTTGGTTACTTAAAAAGGGCACTAGAACTTTTAATTTCCGTCCAATGAGCCCTCTTACGATATTCTAGGATCACTGGGTCAATACGATTACCCCTGGGAAAAAAAAATAATAAATAAACCACCCAAACACTACCTCCCCTACCCCGTGATCTTTCTTCTGGCAAAAAAATGCACAAAATTCCACATTTTGTAGATAGGAGCTTGAAAACCTTCTACAGTCAGGGTTCTCTGATACACTAAATATGATGCTGTGAATTTTCATTAAGTTTCTATAAATTTTAGGGGGTCCTTCTTTCCGCCTTTTTCTCGAAAATAAGCCAAATTTTCTCAGGCGCGTAACTTTTGAGAAAGTCAAACTTTAGCGTAAAGAGCGAGGCGTTGAGGAGGGGACAGCCCCCTTCATATACGCGAATAATTTCTGTTCGTTTTTAAGTTTTTAACGTCGTTCCTTACTTTCAGTTAAATAAACTTGTTTTTTTATTTAATTTTTGAAACGTTTTTGAATTAATGCAGGCTTGATTTTGATCACGTATCCCCTTTGGCTCAACATGAATAATTAAAACAAAATTTGCATATTATATTTGGTTAAATGGCTTTCTCGAAAACTTGTTTAATTTTATTTACGAAACGTTTTTATTAGCAATAAATATAAGTAACTTAGAATTAACTTACGTAACGAAACTTCTATATTCAAATTTTTAAACACGTATATAGGGGGTTCGCCCCCCTAGTCAATACCCTGCTCTTTAAACTATAGTTCGAATTTTTTTTCCAGTTCTTTAAAAAATGACCTCTTAATCACAATCAGTTGATCAGTTGAAAAACTTGTTTTTTTTATTTAATTCCTGATCTTTTTCTTTAATAATGCTGGAAATCCGGGCGCCCCCTTTCATAGCAATTCCCTTCCCCCATGAAAAAATTTCCTTCATGGAAAGCTCCTTCCATATAGCCCCCGACCCTCTCCTTCCCCCACCTAACCAGAAAAAAATCTCCTCTGAAAAAGTCTGTTTATACTTCCCAATAAACCAATACTATAATGTTAACATTGAGTAAAGTTCATAACTTTCAGCCCTCCCCTGGGGACTTTGGGGGATCAAGTCATCCTAAAAGACATTTTTATCATATTTTCGACCATGCTGAACAAAATGGCTATCTCAAAATTTTGATTGGGTGACTTTGGGAAAAAAAAATGAGCGTGGGAGGGGGCCTAGTTGCCCTCCATGTTTTTTGGTCACTTAAAAAGGGCACTAGGAACTTTTAATTCCGTTCCAATGAGCCCTCCCACGATATTCTAGGACCACTGGGTCGATACGATCACCCCTGGGGGAAAAAAAAAAAAAAAACAAAAACAAACAAAACAAAAAAATAAACCCGCACCCGTGATCTTTCTTTCTTGGCAAAAAATGGAAAATTCCACATTTTTGTAGATAGGAGCTTGAAACCTCTACAGTAGGGTTCTCTGATACGCTGAATATGATGGTGTGATTTTCATTAAGGTTCTATAATTTTTAGGGGGTCTTTCCCCCTTTTTTCGAAAATCAGCCAAATTTTCTCAGGCACGTAACTTTTGATGGGTAGGATTAAACTTAAATGAAACTTATTATTTGAAATCTTTAAGAATTCAGAAAAAATCTGATCCTTTTGATGTATCTATTGGTATCCAAACTCCTGTTGTTTTAGAGTTTCGGTTACCATTGAGCCGGTCGCTGCCTTACTTACAGTTCGTTACCACGAACTGTTTGAAATATAGAAAAGCCATTCATTA
Source organism: Artemia sinica (assembly GCA_027921565.1). Lineage (NCBI taxonomy): Eukaryota > Metazoa > Arthropoda > Branchiopoda > Anostraca > Artemiidae > Artemia > Artemia sinica. The sequence continues at coordinate 607,059 of JAPEVW010000068.1, read as the reverse complement.
CTTATAAATGAATCGAAATTCCAAAAAAGACCATCCTTACGTATGGAGAGAATATTACAGTGGGAATTGTCAAAGTAAATAATTTGAATAGGTAAGTATAATTAATAAGTAATCCTTCTTTTAATATACAACTTTAGTAGTTCCAGAACCACATGCCTTCATTTCTCCAAGCACTAAGTGGCAAGGGTGGGGGGTCAAGGGTTTGTAATTTGCTACGGGGTCGAGGGGCAGCAGCTACCTCTCTCAGACCTTAGTTTTCCCCCCAGGACCCCAGTTGCCCCCCCCGCCCCACCCCCCCCCCCCCCTAATGAAATTTTATTTCTAAAAATGTCAGTTTTTTTAGTACATCTTTACCTTTTTTTATTGCTATATGGCTTGTTTTTCAGTTTCTCCTGTCAATTTCACTTGATTTTTTGAGAAAGTTCTGGTAGGCCACTAGCGCCCAGCTTTTCCACTTAAGATATGGCACCAAAAGTGCCGTTTTTTAGTGAAACGAAAAAAAGATCATTTCTTATGTAGGTAGCATAAATGGTATTATAAAATAAATTTGTTTTCATAAAAAAATGATACAGATCTTTAATTCTTTGTTCTAATATTGAAAAAGAATTCCTTCCCGGGACATGCTTTAAAAATAAGCCTAGAAAATACCGAAAAAAACAACACAGGGTTCTCTGTCTACAATTACCCAGCCCAGTCTTGATGCAACCCATTGCCCAAAATACTTGATAAATTCAATTCAAAATACTTTCAACTTTGGGTTACACCAGTCCGAAAGTCATCGAGGTAATATCGAGAGAAAGCTAAAGACCGAGGGCGTTGGATTTTCCCCTTCAGAAAAAAGAGGAGGTGCTAGAAAGGTGGATATGGACCGTGAAGCTATACGTATGCATATAGAATCATTCAAGCCGTGTCAGCCCCACTACAGAAGGTATAACAGTCCGTATGGTGAGATATATCAAAGAGATATTACGTTCGAAAGCTATGGTTGCTGACTTTCAAGAAAAGTTTCCCGAGCAGGCGTCTGTAGTATCAGAGTTCTTAACCTTGGAGTTTTGCAAGAAATGAAAACATATCAAACAAGATGCCAAGGTCAGATGTATGTGAAATCTTTGACTTGTTCAAAATAAAGGAATCCAGGCAAGGTGTGTCAGACAAAGAAAGGGAGAAGCAACAGGAGCATAGAAAAACAGGACAGAAAAAGCTAGGCGAGAATTGACAAAGAATGCTGATCACCCACATGGCGAGGACGAAGGCAGTGTTTACAAGTTGATATGCAAAAGTCATAATTCTTCCATAATACGGCCAGCAGTTAAAGAATCACATTTCACAAGCAGGCTAGTGTGTTTCAATGAAACTTTTGTTCCACCGGTTTTCTAGTGCTCGCACCGGTCTCCTGTCAACAAGAAGTGGCCTACTGTGTAGTATGGCACGAAAGCAAAATGGTAGAACGTGGATATGTAGCCTCGCATCTTAAAGGAAACCGTACCTTATTCCTTCAGGTCCGCTCTTGCCCTCTACCCATCCTCTCACCCCTTCATCCCCCCGGACCACCTAACCTCGAAGACCCTACTTTTTAATCAAGAAGGAAATGGTCCACCCCCAATTGATACCCATCATGAAACACGGATCTTAGGGCCTGCTTATCCGGTAAAACACCAGGCTCTTTATCTTTCCGTGATTTTTAACTTGTACTTAGTTTAAAGGCATGAATACCAAACCAAACAAGCAAAAAAACTTACGTCAGCTTAATGTACTAGATTAGCCACATACAGAAGAAATTAAGTTAGTTTGTCCCTAAATTAAAAGCGCCAAGAGACAAAACCACAGCAATATTACTAGTCCAACGGTGCTCCACATGAACATTTTTAATTTATCACTGACTTATAGGATGCAACCAAGGAAAAGAAAGGGCGAGAGAGCAACCCCCTCTATAAAAATCTAAATTTTCTTTAAGTTGAGCATCTCTAGTTAAATCATGAAATAAATGATTTTTATTCCCCCCTCCCAAAAGAACTTTATTTGTTACTATCGCCCTCCCAAAAAAAACCCTGGGTACGGGCTCAGTGGCAAGTGCTAGTGCAGTAGAATCTCGATTTCTACATAGAATTTGACGTTACAAATATATGTTACGTTATACAGAAACCTCTTTACATAAGAGAAAGTTATACAGAAACCTTTTACATACAGAAAATTATTATACAGAAACCTTTATAGAGAAAATTTATAGTTCTATTGCGTTATAGAGAAAATAGTAGCAACAGAATGTAACTTTTCTGGGACAATCAATATACATTTTTAAAATAGTCAAAAACTTTTCCCAGAAGATTTTCACGATTGACAGAGCTCGAGAAGCTCTAATCTCATTCTCCATGCCCACATTTTAATTTTTGAGTAGTTTGTTTATCCATAAAATGTGCAGAGATTTAGCTGATGATTATGGGTTTATTGAACTCTGGTGACGAGGGAAAACGATATCACGTAGTAACGTTACATGGGTACTCATAAGGGTCGGGGGGCAGAGGGGGCCAAAAGCCCCCTGGTATGGAAATGACGCTGCCTTATATTTTCATATTTGGTTTGAGATTTGTACTATACAGGATTGTGAGGTGCCCGAATTAGACCAGGTAAGCCACCCCCTAAAATTCAGCGTATGGGCGCCCAATTGAACGTTACCACAGCAAGGGTGCCAAACTTCCTTAAGTAATCAAAAATCGCGACTAAAACCAGGTTTCGATAATAGCTCGAATTGCACACGGGCAGTTTTTGCGATTGAATTGTATACTGTTGTTTAAGATGGCGATGACGGTAATAAAAGAAAGTGATCCTTCTGGAAATAAAAATGGCACTAAGATATATTCTTCCCACTGCCGATGTGGACTGGATTCTTTTGAATTGTGAATATATGGGCCATAGAAATCGTGGGTAAGGCTGAAACACGTCTTAGCTTGCTTTTTTCGTAGCCAATCTGGTTCGAGAATTTTACCTACAGACATCAGGACTCCTTCTTATCACTTCTTATTGTGTGAGGTTACCTCCTTACTATAATCAGATTCAAAATTTATGGAATGAAGTGTGTTTACGGTGAATAATTAAACAGAATTTGTTTTTTTTTGAAAGAAAAAACTTTTTGAAGTTTTTAAGTCACCATTCACTGTGGGCAACTATAAATCAAATAAAAAGAATGAAATAGATGAACGCTTATCGTGGCATGAAATTGGCGTCCCTGATTCTATGGGACGGCCTCTTATCCTTCAAATTGGGGAGCTGCAGCATTAACCACACAGAAGTGAAACTGCAGTCCACCGCACAGAGAACCTTCACCACTATATAGTGGTAAATACATATAGCAATCCAAAAACAAAGTGGAAGAAATCGCATCTTTTCAAATCGAAGTGCACTAAGATTATTTTCCCTTGTCGAACCACGATTATTCTCTCTAGTGAAGAGTAAGGTGTTTTGGTAGTGAAGGACTCGGTTCTGTTGTAGGGATACCACACTGCCACACTCTGGGTAGACGTAGTGGTGTCTTTAGTGAAGAGTAACTTTCTAGAAGATGTATGAGTTTAAAAAAAAGGTTTAATGTTAAACAAAGTCCTTGTATACATTTTGCTAGATTTCTAAAAAGCGGATTGACGTGGGCAAATTCGGATCTATATCGCAACCTTGGTTTTAGTCGCGTTTTTTGACTACTTAAGGAGAGTTGGCACGCTCAGCTGTGTAACGTTCATGGGCGCCATAAGTGAAATTTTAGGGGGGGGCTACTGGTCTAATCGGCACCTCCAATCCTGTATAGTAAAAATCTCAAAACAAAAATATGGAAAATAAAGGCAGAGTCATTCATCCGGGGGGCTTTTGCACCCTTGCCCCGACCCTTATGGGTACCCATGGGAACGTTTACCACGTGATATCGTACCTCGTCACCAGAGTCATAAATCACCATAATATCATCTAAAATCTGCCACAATTTATGATAAACAAACTACCTCAAAAATAAAAATGTGGAATGGAGACTGAGATTAGAGCTCTCGAGCTCTTGTCAATCGTGTTGAAAAGCTTCTCTGGAAAAAGTTATTGACTTATTTTAAAATGAATAATTGATTGTCCAGAAATTCCATCTGGTTTGCTACTATGTTTCTCTATAACGCAATATAAACTATAAAAGTTTCATCTATAAACGTAAAGGTTTCTTGTATAATAATTTTTCTGAAGTAAAAGTTTCTGTATAACGTTTCTTATAATGATAAAAGTTTTCTGTAAACGTAACATATATTATGTACGTCAAATTCTATGTAGAAAATCGAGCGGTCTACTTGCCACTGCCACTTGCCACTCCGTACCCAGGATTTTGTTTGGGGGAGGGGACATAGTAACAAATAAAGTCTTTGGGAGGGGGAAATAAAAATTAAAATTTATTTCATGATTTAAAAAGAGATGCCCGGAACTAAGAAAAGTTAGGATTTTTATAGGAGGGGTGCTCTCTTCGCCCTTTCTTTCCCTTGGTGGCCACCTTAAGTCAGTGATAATTAAAATGTTCATGTGGATAACGTTTGGACCTAGTAATAATGCTTGTCGTATTGTTCTTCTTGGCGCTTTATTTAGCGGACAAACCTAACTTAATTTCTTCGCGTATGGGCTATCTAGTAACATTAAAGCTGACGTAAGTTTTGCTTTGTTTGGTTGGTATTAATGCCTTTAAACTAAGGTACAAGTTAAATAACGGAAAATAAAGAGCCTGGTGTTTACGGATAAGCAAGGCCAAGATCCGTTGTTCATGAGGGTATAAATGGCGGGTGGACCCTCTTCCTCATAGAATTAATCCCCCCTGAATATATTTGAAAAATAGCGTTTTTCCCATATTGACATTGAAAAATAATCCCCCTCACAAGAATCGTATCTTCATTAAAAATGAAAATTAATTTCCTTGCCACCAACCTGTTTGTATTTTCATAAACTATCGCCCCTAAGATCCAAGCATATACGCGAGGCTCAGACCTTTGAGTCCATATTCCTCTGTCCTCGGAATGTCAGGATGTTCGTGAATGTTTCACATTTTATCATTTTATTTGTTATCAGGGAGAGGACCCCCCCCCCTTGGAAATAAATAGCCGTATTGGGCAGCTTTGATAACAAAGAATTTTCTGTGTTCAAGAGCAAAAATTTTTGTCGTCAGCAGAGATTCTCTCTGAATTGTAATTAAAACCAGTGGTTAATTTAAACTGTCGTAAAGCAATGCACAACCAGATCACAATTAGTATATTTGATCCAATCGTTCAAAATTATTTTGCGTCAGCAACATTTCTTCCACCTTCACTTCAGACTATAAAAAGTGAAGAACGTATAAGGTCACATCTTTAACACTTTTTAAATCATGCTTAGCTTGTAGATATTAATAAAAAAAAAACAAGTTTTTTAACTGAAAGTAAGAAACGACGTTAAAATTAAAAGAACAGAACATTATTCCGTATATGAAGGGGCTGTCCTTCTCAACGCTCGCTCTTTACGCTAAAGTTTATTTTATTGTTTAAAAAAATAGAGTTGTGGAAAGTCAAACTTTAGCGTAAAGAGCGAGGCGGAGGAGGGGACCAGCCCCTGCATATAGAATATTCTGTTCGTTTAAGTTTTAACGTCGTTCCTTACTTTCAGTTAAAAACTTGTTTTTTTATTTTATTTGAACGTTTTTGAATTATTGCTGTTTTGATTTTGGACCGTACATGAATAATAAAACAAAAATTTGCAATATTATATTGGTTAAATGGCTTTCTCGAAACTTGTTTAAATTTTATTACGAACGTTTTTATTAGTAATAAATATACGTAACTAGAATAACTTACTTCAACGAACTTCTATATTCATAAATTTTTAACACGTATATTAGGGGTTCGCCCCTAGTCAATACCAGCTCTTTAAAAACTTAGTTCGAATTTGTTTTCCAGTTCTCTAAAAATGACCTCTTATTCACAATCAGTTGCTCAGTTAAAAAACTTGTTTTTTTTATTTAAATTCCTGATCTTTTTCTTAATAATGCTGGAAATCTGGCGCCCCCTCATAGCAATGTCCTTCCCCATGAAAACTTTCTTCATGGAAAGAAGCTCCTTCCATATAGCCCCCACCCCTCTCTTCCCCCATCTACCAGAAAAAAATCTCCTCTGAAAAAGTCTGGATACTTCCCAATAACCAATACTATATGTGAACATTGAAGTAAAGTTAATAACTTTCAGCCCTTCCCCCTGGGGACTTGGGGATCAAGTCATCTAAAAGACATTTGTATCATATTTCGACCAGCTGAACCAAATGCGCTATCTGCAAAAATTTGATTCGGGTGACCTTTGGGAAAAGTCACCCGATCTAGGAAACAAAAAGTTATAAAACCGTTTATTAAACTGGATGTCAAATTGAAATTGTGCCAAAAAACCTCAGTGCCGTAATTTTACCAAAAACTTCTAAATTGCAGCAAAGGTGTATAATTCTACCGCATCAACAACGCTGTTCAAGAATGATCAAATGAGTAAATAGTTTTAGGCGTTACCTCCTCCCGCGGAACATAAGGCTTTCCAAATTTGATAATTTTATTGAGTTTGTTTTTTTAATTCCTTAGGGGAAGAATTTTGGACTTGTACTAGCCTTATTATTCACCACTCACTCACGGTTACGCTGTTGTAAAAACTGGAGAACAAATCCGGTTCGTCGTAATTTTCAGCTTAGGCGAGAGACAAGATCAAAGACCATGTGAAAGAATATATGGGAAATATATAACATTGGGCTATATATTTTGCACAATAAAGTGGGGTGGATGGGTAAAGTATTTGGACAGGTTTTGAAAGTCCGAAAACACATTCTTTTCTGAGGGTATGTGGCCACTAAAAAATTACCTGGACTATTCTCAATGATTAAATTTTGGTTGAGAGTGTCGCCAGTTTACCGAAAGTGAGAGTCTGCTTAGGGCAGCTTATGAAGATTTACTCTCGCTAGAAGAAAAAATAAAAAGACTTTTTGACAAAACAGGGTTTTTCTTTGTTTGTGAATGAAGTAGAGGACCAAATGGACATAAATGCAAAATTGGGAGAAATGAGTGACTAAGATGGTACTAGAGAATCAAAATTGATTCCAGAAATGGAGTGGAAAAAAATCCGAAAACATTAAAGTTTTTCTAAAGATTAAAGGTGGTTTTGTGACAGGGGTTCTACCAAAACCTGAATTTACTAGCTAGATATTTTGATGGTGTGGGATGTAAACTCCGGGCTAAATTGCCTGCCAATTAGAGCAAGATTTAAAAATATAATTCTAAATAAAAGACATTCCAATGAAGACAGATATACTTTGCCCACATTTGTAGACTTATAAGAAGATTATTTTGTGCATTTGCTCGAGCCGGGTACCAGGGACTACGATAAAGGGAAGGGCTATTTGGAAAAATGAGTTGAATAGCTTTCCAGGTGTCTTAAAGAGTACGTCGCCTCAGTTTATTTGTAGCATAGGCGAGTCCTCCTGGAAATTTTGTTATCTAAAAAAAAAAAAAGAAAATTCCTGCGTTATAACACTAAACGTAATGTTTCATTTAAGTGGTATTTTTTTTTCAATGACCGTATTTTCCAAGTATTAAGTATATTATTAGGTTAATGTAGTGTTTCATTTAAGTGTTTTATGATTATCAGCTCATCAAAGTTTATGTTATTTGTGCTTTCATTTATTTCGTTTTACTCGTGTTTCATGGCCGTATATTTGGGCTTTAAAATACACTTATATTATCTATCTTATCTAAATAGGAAGAATATTGTTGCACTAAACACACATTTTGATATGCAGACCCGCTATATTTTACCCCCTCCCCCTAATGTGCAACATCTATAGCCAAATTTGTTTTAAAGTAACGGCAGAAACTAAACGAAAAAACGGTTTGTTCTCGAGTTTCACACAGCGTAAAACTTGAGTGTGCGCATAATACACAAGTACCTGAAAATTTTCCTTCCCCCTACGGAAATTAAAAAAACTAAACTCAAGGTAAAATTATCAAATTTTGAAAGCCTTATTTACTACCCACGTGAGGTATTTTCCAGGGTGAGTGGATTAACGGGGGGTAAACGCCGACCACCGCTGGAATAAATTGAAGTTTTATAAAATCGGTTTATTAAACTGGTTAGTCAAATTACAAACTTTAAAGCAAGGAAAATTTAGAAACTACCGACTCACGGACCCGCTAAAATCCAGTCCTTTTTTCCAGCGAAGCTATTTGTAATTCCCGCTATTTTATCTAAGATTTGTAATTGACGAATCCCAAGTGCTCAGTCGAACAGTATTTTTATGATCTAGGATTATCAAAAGGAAAAAGGACAGCATTGGGGGTCCAGATTTGCCCGATTTGTCAGAAATAAGGCCGTGTTTGTTAGTTTTGATAGTCCTACTTTAGATAGGTATCCTAACTATGTTTTTTCAGGGGGTTACTTCTCTCAAGCTCTTTATTCGTTCTACCACCTTAAGCTTAAAGTGCCTTTATTAAATTAGCCGAATACGCATTTATTTATAGCAGATCTAACGGCCAAATTGACAATAAGCATTGGTATCTATTCTCTATTTGAGTTTGTCGATGCGAATCCTAAATCATATCTCGGAATGCCGACCTTTCGGGCCTAACCTAGACTTTTTGGCCAAAATTCGAAAACGGGCATATTAAATGGGCAAAATGTAAGAAATTATATTTTGGGTAGGATTTCGGGGGAGGAGGCACGGACTCAAAGCCTCCTTCCCCATGTTTACATGTCTTGTCATAATGATTAGAATAGTTATCAGAAACTTGTAGAACCGACAATCACCATAAAATTGAATTTATTTTAAACCAACTCTTTCTTCCTTAGGAATAGACCCTCTGCGTCAACAGCAAGTGCCAGTTCCACGCCAGTGAGAGCCTCCCCACTCGGCCCAAAAGCATCAGTGGAAAACCCGAGCTCAGATCTCGAGAAAAGCAAGCGGATTACGAAAAAACCATCGAATTACACACCGAGAAAGTGATGAATTAGTGTAAAATTGAGCTTAAATGGCCATGGTTGTGAACTTGGCTTAATGCGCATATCTTAATGTGAAGGGATTTCGCTGAATGTACCTCAACGTACATAACGGTGCTGAATGTGTCAACTAGTTTTTTTTGGATTTGTAATCAAAATTATGTAAATAGCGTAGTTTGCTCACAGAACGCATTCCTTGAATTAAAAACATAGTTCCCCTTCCCGTAAACCTTTGTAATTTAATACTTATGTCAATAAATTAGCTACTAATTAATTTTTAAATAATCTAACTGGTATAATTTATTTTGTTAACAGTATTGTGTACACCATATGCATTTTTGGGCTATATACATTCGCGATGTTATTCTGAAATCGTAACTTAAAGCTATTTTCTTTTTTTTTTAGGTCCATCCAGGATATAGTGTTTGTGCAATGTTAAAATCATCACACTTGAAGAGGTGTCTTCTTGTGTTTATTTTTTAAACCCTACTTTACTTTCGCTGCAATTTACAAATTGGGGGTAATTTTTTTTAAAGACATCTTTGCAAATTATTAGCAAAAGTGATTGTGATCTAACCTTTAGGCTTCTTCTGTTGTTAGCCAAAAATTTAATTTTGCGTAATCGCCTAACCTTTTTTTTGTTTCTTTGTTTCAGTAAACAAATAACAGTTATTGTGTTGATTTTTTTATGTTTCTTATGAATCCGTTTAGAACTGGGCTTGTTTAAAAGTTTGGCTAAACTAATTCCAAAACTTTTTTACGGTTTACAGTTTTGGTTGTGGAAATTCAAGAGTTTTATATTTTTGTTTTTGGTCTAGCTGAGGTAATTCAAAAGGTTCTAACGGTTATAGTGTTTTACGGTTTAGCTGTGGTAATTCAAGACGTTCTTTGGGTTTTACAGTTTGGTTGTAGCAATTTAAATGGTTTGTGGTTTAGGCTAGGCTGTGGTAATTCAAAGGCTCCACAGTTTTATGGATTACAGTTTGCAGTGGTAGATTGAAAGGTTTTAGGGTTTGGCTACGGTAGTTCAAAATTTAAACGGTTTGCGGTTTACAGTTGCCGACGGCAATTCAAAGGGCTTTTCTGGTTTACGGTTTGGTTGCAATGATTTAAATGTTTACGGTCTACGCTTTGGTCGGAGCGGTAATTCAAAGTTTCTACGTTTTGGGGTTTTACAGTTTGACTGTGTTAAATTAAAGGGTTTTTTCTACTGTTTGCGGTTTGGCAGCGGTAATTCATAGGGTTTTTGCGGTTTACGGGTTTGGCTGGTGGTAAGTCAATTGATTTTGCGGTTATGGTTTAAACGGTTTGGCTGTAGTAATTCAAAAGTTTTTATGGTTCACAGTTTAATTGCGGTTATTTAAAGTGTTTTGTTCGTAACATACTGGGCCTTAATTGCCGACAAAAAAATTTATATGAGTGGCGTTATATTTATGAGGACATTTTAAAGAGCATTAAATACGTTATTTTGCCGCTCAGGAGTGACTGTGACGTTTTGTGTCTATGACGCATTTGCAAATTACACAAGAGACATAGCTTAGTATAAATACCATAGTGTAATGAGTCTATTTGCAAAAAAATGGTTCCAGCAGTTTTCATAGTACCTAGGGCACAAAACTTGACTCAACAATTGCTCAAAATGAACAAACTGGACCATCAAACGGAGGCAAGAGTACAGGATGACCTGAGAAATGTAAATTGACAATGGGTAAAAATAAAATCAACCTAGACCGTCAAATGTGACAGACCGATCGCAAGACAGCTTAGGGCAAATAACATTGAAAAAAACATCTAATTAATTATAAAACAAAAAATAAGAGCAAAGAAATTTGTTGTGTAGAATACTTGCGAAAAAAGATAATCACAACAAGTCAAAAACAGAAGTGAAGATGAGATATTCTAAAGTGTTGTTATATGATGTATGTTGACTCTTCGGCGTTTGAAGTGAAGGCATGTGGGCTGTGGCTGGTGGCAAATCCTTCTTGGGAGGAATCTCCGTCCATCCAAACACCAGTATATTCCCAGGCTCCAAATGCCGGGTAAGTTCACATTAGCAAAAAGTCCTACACGTAAACTAGATTTCAGTGGATGGGCTTTCCATTTAAAATAACCAAGAAGGAGAAATCAATATATGAAAAATCTCTCATAAAGAAGTGCTATAGGCTAAGAGACGGAAAACTATTTCAACAACAATACATCTCGTAACTATAACAAGGGGGGGGGGGGTAGTCAAGGGAGGGGTTTGTACAAAAAAAATACATTAGTACCTCAAAAGCACCTTAAGTGCTTTAACAACCAGTGAAAATTTTTCGTTACATGAACAATACTTAAATCAAATGAGATTTTAGGGATATACCCAGTATACACCATGAAGGCCTAAAAACCTATCTACCTCCACCCTTTCTTTTGAAATGACCTGACTTTTCCTTATAGGACTTTTGGTGGTCTTAAACTAGCTTTGTGTCATAAAAGTGAAATATTCACAAATGCAGTTATTTTTAACACTAATTTTGTTATTTAAGTAATGTGTTGACTTTAGGGAGCGAATGAAAGATAACAGAGTGGGCGACAAGATGGTTGTACTTTGGCTAATTTTCCACCCGAATATACAGTTTCACTTATATTCTGCTTAAATCTCGGTGACACTGTAGAGCAGGGGCGTCCCGAGGGGGGGGGCGCCCTCCAACGTTTTTGGCATTCGGAAAAATTTTTCGCCAAAGGCGATATATTTCGGCAGAAAGTTTTTGCAAGAATTTGCCACGATATTGTAGCAAAAATTGCTTGATTTCTGACCGAAAATTTGGCATAAATCTTGTTAGCGCTTCGGTAAAATTACGAAGATCGTCCTTCTAATGAAATGAGTTTCGGGAACATAAGAGACCCCTGGCCGTAGAGTTACGGCTCTGCTCTGAAGAAAATACCTTGATAACATAAACGTAAAGATTACTATCAAATTCCTGATCTATTATTCTTTATTTTTAAATATCATGGGCGCTTTTCTGGACAATCTCCCTCCTCACCATGACAGACCTTTTAAAGGCGGCCTCTGGGGATATATTTCAAATTGTCAGGTTTCAAATTTTAGAAACTTAAGTGAGGAATCAATAATCAGACTTACAGAAAATCCCACCAGGTGTTTGAATGCATAATACATTAAAAACACACACACGTATCTTGCTTCGGCAACTTGTGCTTGTCGTTTTTTTTTATTTAACGACTTGATAAGATAATGAACGACTTTTACGTGGAAAAGAATATTATGATGTCGACAAGTAACATGCTATGCTTGATATACTACGGGAGGAAACCATCAAGCACAAAAAACAAATCCACATCTCATAGAAAATCAGATTTATTAGATAGGACGTGGTTTATCATTGAACTCAGTTATAAACAATTTAGTTCTGGTAGGACCTACATTCTTTTATAACATTTAACGAATCAATGATGATGTTTCAACAAACGTTACAACTCCAGGAAAACAATCAATACAGGTTTGTAATAAATATTAGGAAATTGGATGAATTCTTATATTGAAATTGACAGGTTTTGAGGGTGTTGGAAGTCAAAAATGGAAGAAAGAGAGCTTAGAGCACAACAGAGGCCTTTGTAAGCTTGAGCCTCGACTGGAGTTTTTGATTAAGGGCTAAATATTCTTGGGCTTGGTCTGTTTTGGCAAGCGTTTTTGGGCCGAACAACCCTTTTCCTATGTTTATATATACTATGGTTTGCCTCCGCGTATGTAACATAATATTTTGTAGGACGTGTGATATATAATGAGTCGGATGGTTAGTAGGCTTGAGATTGTCTGTGCAGGAATATGACTGTTGAGTAACCAAGAATATCCAAGTTCTGAAAACCATGTAGTGATCAGGATATGCCCAGGAATTGTGTGAAAAAAAAAGTCCTATATATTTCAACTCGAGGTCCCAGGGACTTCCTGTGATTCTTGGTGTAAGCCGGCTTTAAGCGCATTGGTGTAGAATCCGAAGATGTGTTATTGCCCCGTTCCTGCACTAGGTTGCCGGAATCAAAGCTTTTCCTGAGGACCGTAGTATTGTCCTAGTATCTAGGTAGTGTCCCCTAGTAGTGTCTAGGGTTAATTTTAAAACTGAAAATTTCAGATGGGTAACACCTTCCTGGAGGTTATCGACGTTGGGTAGAGACTCGATGAAGAACATTTCAAGGAACTGTTTGAATACTAGTACTTGAGATATTTTAAAATTTGACAATGTAGAAAATTTGATGGAATATTTTAGACAAACCATTTGTAAGAGCCGCTGATGGTGTGTTTGGTAAGAATGGTTATGGAGTTGCAGCTCGGAATACTCGTGAAAAGCTTTATTTCTTATAGAGTAGGAGAAGGGGCTTGCACAAGGGCATTATCTGAGTGATAGATCATATAAAAACAAAGGAATGTAATGGAAAGTGGAGTGAAAGCAGTAATGTATGAACTAAGTGGTGTTATGAGTGGAGGCCATGGATAAAATTGCCGAGGATGTGGAAGATGCAGCTAGAACGGCATAATAATAAATATTTCGGGAATCAAAAATTAATCTAGGAAATGTTTTTTTTTTTAGAGAAACAAGTAGTAGGCGGCTAGATTTGTATGTATTTGTTAAGAAATATTTTGATAAAAAATCTCATGGAAAATCCCCGAAAATTATTTATTCGAATAAATTTGATAGTAGTCTGGTAATTCTAAGAATAGGAAAAAAGAATTATATATTGGCGAGTAATTATGGTGGCTGGTAAATGAAAGGATGCTGATTGCATGGTGAATGAAAATATCAGGGTTCTTTTTTTCTTTCTAAATTTTTACAGAAAAAGCATATGCTAATGTTAGTGTAGAGTGTGTTGCCCAGTGCCACCCAGGCCTTAAAAGAGAAAAAATTAAAAAAAAGAAGGAGACAAAACCCCAAAAAAAAAAACAAAAACTACAACAACAAAAAACAAGAAAAAAAACCAAAACTCAAACTCACTCTTTAATATGAATGCATTTAAAAAAGTCTAGGGTTGAATGTAGAGTGTGAACCAGGAGAAATAGTGAGGGAAGTCTGAGGAATAAGGTTTTTTTTTTTTGTGGCTTTTTATTATTTCCCTGAATCAATTGACGGCTAGTTAATTAGCGTCAATTTTCCTCCTCCCTAATGGAACTCAAATAAGCGTCAATTTGACTTCTCAAGGATAAAACAGACGCAGTTAGAGAATACGGTGGCCGTCAATATTCAAATCACACTTCCTCGTCCACCAACCCTTTTTAAAAACCGATAATTAGAATTAACAACTCAACAAGGATAATTCGGGTGACAATAATTTTCCGTGCCCCTCTCCGTTAAAACAATAATAATATATTTTTTATACACATCCAAATTGGTAGCCTTCATCCCGGGCCCCTCTCGTCTAGAAAAACGGAATGCCGATAGGAGACCACAAAAGAAGCCGCGGGCCCATTAAAAAAAAAACAAAATATAAATTACTGGATTATAGATGGTTCGCGTGCGAATTTGTGCAACCTTTGTCTCTCAGTCATGAAAATAATATATTGTTTTTTTTTTTCGTGAAAGAGATTCGTTTTTTCCGAAAGAAATCTCTAAGGTAAAAAATTATTAAGGAAGGGAAATATTTAATAAGGGGACTTCAAGATAAATTTTTTACATCATTAAATGAAGATTATAAAATGTAAGAGATGTGCGCGGGTATTCATAAATAGATCAGGTCATTTTTAAGAGAAGCTGACCGATATAACTTAGTATACAGAGGTTCAAATTTTCAAATATATTCGAAATTTTTTTTGATTGGTTTGGTCATTTTTTTAAATTAATTTTTTTTTTTTCTGTCCAATGATTTGTTATTTGAGATTGGAATTATATATACCACGTACTCGTCGATTCTCACAATCACATTTCAGAAAATAGTGTATTAAAGTATGTCTTGTGTTTTCCTTCTCGGGACTCAAAACAATCACAATTCAGAAACTTGTTTCTTTAATGAAAATAAATAATAAAACCAAGTACTTGTTGAATAAATGAACCGAATAAAAATACAATTGCCTAAAAATTCAATAGTTTTTTCTTTTTCAACAAAACCCTTACAACTGCTTTTTTTTTCAATCTAAAGTAGACAATGAGCATTTAGGGAATAAAATGAGGCCTAAGGATATGTAAACAAACATTATCTCCCGACCGCCATACCGTGATTACCTAACGTGTGGGCATCAAGGCCCTACCGGTGGTTGCGTGAAAATCAAACTTTTGTTGGTCATGGGCATGAGGATCGCATTGCAACATGGTGCAACAAAAAAATACACATCTGCCTTTGGCTTTACTTTATTCTTAGGTTGAGCCTTTTATTAAAAAGAAAAACAAAGAAAATACGAACAAATTTTTGTTATGTGAACGGGGTCACATATACAAAAACATTCAAATGCATAGTAACAAACGTCATCAAATATAGAGAGTGTGGGTCTGGCTGAACCAATTTAAACTGAGCTTTTGGGTGGGTCAACTCAACCCGCATTTTAAAACTGAATCTTCGTAAAACTGAACTCACCGTTTTTAACTGGCTCCACTATTACATTGCTAAAAAACTCAGCCCTGTTTATAACTGAGGCTTTTGGGTTGGGGTTGCAAAACTAGACACACCCTTTACACCTCACAGCCTGATGTTGAGGGGGGGGGAAAAACCCACGTAAAGATGTTATCGCTGCTAAGACAGGCCGTTGTCCATGTGGTTAGGGGCAGCAAGGGTAATTTGTGGTAAGTAATTAGTAAGCAGATATGGGTCCATAACAAATTTTTGACTGGACCCGCGTGCAAGGGGCACACAAAACTAACAACGAAACGTGAACCATCGATTTTACTGGGCTCCTCTGTAAAAACTCATCCCTCGTGCAAAACTTCAAACCCCATCTTAAAAAAAAAAAACAAAAAATAAAAAAAAAAAAAAAAAAAAAAAAAAAAATAAAAAAAAAAACAAAAACAAAAAAAAAAAAAAACAAAAAAAAAAAAAAATAAAAAAAACAACAAAAAAAAAAAATAAAAGTAAAAATCCGAATCGCCTCGTTTGAAACTTGTAGCCCCGCCTACGAGATGTAGTACTTGCTTCCATAACATTGAATTATGCAACCTCCCTATTTGAGTAAGGGGGACTAACACCCTCGTTTTTCAACTGGATCCCCCGTTCAAAAATCAACCCTCTTTTGAAATAAAACGGCTTTATAAACCCCCCATATATAAATTATACGCCTTGTTTCACTCCACGAAACTCAATTCAAGGGGCCTAAGAATATAATTTGAAACTAGTACTGATTATAAGGTTCAAAATATGCTTCTCTCACCTTCATTCAGAGTTTCTGACTTATAAATTACCCATTTGCGGCCGAGCTAAGCTGAGGTTTTGCCCACGCAAAAGAACAAAGAAACCGGCAGAGCCGCAATTGCAGTTAGTTTCTTCTGTCCACTGGAGAAGCCGTGACAAGCCACCTAAAAATAAAAGCCAATGACAAGCCGACTTGAAAAAAAAAGATTCAGCAAATGCAAAAATGCAAACAAGCCCTATAAACTGCCAAAGACTGAATTGTACCTCAAGAGTAAAATAAACTACAACTTTATTAAAAAAAAAAAGCTTATTAGACGCCTGAACATAAAAATAAACTGGCAAAATAACTGCCCCTTCTTTTTCTCTTTCAAATCAAAACAATCTATCAAAAATATACGAATAGATGGAAACCCAAGTGGTTGGATTATCGTGACACCACGCATTCACGGTGAGTGTGAATATTATTCGGTGATTGTTGCTATTGAGCAATAGATTGGGTGGAGATGAATACACTAGAATTTTGATGAGGTTGTTTATTATAACCAGGTTTGCAATAATGTAAACTAAGTAGGGAAATTCTTTTGACATAACTTTGGAGAAAACTTTTGGAGCTTGCTAGCAAAATAACCCTAAGGTACTTGGGGAGACTAGGTTCTCTGCCCACAGATGCCGCGATGCCCTCATACTCGGGTTTGGTGCTGATAATAAATCGGTGAGATGAGAGAATTATCGAGCATGTGTTTGATTCTACCATTTTAAAAATACAATAAACAACCTAACCAGAACTGAAAATCCTTTTTTTTTTGGTGTCATGATGGTTTCCAAAGCTCCCTTTTTTTTTTTTGCAATAAAACTCCTCATCTTTTGAACTTCGCTCTGAAAACCTGTGGCTAGCTCTGTACTGGTAATGCCGCAAGGCTTTGTACAATAGAAGCAAGGGTATATGTAAAGGTTTATTGGTGTAAACTTCAGGGGGGTTTCAGGTAGATATGGAATATGATTCTTCTCATCTTCCAATACGAATTATTGTTTGTATCCCCCCCTCAAAATAAACATTTTTTTTTATTTTTGATTTGCCCATCAAACAATTCCTTCAAAACTTTATTTTTTTACGGCAATACGATCGTAATGACGGAACGCGTTCCTGAAAAAATTGGTTCGGTCTTCATCCCAGTTTGAATTGATTGATGGCTTTATCTCTAGAGCCCCTTTTTTCTCGGAAAAATAAAATTTTATGGGAAAGCAGTTAATTCCCTTGTTTTAAGATTTTGTACTTTGAAAATATCGGGCTGATCTTTGGTATTCAGCCCAAGTAATAAAAAGCAAGAAAAGAAATAAATTTTAAAGAGGGTTGTTAAAAGCCATTTTCTATTGAAAAAATAATACTTAAAAGTTTTGAGATGAGAGACAAAAGGGAGGGTGATAATGTTAAAAAAAAAAAAAAAAAACCTGATTAAAGATTAACATTAAGATGGTGTTTCTCTCTTGTGGTTGGTAATTTTTTTTTTTTTAAATAGTTGGTAAGTTCAATAGAAAAAAAAAACAATTGAACAATATTAACAGGAACTGGGGATGGTACTTACAGGGAGCCAAATACTTATTCAAAGGATTTCCCAAAGTTTTTCAAATCATACTCAGATACACCGAGAAACCAAGGGCCCTACGGTTATTTTTGGGAGAAAGGTTACTCTTATTAAAAAAGTAGACCGCCACCACTCGGAGCCCTTGTCCAAGAGCGTGTCTGAGAGAACAGAGTTTTTTTAAATTAACTTGAGAATAATTTATCAACGGGTGGGAATCGCAGGTTCATGAGACTACTTGATTCCAGATATACATCTATTTTGTTTTTAATTCCGATAACATCTCAGGCTCTACAACACTACTACTACTACTAGAACAACTTACCGTAGCCTACCCATCCCAGCCCAGCCAGCCCTCTCAAGCCGCCTGACGCCGAGCCACAGGCCTCGAAAAGCTCTCCTCCATTCCAATCAATTCAAAAGCTCCCCCGCTTTACAAACTCCCCTCGCGCCAACGAAATTTCCATTTTCATTAAGGTTTTTCTGGGATAACTAAGTACTACGAATCCTTTTAACGATCCTATCTCAATGACTATAGAAATTTGTCCAATTCCGGACGACGCTGATTCTTCCGAAATTAAAACCCAAGACGATTAGCCAAAAAAAAGGAACAATCTTTGGCGAATATGTCATCCCGTTCATCCATAGGACAGCGCTCTAGCCGTTCTCAAACCTATCTAGTTCGTTGTAAGCCCTAAAAAAGTGCGGAATTGAACTAAAGAACCTAGACAACTTTTTTTGTTTGTTGGGTTCATTGAGCCTACTATTTGACATACGCGTTAGTCAGTCCAGTGGACCTGCAAAATGATCCGTAGATAGCAATGTTTTTCTGGAAAATATGCTGGAACATTTTGACTTCCAGTGTTAGTAGCATGGGATTATAGAAAATTTCATACAATTTGGGAAATGAACCCTAAATTGCTTTTGGATTGCATGAGACAAAATGGCCTGTAGTTTTTTTTTTGTGCAGTGGAGGAATCAAACTTGTGTCCATCGAAGGCACAATCTCTCTCAAACCTGATCTATATTTCGATAGTATGGGCGCTCGGCTTAGTAAAAAATGTGCCGACGCTGAAGGGGGGGGGGGGGACGAAGACAAAATAATATCAGTTTGTGGATCGGGGCATGGGAAAACATTTGTAGGAAGAAAAAAAAGAGATACATTTTTCTGGGAAAATGTTTTTTTTAAACACCTTTAGGAAAAAGAGGGGACAAAAAATTCCAAATAGAAAGACTAAAAAATGCTTCAGAGGGTTTGTTTAAAATGGACAATGAAATTTAGAAAAGTTTCAAACGGTTGGGGAAAGGTTTGGGGGGGTGGGGGTCGGGAGGAGCTTCAGAACTGATATATGATCTCTCGTAGATTCCTAGGCATGAATACTTTAAACAAAAAATTCTACCGCCTTTTGTCAGTGGACGTGTGTTGGTGGTGGGAAGGTAATAAAAAAATGCACCCTTCCCAAGATGTGGGCTATTTAAGTAAGTAATGCCAGCATTGAACTGTTTACAGTCCTTTAAATGGGGGTCGCCGTTCTCAGTTTCGTGGTCCTTCAGCCAGGAATTGTTAATGGGGATGGGGGAATTTGGGTTCACCAGGCCATCCCTATTCCCTGTCTGTTGGCACACCCTTCGTCTTACTTTCCACCCAGTTTATCGCCAGGTACCCATTGAGAGGCTTTGGTCGACTCTGGCTGAGTTTATAGAGAGGACGCCACTGTACCCCGTCCGAAAAACCAAATAACCGGTGGACACCAGGAACACCGTCGAAACCCCTCTCCCCCTTTGGATAAAAGATTCCCAACTCTATGGCTATGGCTATGGATACTTCATTTTTCTAACGTTTCTCTTCCTCGTACTTCTCTCCTCCGCACCGCGCCCCCTAAAAAATACCCCCCTGTGAATTTTTTCTAAAACTCTGTATTAACAGTTTTTAGCAGAGTTTGTGGCCAAAAGTCATTTCCCATCTATTTCCCATTTTAATTTATTTCCCAATTTTTCCCTTTTGATGTACATTCACTAAACTCTCAAATTGTGCGGATGCAATACCGCCATCTTCCAAAAAATACCCCCCGCCCCCTGGGAAATAATTTTCCCCAGGGGAAAATGTCCCCTTGTGGAAATTGTCTGCCTAAAATTAACTTTTGACTATTTACATCTGACATTCCCAAAAAAAAAAAGTTTCTAGTACTATTACAGGTCTAGAGAACCTTGCGTTTAAACAAAAAAAAAAAAAAAAAAAATAAAACAGAAACCACACAATCACAAACAATAAACTCCGTTTGCAAATGTTCATTAAATGAAAACTAAACTGTTTGTGGTTTTAACGTCATTTATTTTCAAAAACCAAATAACGCATTTGGCTAACAGAACACAAAATACTTACACATCTTCAATCATGAAAAAAACTTCTCTTAAAAAAAACACACAAACTCTGTCCTTCCCAAGAACAAACAAAACCCAAACAACAAACAAAAAAAAAAAAACACAAAACTCAAAAAGAAACACAATAAAAAAAAACACAAACTAAACAAAAACGTAACAAAAAAAAACAAAAAAAAACAACCGATAACAACCAAAACCACAAACAAAACAAACATCAAAACAAAAAACCAACCTAAACATAACGAAAAAAAACCCCACACACAAAACAAACAAAAAAAACACAAAAAAACCAAACTACAAAAAAACAAACCACCACAAAAAAACAAAAACAAAAACAAAAAACAGAAAAAACACCACCAACAAACACAAAAAAACAGAAACAACAAAAAAATCACAAACAAAACAACCAATAAAAACAAAAAAAGAGCACAACATTACAAGACAAAAAACAAACAGAAAACAACAACGAAAAAAAAACAAAACAAACAAGGCAAACACCAGAAAAAAAAAACCAAAAAACAACACAACTAAAAAAACCAAAACTCCCCATTCAACCCCTAAATCCAATAAAAAACAAACAAAAAAAAACATAGACAACAAAAAAAAGTTCCAAAAACAAAACCGCACAAACTAACCCCAGTCAACCAAAAAAAACAAAACCAAAACACAAAAAAAAAACAAACAACCAAAACAAAACAACAACAAAAACACAAAAAACCAAGTAAACAAAACAACAAACAAAAAAACAGCAAACAAAACACAAAAATCCAAACCAAAAACCACACACAATACAACAAACCACCACTCATAACAAAACAACAAAACAACCCCCGTAGAAAACCCCTCCCACAACATTAAAACAACAAACAAAACAACCACCTCACAACCAGGAAAAACTACTAAACCCCAAAAACAACACCCAAACCCAAAACAAAACCAAATCCAAAAAGCTAAAACAAAACATCAAGTAAACAAACCCCAACAACACACCAAACAATAATGAGGACAAAAAAAAACTCCAAAAAAACACAAAATTTTGTTTCCCCCCCCCTCCCCCCCCCCCAAAAAAAACCAAAACCAAACTCAAAAACCCACACACACCTCAACCACAACAACAAAGACTCCCAAAACCAACAAAAACCAAACACCCAAAATCAAAACACAAACCACCACTTCTCTTCCAAAAAATCAAAAACGCACAAAGCATAGCCAACAAAACCCTCGTTTTCAAACCAATGTAAGCAGCAAAAATTTTACCAAAAAAAAACCCACAAAAACCAAAAAACACAACCATTAACTGTCATTTACCTCCCCCAAAAAATCGTGACTTTTGCTATTTTTCAAAAATCTAGAGCGTAATTACCTGGGGACAGTTCTCTAATTTATGTCATTAATGGCGTACATACCGGACTTTTTCTAAACGAAAAATTGATCCTTTTATAGTTTTCCACTATATTTTCTTTTATTAGCCTAATTTACTCACTAAGAGCAGTAGCGTAGCTAGGGAGGATAAAGGGGTAAAGCGGCGTAGCTATGGGGGGGGGGGTTAAGTTATCCTGTGCAAAGTCAGCGGCCTGATTCATTCACGAATATTTAGGGATAAGGCAAAATTATATTTTTGAATATCTAGGGGAGGGGAAAAAAATTCGTCTTTTTTAGTTTTTTTCTTCAGTGGAAATCAAAATAAGATTTATGAAATTAACCCCCTCTAAAGGTATTTTTTAAAATCTACGGGGGATATAGGGGAATTCCTTATTAAAACTTATCTTTTGCATCACTTTATTCAGGTGAGGTCAGCATTTTTTCTTTGGGAGGCATAGTTTAACAAATAGATCTTGAAGGATTTTTATTTTGTCTTTGGTCATAATTTATGCAACTAAAACTCCAGAAAAAAAAAAAAAAAAATTGCATAAAAATGTAATAAAGGGAAATATTATTGTACAAACATTGGACAAGCATTGTTCGAAGGTATTTTTCAAACATTTTTTTTTTTTTTTTATGGCATGAGATTACAAGAAGGTAATGTTAGAAGCTATTTTTCCATTGTTATTTAGGTTAAAAAATGTTTGTCCTCTCGACTACCAACATCATACTAATTAAACTGCTGCATTAAATTAGGAAAATAAGTGTTTCTCAACTTTTTTCTTTTAAAAGATTTTCTGAATCCTTTGCCAGTCTACCCCCCCCCCCCTCCTGCACCTACCATAATGCTTGGATCCGTTTTTATCATAATGCTTCCCTCAATATAAGTAACTTCATAGTGTAGCGAAAAAAAAACTTCTGTTACGTGCTTCTTATAGGCTTTGCCCGGGATAGCTGTCCCCTTTACCCTCCTAGCTACGCCACTGGCTGTTTGTGAGAAAATAGTCTAATAAAAGAAAATACAATGGTAAACTGTTTAAGATGGATCAAATTTTCGTTTCGAAAAAGTCCATATTTAGGCATCAATGACAATTAGGGGAGGAGAATGTCCCCCCAGATACTTTTTCCCCTCTTACATTTTGAAAAAAACTTGTGCATTTTTTAAGAGGAGGGATGTATTTATAGAAAAAAGTAATTTGTATTTTTGATTGAGAATGAAAAATACCGTAAAACCAGATAGTCACATTAAACCCTAAACCGGAAGTGACTCTGAAACAGCAACGAATAGAAATTTTGTGAATGTTAGGGAATTAGAATTTTGTTAAAACAGTATTTTAGTGCCCACATGAGACATAAGTTTAGACTAGCAGTCATTTTGTCTATTCAAGACAAACAAGCTTGGATTTATTTAGGGCCAAATGTAGAGGGAGAGCTTTGGTAATTACCTACCCCGATCATTTGCCACCCTACGTTGCACTTTAACGTTGGATGAAATTCCCACTTAGGAGTCTTCTGTGAGGGGGAGGGGTATTTCATAGAGGGTGAGCCAGATTTATCGGCATTATTTGAAAAACGAACAGAAATTTTCCACATATGAAGGGTTGCCCCTCCTCCATACCTTGCTCATTACGCCTAAAGTTAGGACTGTTTGTTCAAATTTTTTAAGAGTGTCTACTGAAATACGGGGGAAGTTTAATTGGAATAGGAAACTTTTTTTTAAAAGTGCTAACAGCTTTAGCGTGAAGAGCAAGGTATTGAGGAAGATGCAACCCTTCATATACGGAATAAATCTGCCAAAATTAATGTACAAATTTTGTTTTTTTTTTATTTTTATTTGTACGGTGAGCCAAATTTCAACCTGAATTAGTTGAAAAATGTTCCGAAATTAAATAAAAAAAGAAGAAGTTTTTTTCAACTGCAAGTGAAAGAGCGATACTTTTAAAACTTAAAAACGAACAGAAATTATTTCGTATATGAAAGGGGCTGTACTCTCTCAACGCCTCACTCTTTACGCTAAAGTTTTATTGTTTTAAAATTAGAGTTGTGACAAAGTCAAAACTTTAGCGTAAAAAGTGAGGTGTTGAGGAGGGGACAGCCTCTTTCATATACGGAATAATTTCTGTTAGTTTTAAGTTTTAATGTCGCTCCCTACTTTCAGTATAAAAATATATAAAGCGTTTTTTTTTTTTATATTTAACGACGTAAGAAACCCAGAGTAGAAGAGGCAGTAGCCAAAATACTGAAGTTTTGTTCGTTTGAATTTTGACTTGAATATCCAATTTAATTTTACTGGTTTTAAAATTTATTTTCTTATTTATATTATTACGTATATCTCTATGTTTGCTATGATCGTGTTTGTTATTTAATTTCTGTTTGTTGTAGGTTTTATTTTATTCTTTAATAGTAATTTTAGGTCGTTTTGAGTTTGAATTATTGCATTAATTGTTTTTTAATGTTTCTTAACTTTCTATGGCATTTTACTTTTCCTTGAAAAACCTGTTTTGGAAAATTTGTTTTAATTTCTGAAAAAAAAAAAAAAAAAAAAAAATCAAAAGGATTTTGGTAATTGTAGCTTTCTGTTAGCTTTCATTAGCTTTTTCTGTAGGAAGAAACCTACTATGTATGATGACATTTTTTTTTACTTCGAGATTTTGCAGATAAGGTATTAAGAGAGAACACTTCGATTCTAGGTTGGGGAGAAGACTTGTCATCAAAGTTTGGCTTGTCAAACTTTGAAGACTTTGTCATCAAAGACAAATCAAAATTTGACTTTGCGATGAATAATTAAAAGGCAAATGAGTCAGCAGACCCTTCATCACTTATTTTCATAAATTAAGAATGAGCATTTGATTCAGCCGAAAATTTTTAGAGAAGGTCCTGTATCCTGTATGGGGTACCCGACAAATGCATCGAAGTGATTTAAGGCTATGCACGAGAACAAAATTGTTTTTGGTTAGGTAGGAAATGAGGCTAGTAGTTTGTTTTTGTAATAAATCAGGAGTTATACACGGTTGTATTCTATTACCTTTTTATATTGGCCATCTTGATGGGCTGGTTTCTAAAAAACGCGGCAAAGGCTTGAGGAAAGCCTTGGTTTCAGTGGCGTTGAGGAAAATTTTATTATAATCACTTATTTTCGGAGGTTTTCAGATTTTCAGAATTGCAAAAAAATTGGACTCTTCGATTGGGAGTTTACTTACTAGGTAGTATTATTAGTGGATACGGCAGATGATTTGAAAAGCGTTAAAAGTAGAATAGCCAAGGCCACAGAAAACGATTTTTACTGCTAGATTAGTTTTGGAGAATAGGAGGATGATTCTACAAACTAAGATCTGAATAATAAAAGCTTACATGAGGGATGATTGCATTCAATTGTGGTTTCTGAAGCTTGTGTGCTCCGAAAGACGAAGGATTTGTTAGATGTTTTCCAGAAGAGTTGTTTCAGGGGGCTCTGGTATACTTGTCTTAATAACAGTATTTCAAGAAGTAAGGCTTTATGAAAACGTTTGTGTTTTATCCTGCTTTCTAGGGCTATATATAAGAGAAAGGCTGAGAATGCCAAGTAGAAACGTTCTGTGGAAGAAGAATGAAACGTTTTCAATCGTTTGTCCATTGGGTGGGGCATACCGCTACTACTGAAAACTCACTACATCACCAAACCGCTTGAAGCCAAAGTAGCTACGCCCAACCCTCCTCCATCCCATTTTTTCAAGGCCTGCCATATCTGTCAATCGTTCATCCCAAAAATCGTGTCCTAGGTATCTCATCTTTTCTCTTATTATAGCCCTAGTAAGAGGGGAATAGGGCCATATTTTTCGAACATCCTTGCTATTTGACCTAAAGTCAGTTGGGGTTCCAAAATAATCCGTATGCAGTTTCTCTGGAAAACATCTTCCGCAACTCCTTTTTCGTTTTTCAGAGTGGCCTGCGCTTCAGAACCATACTCGACCACTTTCATTGCCGTAGCTTCCAACGTTCTAAAACTTAGTATGCCCAAGTTTTTTTTTTTTCTTTTTTTTTTCTTATTATTCCAAAACTATTTTCAAATTCTGAAAAACACA
Source organism: Artemia sinica (assembly GCA_027921565.1). Lineage (NCBI taxonomy): Eukaryota > Metazoa > Arthropoda > Branchiopoda > Anostraca > Artemiidae > Artemia > Artemia sinica. The sequence continues at coordinate 581,358 of JAPEVW010000068.1, read as the reverse complement.
ATGGGCCTTTACAACTCTAATTTTAGAGTTCTCACTGCACCCAAAACTGGCTTTATTGATAATACTCTCTAGGTAAGTCACGGTGTTCACTTCATCAGTCTTTTCGTTTTCAAACATCACCTTTTCACTTTTATTTCATTCCTAGTTTTTTAGAAACTTAGCCTTCATAATATCAATTTCAAACCAATTCTAGCACCCTCAGTCCACACAAAACCTCTATCTTAACAAATCTTACAATCTTAACAAAGTTAATTCATTTTGTTAAGATTTTCAACTAGGATACTTAAATCATCAGCGAAGTCTAAGTTTAGGAGATTTTTACATCTTTACTGTAACTTTACTTCTTAGAGGACTTATACCATTAAGATTTTCGCTAAAGGTCTTCTATCAAAAGGACTAAAAACTAAAACAAAAGACAAAAGACTTAAAAGACTAAAAACAGCTTCCTCGTAATCTATAAACACTGAGGACTACGACCGCTGTGATCACTCTGGGTACTTCTTACTTATTAAAACTATAGGAGCTAAAATTTGATTGACGTATCCTCAAACTTTCCGAAAACCACACCCTTCTTCTCTGAAAACATTATTACAATGTCTCTAAGTCTAAAAAAAGTATCGTCATACGAAGTTAATTTACTTCCTACAGAAAGCTGGCTAATGCCTTTGTAATTACCTTTCTCGTTCTATTACCTTTTTATATGAATCTATTTCATTGGTAGGTACTTCCCCCCCCTTTTCAAAAATCATATTCATGATTTTAAGTAACTTATCTCTTAACTCACACTACCACCATATTTAAGATACTCAAATACCCCACGATCGGAATAGTAAGAGCATCAGCATATTTGAATAATATGAGTAAATTAAAAAAAAAAATTCTGCGAAGTCCTCTAAAAATATGGTGCAAATAAAAAAAAGATAAAATATTAGAAAAAATTCCAACATATTAGGACTAATGCTAAAAATATTTTTGTGTCATATGCCTCAATTTTTTTTTTTTTAAAGAGGCGTGTTTACTTTGGACAAAAAAAAGCCTTAGCAAGGCATACTGTGCCAGTTGTCTTAACCTACGGTTGTGTTTGATTTGGTAGAACTCATAATTTAATAAAAAATTTAAATGCTTGATTTTTTCTGTTTACATTGAACTCTTACCGGTCATGATTTTACTAAAGATTTGGACACACGTTGAATTCATTTTGTTTTTGAAGATTCCCCCACTGAGTGTCAACACAGTAATTCCGTAGTATAATATAATGTATGCATAGTAAATGTGCGTTTTTTGCTCCACCTTTAGTGATTAGAAGGAAACCCCATCAATTTTGTGTTATAATGTTTGGTTTTTGAAACAAGTAAGGTGTTTTGTTAAAAAAGAGATGTCCACTACACTTGGAAAAAGTAAAGCTGAACAGGTGATGTTGGATGAAAGAAGATTAATCAAGTGAAACAATTTCGAATTACCTTTGTGGCATAATTAGTATTCCTCATGGTGGATGCTGTGAAAACAAAACAGCAAACGAATTATGTTTTTATTAAACACATCGCATTACAAATAATTACCTACATTTTAACGTTGGCATCAGAAAACCATTGCTAAACAAAAAACTTTTCTTGCGAATCAAGGTAAATCTTACCCACAAAAATTTCAAATAAACCTTCTACTGCTTGGTTTTAGACTGTGAATCTCAAGGCGTTGAATATAAATTGTATGTTGCATAGTCAGAGGTGTGCAAATTCAAATTAGTGAGTTTAAGTTTTACTGGAACTATACTTTAATGGAGCACTTGTTTCACTGTAAATGTCTGTTATTGTATTTGAATGAACTAATAAGCTTGCGATAGTTTAATCAAAAATTGTTTTGCACTTTTTTAGGTTCAAAAAACCTCGTCGCGATGTGAAAGAAGTGAAACTTCAAAAAAGAAAGAACAGTGTCTATAGAAGTAAGTCAGAAAATGGCAGTTGGAATCTATTTAGCAGAAAAGAAGACTCTTAGAGCGACATCCAATCTAATACCATTCACTTATAACGAAGTAGGACAAAAGGTAGTAGAGATCGACCGGGAAAGCAAATTTACATTTTTTTTTGGATAACGGTTTAAGGGATATCGGGTGCTTAGATATAAGAGGGGGGATGGTCTTTTTTGGAAATTTGATTGAAGGATGAAACTGATTTTGAATGTGCATGGCTGGCAGTTATTAATTTTCATTTTACTATATTATTATGGGCAGCAGCTTGTATCGTTCTGTGTGCTATTTTCTCTCAAAAATGGGTTTCTCTTTTTGAATTTGACTAGGCATTATGGAGAGGCTACCGATTTTTTCGGTGTGAAAAGTTTGCCCACTTGTACTCTAGGAAATCAACCTCAATCTTTATTTTTATTGTTTCTTTTTTTTTCAGAAAAAATATTAGTGGTGGATAAATTGGTCTCTGAAGCTGGAAGGTGTTAGTGCCTATTGAAATATGAAAATTAATTCTTTTTATGTTTTCAAACAGTTAAGCCTGTTACTTCATTTCTTTAGCCCTCCTCGAAATAATGACTGCAAGTAAAAGCGACTACATCCACTAAAGCCAAATTTTGATCGGGTATCGGAAACCAATACCTAATTTTTTTTTACATGTGGTTCAGTCATACTCTATGCCCTTTGTGTACATTTTTTAAGCAATTATACATTCCCTATTTTTTATTTTTATGTATATCTTTTGACCTCGTCGTGTTAGGGACGATGTGTCAGTATGTCCTCAGTGTAGACATGTAAGACCTCAGTGCTCTTTTTAACATTTAAACATAATAGGATGATTTGAAGAAAAAGTTATTCAAAGAAGAAGTTGGGGGGTGATTTGGAAAAAAAACTGCCAGCCAATAATGCACAAAGATTCTGTGCACTGATTAAAACCAAAACGAGGCTGAAAATTTCAAATCATTATGGTTGAATCAGAAAAATAATTCCCCGTAGTAGATAATTGCGAAGCTGATAGAAGTTTTATCTGGGTTGAAAGCTGAGCTGATTCCATTCTGTTGAATTCTTGTAATACGCCTGTTACCTGAATTTGTATGCTAAATTGATCTGCACCCTGGCTTGATTTCCAGTCCTGACTGCGTCTAATAGTATGCTAGGTTCAAGCTGCTCCAAAGTTTCCTAGAATATCCAGATTTAAGAGAAAGCTGGATGTCAGATTTCACATTTACTAATGTGACATTTACTAATTTTTATTTTAAAGATGTAAAAATGTAATAAGAGTATCTGACATTGTACTGGTAAATTTGTAAAAAAAAACTGAAATTAAAGACGGCCTTACCTTTTCTGGCCGATGTCTTCCTTCTATTAGAACAGTTTTTTTCTGTCTCAACAATAGTTGAATAGCTGAGAATTATATATACAATAATTTACGACCTTCGGCTGTTTACAATAGCTGAGAATTTATATAAAATTTGGTAGAGAATATATTTTGTAAAGAATTTAGTTGGCTTTGAGCTAAACGACTTTTGTCTGAACAATAACACTTTTAAGAAACTGTTTCTTACTGTTTGGTTGAATAAAATTGAATTATTCAGTTAGATGGTGGTTTGAAAGTGATCATAACCCCTTCCCGCCCCCAGAAGGCTCCAATATATGGTGTGCTCCACTAGGCTCCGATATATGGTGAGGTGATCCCTGCTAGGTAACGATCTTCTACCTTCTTACTTCCGTTCTTTCTGTCTGGAATTTTTTCGCCGGGTTTTTGCACAGCGGTAATTATTTAGTTGAGTGTCAAGCTCGCCCGTGACTTTGGCTCATTTGTTGGTTCTGTGAGAGTGCAGCTGCTCTAAACAATTCTTATTTCGAGCTATGTATTGATGTTTCTCATCATGCAAAAAAAAAAAAGAAAAAAAAAAAATTATCATAACCAAATTTTACTGAATAAAACAAATGATGTTGTTTGTCTGACAGTTTAATATACAGTTTATATGCTGAAATTCATTCCTGAAAGTTTTATATAGTTTTGGATTTATTAAATTTATGCGACGAGAAAACATTAAAATTTGTTTTGTTTTCCGTATAGTCCAAACTATGTACTGGTCCTTAGAAAGTTTTTGTTCGGTTTGAGTCTCCTATTTTTATTGATGGTGATTTATGGTAGTTTTGTGCTTGAGAAATTGTTTCCTTTATTTTTGCTGATATTTGTTTTAATATAGCCCATTACCTTTCTAGACAAAACTCCTTTTTTGTCGAAAAAGATATTAAAATTAATTTCTGTTCGTTTTTTTAATTGACAGTCTTTTCCACTTGTTATGTAAACAATATTTTAATCTTCTGTTTTTTTCTTCTAAAAGAAATATAGATTTTGAGTTACATTTTTATATCTTGACCAAAATCTTCCGCAATTTTTAGCAAAACACGCCTTTTTGAAAATTTGGATGCACAGTATATTTGTATTTAGTTTCACACCTCAACTTTCCATGAAAATAAAACTTCAAACCCCATTCTCTTCAGTTTTGACATTGTATTTATGCCCCTTATAACCTTTTGATCTACTGCAGTAATAAGAGTTGAAGTAGTAATAGTAGTAGCCCTAGAAGTCTGAACTTAATATCCTCGGTTATTCTTAAGATATTGCTGAGACGTCTGATTGACTGCACATAATGTCTTGATTTAATTTTATAGCAAAATATGTTTTCTTTGATTGTTTCGGCTTTACATTTATTCTAGTTCTAAGATATCCCGTCTGGATGTCTTGTCAACTTGGATTCATTGAAGCTATTTTTATTTGGCTCAAGAGCATACGTAATAATAGCAATAGTAGCATTAGAAGTAGTAGCAAAGCGGTTGTAAAATGAAAGTCCGGGAAGCAGGACCCACCGATGTGTGCACACGTCTTGTGTGTTACAGACACTTCGAACTGGACGTTAGGAATTTCAGATTCTCATATCCTAGGAATAGGAAACTTAAAATTTACGCTAAAGTTTTTTATTAATAAAAAAAGATTTGTGAGAAAGAGTCAAACTTTAGAGTCAAAATTAGTTAAAAAAAAGTTTTCCCCCAAAAAACAAGTTTTTCAAAAAATTAAAGAGCTCTATTAAACCAAAAATGAGCAAAAATAAAATTATCGTCCAAGTGCAAACGAACAAAAATTGTCATGAGTAAGACTAACAATCCCCCTTATGGACTAACAACCCCCTTATACCTCTCAAGACAAAAACATAATTTGGACTTTACTGAAAAAAAAGATCGTTGATTTTCACTGATATTTATTCCTTAAAGTTTTGATAATTTTTTATTTATTAAAGTAGCCAAAAAAGTGAAAACATTTAAAATTAATTTCTTGTCAGTAAAGTGCAAATTATGTTGGGATCTTGAGAAGGAATGCGGGGTTGTTACTTCTACTCATGATAATATTTGCTTGTTTTGAGTTTGACTCGGTTTTTTATGTAAGTTTTGTTCGTTTTGGTTTCATTTATTTATTCATAAAAATTTGTGTGTAGTTTTACACTTTGAAAATTATTTGACTTTATTTCTGCTGATTTTTGGTTTAAGGGAGCTCTTTACTTTTCATTGAAAAACTTGTTTTGTGGAAAAAGTTAAGTTATGTCAGGTTAGGTATTTAATTATAATGTGTTCTGGGTGGCCTGATTTTCTAAAGTATTATATTTTCATCCTATTTTGGTATGTTTCATTATGATTAACCTGACTTCCCTTCTCTAGTTACAGAAGCAAACTTATAAGCAAACAACTCAGGTGTGTACTGGCTAATACGGAAGTAACAAAGTTTTTTTTTTAATTACTTATATAATAAAAGCAGGAGATAGTTGAATTTAAGAAAATTCCTTAAGGTGAGAGATGAACCAAAAAGTGAATGTAACTCTAAAGATGAAAACTTAAATAGAAAGTGACAAATTTAAATATTTGGGAGCAATGTTTTCAGCTAAAGCGATTTGAAGGAGTATGTAAAGAGATGATTTAATTTAGAAATAACGCTTGCCAGGATTTTTTTTATACAGAATAATTTTTGTTCCTTTTAAGTTTTAATGTTGCTCCTTGATTTCGGTTGAAAACTTATTTTTTATATATAATTTCTAATCAACTCCAATCTAGGGGAGATAAGACACCCCTACCCTTATTAAGGAGCTGAACGAAGAAGCCCCGTACAATAATTGAAGGGAAAAATAAGTTTAAGAGTGGAGAGAAAAATCAAAACATAGTGTCGTTTCTTTTTGTATTTTTCTTTTTTTAAGAAAAAAATGGATTATAATTCTTGGTTTTAAAAAATCAATTTAGTAGCACTTACGAAAGTAGCTCCAGTTGAGGAGCTCTGACGACAAAAAAACTTTAACTAAGCGAACAAGTTTGCATATCGACATGCTTGTGGAAAATTTTGCTAGCTCAACATCCATGTGCCTTTAGGCTTATTTAACCAGTCCCTATATAGAATTAAATAAAAAAAACAAGTTTTTTAAACTGAAAGTAAGGAGCGACATTAAAACTTAAAACGAACAGAAATTATTCCGTATATGAAAGGGGCTGTCCCCTCCTCAACACCTCGCTCTTTACGCTAAAGTTTGACTCTGTCTCACAACTTTATTTTTTAAAACAATAAAAAACTTTAGCGTAAAGAGCGAGGCGTTGAGGAGGGGACAGCCCCTTTCATATACGGAATAATTTCTGTTCGTTTTAAGTTTTAATGTCACTCCTTACTTTCAGTTTAAAAAACTTGTTTTTTTATTTAATTTCTGATCGTTTTTAGTTAATGCAGCTTTTATTTTGGCTTCGCCGTCACTGAATAAGTAAACAAAATTTGCATAAAAATTTTACTTTTCTTTTGCTAAATGGCTCTGTCTCTAAATTTGGTTCTGACGTAATTTACAAATTAACTTACGTAACGAACTTCTATATTCGTATATTTTTCTTCTGGCAAAAAAATACAAAGTTGCAGATTTTTGCAGATATGAGCTTGAAACCTATGTTATAGGGTTTTCTGATACGCCGAATCTGACGGTGTGATTTTCATTAAAATTTTTTCACTTGTAGGGATGTTTCCCCCTCTTTAAAAAATCAGGTAAGTTTTTCTCAGGCTCGTAACCTTGATGAAAAATACTAAACTTAATAAAATTCATATATTTAGAATCAGCGTTATAAGCCCATTCTTTTGATACATTTATTAACATCAAAGTCCCGTTTTTAAAAGTTTGGCTTACTATTGAGCTGTATCGCTTGTTTTTTTTTTTTTTTTTTTTTTTATTACGTATATGTTATTACGTATATGATGGGGTTCTCCCCTTAGTCAATACCACGCTCTTTACGTTAAAAGTTAAAAAAAAATTTTAATTCACACACCCCTGAATCACAAAGGCCGTTTGATTAGAATAGATAGCTCTTTTTGAAAGCACTAAAAAAAAAACTGTAGCGTAAAGAGCGAGGTATTGACTTGGGGGAGGACCCCATCATATACGTAATAATTTCTGTTCATTTGAAGTTCTAATGTTGCCTCTTACTTTCAGTTGAAAAAAACTAGTTTTTTTTTAAATTTAATTTCTGATCGTTTTTTAAATAATGCTTGGAAATCCGGCGCCCCCTTCATAAGAAATGTCCCCCTTACCCCAAAAGAAACATCCTCCACGGAAAGATTCTCCCGAGTAAACCCCTCCTCCAGCCCCCCTCCCCCCCACAAGAAAAAAATTCTTCCTGAAAATGTCTGTATACTTCCCAATAACCAATACAATATGTAAGCAATGGGCAAAGTTCATAACTTGCAGCCCTTCCCCTGGGAACTGTGGGGGATTAAGTCATCGTAAAAGACATATTTATTAGATTTTCGACTATGCTAAACAAAATGGCTATCTCCAAAATTTTTAATTGGGTGACTTTGAGAAAAAAATGAGAGTGGGAGGGGGCCTAGTTGCCCTCCATTTTTTTTGGTTACTTAAAAAGGGCACTAGAACTTTTAATTTCCGTTCCAATGAGCCCTCTTACGATATTCTAGGATCACTGGGTCAATACGATTACCCCTGGGAAAAAAAAAATAAATAAATAAACACGCACCCGTGATCTTTCTTCTGGCAAAAAATGCAAAATTCCACATTTTTGTAGATAGGAGCTTGAAACCTCTACAGTAGGGTTCTCTGATACACTAAATATGATGCTGTGAATTTCATTAAGTTTCTATAACTTTTAGGGGGTCTTTCCGCCTTTTCTCGAAAATAAGCCAAATTTTCTCAGGCGCGTAACTTTGAGAAAGTCAAACTTTAGCGTAAAGAGCGAGGCGTTGAGGAGGGGACAGCCCCCTTCATATACGGAATAATTTCTGTTCGTTTTAAGTTTAACGTCGTTCCTTACTTCAGTTAAATAAACTTGTTTTTTTTATTTAATTTTTGAACGTTTTTGAATTAATGCAGGCTTTTGATTTTGGCTCACCGTACATGAATAATTAAAACAAAATTTGCATATTATATTTGGTTAAATGGCTTTCTCGAAACTTGTTTAATTTTATTTACGAACGTTTTTATTAGCAATAAATATAAGTAACTTAGAATTAACTTACGTAACGAACTTCTATATTCATAAATTTTTTAACACGTATATTAGGGGGTTCGCCCCCTAGTCAATACCCTGCTCTTTAAAACTATAGTTCGAATTTTTTTTCCAGTTCTTTAAAAATGACCTCTTAATCACAATCAGTTGATCAGTTGAAAAACTTGTTTTTTTTTATTTAATTCCTGATCTTTTTCTTAATAATGCTGGGAAATCCGGCGCCCCCTTCATAGCAATGTCCCTTCCCCCATGAAAATTTCCTTCATGGAAAGATCCTTCCATATAGCCCCCGACCCTCTCCTTCCCCCACCTACCAGAAAAAATCTCCTCTGAAAAAGTCTGTATACTTCCCAATAACCAATACTATATGTTAACATTGAGTAAGTTCATAACTTTCAGCCCTCCCCCTGGGGACTTTGGGGGATCAAGTCATCCTAAAAGACATTTTTATCATATTTTCGACCATGCTGAACAAAATGGCTATCTCAAAATTTTGATTGGGTGACTTTGGGAAAAAAATGAGCGTGGGGAGGGGGCCTAGTTGCCCTCCATTTTTTTTGGTCACTTAAAAAGGGCACTAGAACTTTTAATTTCCGTTCCAATGAGCCCTCCCACGATATTCTAGGACCACTGGGTCGATACGATCACCCCTGGGAAAAAAAAAAAAAAAAAAAACGTACAAAAAACAAACAAATAAACACGCACCCGTGATCTTTCTTTTGGCAAAAAATGGAAAATTCCACATTTTTGTAGATAGGAGCTTGAAACCTCTACAGTAGGGTTCTCTGATACGCTGAATATGATGGTGTGATTTTCATTAAGGTTCTATAATTTTTTAGGGGGTCTTTCCCCCTTTTTTCGAAAATCAGCCAAATTTTCTCAGGCACGTAACTTTTGATGGGTAGGATTAAACTTAATGAAACTTATATATTTGAAATCAGAATTAAAATCTGATCCTTTTGATGTATCTATTGGTATCAAACTCCTGTTTTTTAGAGTTTCGGTTACCATTGAGCCGGGTCGCTCCTTACTTACAGTTCGTTACCACGAACTGTTTGAAATATAGAAAAGCCATCATTACTTATAAATGAATCGAAATTCCAAAAAAGACCATCTTACGTATGGAGAGAATATTACAGTGGAATTGTCAAGTAAATAATTTGAATAGGTAAGTATAATAATAAGTAATCCTTCTTTAATATACAACTTTTAGTAGTTCCAGAACCACATGCCTTCATTTCTCCAAGCACTAAGTGGCAAGGGGTTGGGGTCAAGGGTGTAATTTGCTACGGGGTAGAGGGGGCAGCTACCTCTCTCAGACCTTAGTTTTCCCCCAGACCCCAGTTTGCCCCCCCCCCCCCCCTAATGAAATTTATTTTCTAAAAATGTCAGTTTTTTTAGTACATCTTTACCTTTTTTATTGCTATATGGCTTGTTTTTCAGTTTTCTCTGTCAATTTCACTTGATTTGAGAAAGTTCTGGTAGGCCACTAGCCCCAGCTTTTCCACTTAAGATATGGCACCAAAAGTGCCGTTTTTAGTGAAACGACAAAAAAAAAAAAAAAAAAAGATCATTTCTTATGTAGGTAGCATAAATGGTATTATAAAATAAATTTGTTTTCATTAAAAAAATGATACAGATCTTTAATTCTTTGTTCTAATATTGAAAAAGATTTCCTTCCCGGGACATGCTTTAAAAAATAAGCCTAGAAAATACCGAAAAAAAAAACAACACAGGGTTCTCTGTCTACATTACAATTACCCAGCCCAGTCTTGATGCAACCATTGCCCAAAATACTTGATAAATTCAATTCAAAATACTTCAACTTTGGGTTACACCAGTCCGAAAGTCATCGAGGTAATATCGAGAAAGCTAAAGACCGAGGGCGTTGGATTTTCCCCTTCAGAAAAAAGAGGAGGTGCTAGAAAGGTGGATATGGACCGTGAAGCTATACGTATGCATATAGAATCATTCAAGCCGTGTCAGCCCCACTACAGGAGGTATAACAGTCCGTATGTGAGATATATCCAAAGAGATATTACGTTCGAAGCTATGTTTGCTGACTTTCAAGAAAAGTTTCCCGAGCAGCGTTGTAGTCAGAGTTCTTACCTTGGAGTTTTGCAAGAAATGAACATATCAAACAAGATGCCAAGGTCAGATGTATGTGAAATCTTTGACTTGTTCAAAATAAAGGAATCCAGGCAAGGTGTGTCAGACAAGAAAGGGAGAAGCAACAGGAGCATAGAAAACAGGCAGAAAAAGCTAGGCGAGAAACTTGACAAAGATGCTGATCACCCACATGGCGAGGGAGAAGGCAGTGTTTACAGTTGATATGCAAAAAGTCCTAATTCTTCCCATACGGCCAGCAGTTAAAGAATCACATTTCACAAGCAGGCTAGTGTGTTGTTTCAATGAAACTTTGTTCCACCGGTTTCTAGTGCTCGCACCGGCTTGTCACCAGAAGTGGCATACTGTGTAGTATGGCACGAAGCAACATATGGTAGAACCGTGGATATTGTCGCCTCTGCTTTTTTTTGGTCTTGTGGATGAGTTAAGGGATACAAAAGAATTTACATTCTGGGCCTGTAACTGCTCGCCACAGAACAAGAACTGGATAATCTTTTCCATGTTTGTGCACATTGTAAACGAATCATGGGGTCCAGAGGAGGATCTCTATCAAGTTCCTGACAAAGGGACACACGCACATGGCAGCTGACAGCTTGCATGGCGTGAGAGAGAAGAAAATCCACGCGAAGCAGGTTGTTGTTGAGGACTTTCCCGAGTTAAAAAAGGTTATGCAGGATTCCAGACAAAACATCCGAGCCTTAGTTAAAGAGCTCCAAATAAGCGATTTCTACGAATGGAAGAATGAGAAGTCTGGAAAAAAAAAAACAAAAAACAAAAAAAGAAAAAAAGAAAAAAAAAAGTCAGTTGATATTCAACTTGGAAAGATCGTACAGGCAAGTTTCATAAAGAAAGACTCGAAACTATATTATCGATATGATTTTGACGACGAACTGAAAGCTGTAGATTTTCTGACAGTGAAAGCCAAAACTGCTCTAGGCAAAGGTTTGCCTAAGAGCTGTCGGTCCCAAGGGGGATTACAAGGGAAAAAAAAAACATCCTGATGAAACTTGTACCCACATTGCAGACACAAGGAAAAGGTCTTTCTGGAAGGAAGAAAGAACATTCATACAGCCAACGTGCAAGACTTGGTTGACGAATTCGAGGGCTGTGAACCAGAAGACGAGTAAAAACACGTAGACTTTTTTTTTTCTTTTTTGTAACATAAATGAATATAATCTTTATTACCTTTATAAAATAAACGAATTCAATGTTGTGGAAACGCTTGTGCCGTAGTTCGACTTGATCTTAACGTATTCCTCTGAGATGCGCTTTTTCCCGCAGTAGAAACCCATCGAAGACCAAGACCAAAAATACAGCCTGAAAACAAGGTTATTCTACATCATGACATAGCTGATGGTGCTGGCAAGCAAATACGCTCATTAGAAACTGAGTTTTCACTTCGATTTAAAGTCGTTTTTTAAAACGGTAATCTCGTTTTTCTTATGGAATTTTACTATGGTGCTCTTGCAGATAACGCCTTTTGTTGACGCAAAAAGTAGGTTAAAAGGCGATATCTGCATTCATCTCGAGAACGAAAAAAGAATTTTTTTAGTTTTGCCTTAACAAACAAATTTGTCTTGCTCTGAAACCTAGATTTGATGTATTTTTTTGCAAAACAGATATGTCCTATCATGTTTTCTAAGGCTTCAAACTTTTTTTTGTTTTTTCATTCTCCTGTAAAATCGAGTTTATGTCAGATATCGCCTTTTGATTGACGGCAACCGAATTAAGTGCTGGTAAATAAAGGATGCTGATTGCAAGGTGAATAAAATTATCCGAGTTCCTTTTTTCTAAATTTCACAGAAAAGCATCTGCCATATGTGTTAGAGCCACATGACCTTAAAAACGAGCAAAAAAATGGGATTTTTATAGGCCAAATGACGATACTGAAAAAACAACAAAGCGAATATTTCGAGAGGACAAACGCCTCTCTTCTTCAGCGCGAAACGAAACGATGTATCAATAAAAGCCAAAAATTAAAACCAGCTACCTAACAACCATAAAAGCGAGTTATTCGCCAATATCCGCGATTTGCAACAAAATCCAAAAAAAACATGAACTGCCATCGACGGATACTAGCGAGCAACTGACAAATGAAAGGAATCAATTCATTCACTCGAAAAAAACAAAACGAACCAGCAATTAAAGAAATTGGAAAAACCATGTCATTTGATTTCGGATTTTAATTAAGGCATTTCTTACAGACACCCTTTGAGACCTAAGGGGTTGTTCACGTGTTTGATTAGATGACTGGGAAAGTGGTTCAAGGTTTATTTCAGGGATCTTTTTTACTAACGTATCGGCTTCTCTTTTGAGAAAACCGAAATATGACTCGTTTATTCTTAAATCACCGGAATCTCTGTTTAAAGCTAGACCTAAATGTTGGTATTTATAAATTTCAACAGCTTCTCTGTAGTGCTGGACAATACCTTTATCATGCGAATAAGACTAGCTTGATTAAACAAAATAGTATGGTCTGGTTTTTCAAAAAATGTGCTCTGCAAGGGCAGGGAACTCAACCACCTTAGAGATATTTTATTTGGGAATGGTTATCCAATTAGTTTAATAAATTCTGTAATTACAAAACGCATTAAAAGATTATCAGATAGTTCCACAGAAAAACACAAATCAAAGGGAAAATTCAGTTTACCTTGGTCTCCCATACCTTAAAGAGATTTCAGACCACATTTCAAAAAATCTAAGGAAAAATAATAACATTTACACTTATTATAGACCCAGAAAAAACTATCAGGTCCCAAATTTATCAAGGTAAAGACCCTATCCCAATAGGTGAAAACTCCGGTGTCTACAGAATTCCTTGTTCGTGTGGTCTGGTTTGGTATATCGGAAGAAGAACAAATCAGCGACTAACAGATAGATTAACCCAGCATTCTAGTTCAATTAATAATACACTTAAAAAAAAAAGCGGAAAAAAACCAGAAAATTTTGACTCTGCCCTTGCTGCAGAGCACATTTTTGAAAAAAACCAGACCATACAATTTTGTTTAATCAAGCTAGTCTTATTTCGCATGATAAAGGTATTGTCCAGCACTACAGAGAAGCTGTTGGAAATTTATAAATACCAACATTTAGGTCTAGCTTTAAACAGAGATTCCGGTGATTTAAGAATAAACGAGTCATATTTCGGTTTTCTCAAAAGAGAAGCCGATACGTTAGTAATCCCTGAAATAAAACCTTGAAACCACTTCCCAGTCATCTAATCAAAACACCGTGAACAACCCCTTAGGTCTCAAAGGGTGCCTGTAAGAAATGCCTTAACTAAAATCCGAAATCAAATGACATAGTTTTCCAATCTCTCGTGATTCCCAGGAATATTTTAAATCTACGCCTTTGTCAGTGGTGTGTGGTGGTGGTGGGAAGTAATAATGCCCCTTCCAAGATGTGGCTATGTAAGTAAGTAATGCAGCATTGAACTTTTACAGTCCTTAATGGGGGTGCCGTTCTCAGTTTCGTGGTCCTTCAGCCAGGAATTGTGTGAATGGGGTGGGGGAATTTGGGTTCAGCCATCCTATTCTGTTGCACACCCTTCGTGCTTACTTTCCCCAGATATCGCCAGGTACCCATTGAGAGCTTGGTCGACTCTGGCTGAGTTTATAGAGAGACGCCACTGATACCCCGACGCCACTGTACCCCGTCCAAAAACCAAATAACCGGTGACACCAGGAACCGAAACCCCCTTCCCTTTGGATAAAAGATTTCCAACTCTATGGCTATGGCTATGGCTACTTCATTTTTCTACGTTCTCTCCTCCCCCCCCCCCCCCCGAAAAATACCCCCTGTGAATTTTCTAAAACTCTGTATTAACAGTTTTAGCAGAGTTTGTGCCAAAAGTCATTTCCCATCTATTCCCATTTAATTTATTTCCCATATTTTCCCTTTTGATTCATTCACAAACTCTCAATTGTGCTGATGCAATACCCCCTTCCAAAAAATACCCCCCCCCCCCCTGGAAATATTTCCCCAGGGAATGTCCCCTTGTGGAAATTGCTCCTAAAATGTAACTTTTGCTATTTTTACATCTGACATTTCAAAAAAAAAGTTTCTAGTACTGTTACAGTTCTAGAGAACCTTGCGTTAAACAAAAAAAAAAAAAAAAAAAACAACAACAGAAAACAAAAAAACAATAACTCGTTTGCAATGTATGTTCTATTATTATGAGAAACTAACTGTTTGTGGTTTTGATTCATTTGGGCATTTCATTAACCTAGCATTTGGGTAACAGGGCTCATATATTTACAGCATCTTCAATTATGAGAAAAACTTTTTCTTTAAACCTCCCCCCCCCCTCCTTCCAAAAAAGACAGCTATTTTTCAAAATGTAAGAGCGTAATTTACCTGGGGGACAGTTCTCTAATTATGTCATTAATGCGTAAATACGGACTTTTTCTAAACGAAAATTGATCCATTTTATAGTTTCCACTATATTTTCTTTTATTAGCCTATTTACTCACTAAGAGCCAGTAGCGTAGCTAGGGAGGATAAAGGGGGTAAAAAGCGGCGTAGCTAGGGGGGGGGGGGTTAAGTTATCCTGTGCAAAGTCAGCGGCCTGATTCATTCACGAATATTTAGGGGATAAGGCAAAATATATTTTGAATATCTAGGGGAGGGGAAAAAAATTCGTCTTTTTTAGTTTTTTCTTCAGTGGAAATAAAATAAGATTTATGAAATTACCCCCTCTAAAGGTATTTTTTAAAATCTACGGGGGGATATAGGGGGAATTCCTTATTAAACTATCTTTTGCATCACTTTATTCAGGTGAGGTCAGCATTTTTCTTTGGGAGGCATAGTTAACAAATAGATCTTGAAGGATTTTTATTTTTGTTTGGTCATAATTTATGCAACTAAAACTCAGAAAAAAAAAAATTGCATAAAAATGTAATAAAGGGAAATATTATTGTACAAACATTGAAAAGCATTGTTCGAAGGTATTTTTCATGCATGAGATTACAAGATAGGTAATGTTAGAAGCTATTTTTCATTGTTATTAGGTTAAAAAATGTTTGTCCTCTCGACTACCAACATCATACTAATTAAACTGCTGCATTAAATTAGGAAAATAAGTTTCTCAAACTTTTTTCTTTTAAAAGATTTTCTGAATCCTTGCCAGTCCCTACCCCCCCCCCTCCTGCACCTACCATAATGCTTGGATCCGTTTTTATCATAATGCTTCCCTCAATACAAGTAACTTCATAGTGTAGCGAAAAAAAACTTCTGTTTACGTGCTTCTTATAGGCTTTGCCCGGGATAGCTGTCCCCTTTACCCTCCTAGCTACGCCACTGGCTGTTTGTGAGAAATAGTCTAATAAAAGAAAATACAATGGTAACTGTTAAGATGGATCAATTTTCGTTTCGAAAAAGTCCATATTTAGGCATCAATGACAATTAGGGGAGGAGAATGTCCCCCCAGATACTTTGCCCTCTTACATTTTGAAAAAACTTGTGCATTTTTTAAGAGGAGGGATGTATTTATAGAAGAAAAGTAATTTGTATTTTGATTGAGAATGAAAATACCGGAAAACCAGATAGTCACATTAAACCCTAAACCGGAAGTGACTCTGAAACAGCATCGAATAGAAATTTTGTGAATGTTAGGGAATTAGAATTTTGACTTTTTTAAAACAGTATTTAGTTCCCAATGAGACATAAGTTAGACTAGCAGTCATTTTGTCTATTCAAGACAAACAAGCTTGGATTTATTTAGGGCCAAATGTAGGAGGGAGAGCTTTGGTAATTACCCCGATCATTTGCCACCCTACGTTGCACTTTACGTTGGATGAAATTCCCACTTAGGAGTCTTCTGTGAGGGGGAGGGGTATATTTCATAGAGGGTGAGCCAGATTTATCGGCATTATTTGAAAAACGAACAGAAATTTTTCCACATATGAAGGTTGCCCCCTCCTCCATACCTTGCTCACTACGCTAAAGTTAGACTGTTTGTTCAAATTTTTTAAGAGTGTCTACTGAAATACGGGGGAAGTTTAATTGGAATAGGAAACTTTTTTAAAAGTGCTAACAGCTTTAGCGTGAAGAGCAAGGTATTGAGGAAGATGCAACCCTTCATATACGGAATAAATCTGCCAAAATTAATGTACAAATTTTGTTTTTATTTTTATTGTACGGTGAGCCAAATTTCAACCTGAATTAGTTGAAAAATGTTCCGAAATTAAATAAAAAAAGAAGAAGTTTTTTTCAACTGCAAGTAAAGAGCGATATTAAAACTTAAAACGAACAGAAATTATTTCGTATATGAAAGGGGCTGTACTCTCCTCAACGCCTCACTCTTTACGCTAAAGTTTTATTGTTTTAAAATTAGAGTTGTGACAAAGTCAAACTTTAGCGTAAAAAGTGAGGTGTTGAGGAGGGGACAGCCTCTTTCATATACGGAATAATTTCTGTTAGTTTTAAGTTTTAATGTCGCTCCCTACTTTCAGTAAAATATATAAAGCGTTTTTTTTTTATATTTAACGACGTAATAAACCCAGAGTAGAAGAGGCAGTAGCCAAAATACTGAAGTTTTGTTCGTTTGAATTTTGACTTGAATATCCAATTTAATTTTTACTGGTTTTAAAATTTATTTTCTTATTTATATTATTACGTATATCTCTATGTTTGCTATGATTGTTTGTTATTTAATTTCTGTTTGTTGTAGGTTTTATTTTATTCTTTAATAGTAATTTTAGGTCGTTTTGAGTTTGAATTATTGCATTAATTGTTTTTAATGTTCTTAACTTTCTATGGCATTTTACTTTTCCTTGAAAAAAACCTGTTTTTTGGAAATTTTGTTTAATTTCTGAAAAAAAAAAATCAAAAGGATTTTGGTAATTGTAGCTTTCTGTAGCTTTCATTAGCTTTTCTGTAGGAAGAAACCTACTATGTATGATGACATTTTTTTTACTTCGAGATTTTGAAGATAAGGTATTAAGAGAAGAACACTTCGATTCTAGGTTGGGGAGAAGACTTGTCATCAAAGTTTGGCTTGTCAAACTTTGAAGACTTTGTCATCAAAGACAAATCAAAATTTGATTTTGCGATGAATAATTAAAAGGCAATTTTTGGCAGATCTTTAATAATTAAAAGGCAATTAAAAGGCAGATCTGCTATTTATAGCAGATCTAACGGCCAAATTGACAATAAGCTTTGGTATCTATTCTCTATTTGAAGTTTGTCGATGCGAATCCTAAATTCATCTCGGAATGCCGACCTTTCGGGCCTAACCTAGACTTTTTGGCCAAAAATTCGAAAACGGGCATATTAAATGGCAAATGTAAGAAATTATATTTTGTGTAGGATTTCGGGGGAGGAGGCACGGACTCGAAGCCCCTTCCCCATGTTTACATGTCTTGTCATAATGATTAGAATAGTTATCAGAAACTTGTAGAACTAACAATCACCATAAAATTGAATTTATTTTGAACCAACTCTTTCTTCCTTAGGAATAGACCCTCTGCGTCAACAGAAAGTGCCAGTTCCACGCCAGTGAGTGCCTCCCACTCGGCCCAAAAGCCATCAGTGGAAACACCGAGCTCAGATCGAAAAGCAAGCGGATTACGAAAACCATCGAATGACACACCGAGAAAGTGATGAATTAGTGTTAAAATTGAACTTAAATGGCCATGGTGTGAACTTGACTTAATGCGCATATCTTAGTGTGAAAGGGATTTCGCTGAATGTACCTCAACGTACATAACGGTGCTGAATGTGTCAAGTAGATTTGTAATCAAAATTATGTAAATAGCGTAGTTTTGCTCACAGAACGCATTCCTTGAATTAAAAAAAACATAGTCCCCCGTAAACCTTTGTAATTTAATACTTATGTAAATTAGCTACTAATTAATTTTTAAATAATCTAACTGGTATATAATTTATTTTGTTAACAGTATTGTGTACCCATATGCATTTGGGCTACATAATTCGCGATGTTATTCTGAAATCGTAACTTAAGCTTTTTTTTTTTTTTAGGTCCGTCCCAGGATATAGTGTATGTGCAATGTTAAAATCATCACTTGAAGAGGTGCTTTCTTGTGTTTATTTTTTAACCCTACTACTTTCGCTGCAATTTACAAATGGGGGTAATTTTTTTAAAGACATCTTTGCAAATTGTTAGCAAAAGTGATTGTGATCTAACTTTAGGCTTCTTCTGTTGTTAGCCAAAAAATTTAATTTTGCGTAATCGCCTAACCTTTTTTATTTTTCTTTGTTTCAGTAAACAAATAACAGTTATTGTTGATTTTCTTATGTTTTTTTATGATCCGTTTAGAATGGGCTTGTTTAAAGTTTGGCTAAACTAATTCCAAAACTTTTACGGTTTACGGTTTGGTTGGAAATTCAAGAGTTTTATATTTTGTTGTTGTGGTCTAGCTGAGGTAATTCAAAAGGTTCTACGGTTTATAGTTTACGGTTTAGCTGTGGTAATTCAAGACGTTTCTTTGGGTTTATAGTTTGGTTATAGCAATTTAAATGGTTTGTAGTTTACGGCTAGGCTGTGGTAATTCAAGGCTCTACAGTTTATGGATTACAGTTTGCAGTGGTAGATTAAAAGGTTTTAGGGTTTGGCTACGGTAGTTTAAAATTTAAACGGTTTGCGGTTTACGGTTTTCGACGGCAAATCAAAGGGCTTTCTGGTTTACGGTTTGGTTGCAATGATTTAAATGTTTACGGGATCTACGCTTTGGCTGCGGTAATTCAAAGTTTCTACGTTTTGGGGTTTACAGTTTGACTGTGTTAAATTAAAGGGTTTTACTGTTTGCAGTTTGGCAGCGGTAATTCATAGGGTTTTTACGGTTTACGGTTTGGCTGGTGGTAAGTCAATTGATTTTGCGGTTTATGGTTTACGGGTTTGGCTGTAGTAATCAAAAGTTTTATGGTTCACGTTTAATTGCGGTTATTTAAAGTGTTGTTCGTAACATACTGGGCCTTAATTGCAGACAAAAATTTATATGAGTGGCGTCATACTTATGAGGACATTTTAAGAGCATAAATACGTATATTTTGCCTCAGGAGTGACTGTGACGTTTTTTGTGTCTATGACGCATGCAAATTACACAAGAGACATAGCTAAGTATAAAATACCAAGTGTAATGAGTTTATTTGCAAAAAAAAAATGTTTCCAGCAGTTTCATAATACCTAGGGCACAAAACTTGACTCAACAATTGCTCAAAATGAACAAACTGGACCATCAAACGAGGCAAGATGAACAGGATGACCTGAGAAATGTAAATTCACAATGGGTAAAAATAAACAACCTAGACCGTCAAATGTGACAAGACCGATCCAAGCAGCTAGGGCAAAGAACATTGAAAAAACATCTAAATTAATTATAAACAAAAATAAAGAGCAAAGAAATTTGTTGTTAGAATACTTGCGAAAAAGATAATCACAACAAGTCAAAAACAGAAGTGAAGATGAGATATTCTAAGTGTTGTTATTGATGTATATTGACTCTTCGGCGTTTGAAGTGAGGCATGTGGCTGTGGCTGGTGGCAAATCCTTCTGGGGAGGAATCTCCGTCCATCCCAAACACAGTATATTCCCAGGCTCCAAATGCCGGGTAAGTTACATTAGAAAAGCCAACGTAAACTAGATTTTCAGTGGATGGGCTTTTTCCATTAAAATAACCAAGAAGGAGAAATAAATATATGAAATCTCTCATAAAGAAGTGCTATAGCTAAGAGACGGAACTATTTCAACAACAATAATCTTGTAACTATAAACAAGGGGGGGGGGGTAGTCAAGGAGGGGTTGTACAAAAAAATACATTAGTACCTCAAAAGCACCTTAAGTGCTTATAACAAACCAGTGAAATTTTTCGTTACCATGAACAATACTTAAATCAAATGAGACTTTTAGGGATATACCAGTATACACCATGAAGGCCTAAAAACCTATCTACCTCCACCCTTTCTTTTGAAATGACCTGACTTTCTCTTATAGGACTTTTGGTGGTCTTAAACTAGCTTTGTGTCATAAAAGTGAAAAATATTCACAAATGCAGTTATTTTTTAAACACTAATTTTGTTATTTAAGTAATGTTACTAGTAGAGATGCCCATAATAACTCCGATCGCTCACCCCTGCTGCCACTACAATTTAGTTTAATGCTGACGGGGCACCAAATAAGGGCATAGCCTCCCTAGGGGAATGATTGCGTAATCGGTCAATGGCCTCTTTCTCCAGGTGTGTTTTTGGCACGCCCTCAGCGAAGGTCAATGTTGTTATTGTTTCCGAGGCAAAATGCCAAGGTCATTGTTGTTTTGAACAGAGTCATTAGGGAGAACACGTGGTTTAATGGGGTCAATGTTGTTGTTGTAAGTGGCACGCTCGAGGCAGATGTCAAGGTCAATGTTGTTTTTGTTATTCGAGCCAGATGTTATGAGGTTCCGAGAAACAGTTAATGACATTTCCTTCCTGTTCGAGGCAGATGTTATGATCCGGAAATAGTATTTGTTGTTTTTGTTTCCGAGCCAAATGTTACGAGTCCCGGGAAAAACAGTTAATTAATGTCTGACAGATGACGTCAAGTTAATTAATGTCTTTGCATTTCCAAAGAGAATTGTCTAGGAGAAACAGTTAGATCACACATGATGTCATGATTGATTGATTGACACGAAAGGGGAATTAATTGTTGTTCTAACAAAAGAGAATTGATTCACGAAAGGAAATAATTTGTTGTTTCTAACAAGAGAATCTACGTTTCCGAGCAGACGTTTTTGATTTTTGCGTGCGAAAAGGTTTCCAAATAATTTGAAATAAGCCAGCGCAGGGATGCCAAATAAAACAAATGGAACATGCTGAAATTCCGTTTAGGGATAATTTTGGCGAAACCGTTTTAGCTATTTTATGGAATTATTTCGGCGAAACAGCTAGAGACATTATAAAATATGATTTTTAGAAGAGATTTTGGAAGAGAATTTGAGTGTGCTCGTTATAATACACAAGTTTCAATGGACAGTGTTGTGAGGTCCTCTACCCCAACCCCAAAGGTTCCGATCCCCATACCACAACCCGAAGGAAGCCAGCGGTTCTCAAAGGTTCTCTGGGCTTCCAAAGGACCCCCCCTCCGGACCCCCAAAGACCCCCACCCCAGTCCCCAAAGGTCCCAGGCACCCAAAGGGGCCCCAGACCCTAAAAAAGGCCATACCCGAGCCCCAAGGTCCTCCCCGGTCCCCAAAGGTCCACCAGACCCCAAAAGCCCTCCCCGGTCCCCAAAGGTCCACCAGAACCCCAAAAGCCCTCCCCGGTCCCCAAAGGCCCTCCCCCGGTCCCCAAAGGCCCTCCCCGGGCTCCCAGGGCTCCCAAGGGCCCCGATTACTCTACCCCTACCCCCGAAGGAAGCCTCCGGTCCTCAAAAAGGTCCCCAGGCTCCCAAAGGCCTTCACCCGGTCCCCAAAGGTCCACCGGGCTCCAAAGGGAACCCCAGACCCCCAACGGACCCACCGGGCCCCAAAGGGCCCAATCGTGCTCAAGGGCCCCCCCCCGGACCCCCAAAGGTCCTCCACCAGTCCCCAAAGGCCCCTCCCGGTCTCCAAGGTCCACCAGGCACCCAAAGGGCCCCAGACCCTAAAAAGGCCATACCTGAGCCACCAAAGGTCCTCCACCAGTCCCCAAAGGCCCTCTCCCGGTCCCAAAGGTCCACCAGGCACCCAAAAGGGCCCCAGACCTTAAAAAGACCATACCCGAGCCCCCCCAAAGGCCCTCACGGTCCCAAAGGTCCACCAAACCCCCAAAAGCCCTCCACCGGTCCCCAAAGGCCCTCCCCGGGCTCCCAGGGCTCCCAAAGGGCCCCCGATTACTCTACCCCAACCCCGAAGGAAGCCTCCGGTCCTCAAAGGTCCCCCAGGCTCCCAAAGGACCCACATGGACCCCCAAAGGCCCTCACCTGGTCTCCAAAGGTCCACCGGGCTCCCAAAGGGACCACCGGACCCCCAAAGGGTCCCCCGGACCCCAAAGGTCCTCTCCAGGTCCTCAAGGGTCCACCGGGCTCCCAAAGGAGGGATCCAGTCGGTCCTCAAGGGCCCTCTCAGACGTGCAAAGACCCTCCCAGACCCCCAAAGGCTCATCCCGGTCCCCAAAGGTCCCCTCAGGCTCCCATATGACCACTCCACCCTCAAGTCAGGGCCCCTGGATCCCCAAACGCCCTCCCCGGACCCCTCCAAAGAACCCCCTCTCCATTTTTAACACTTTTTATGGCTTTATTATATCCTTTTAGAACAAGTTCCTTTCATAATGTCCCTCCTAAACCCATTTTCCAACTTGAAGTACTTATCTTTTTCACCCACTTTCTCAATGAAAAAGAAATTAGTTTTTAATCAATTCTAATTTTCCAAATAATATAAAAAATTTTCCACTTTAGTTCAGATCTCCCTCTCGAAGAGATGAAAAATTTAAAATACTGTTCCAAATTTTTCGCAGAAGATAAAAAAAGTTCAAGTTTTCTTCTGAATTTTACCAAAGAACGTGCTCCAATTCTAATTTCTCCAGAGAAAACAAAATCTTCCACTTCAGTTCTATATTTCATAAAGATATAAAGAAATTTAAAGTTCAAGTCTAAATTTTTCGGTGGAAGATAGAAAAAGTAATACCATACTTGTGAATATTTTCACGGAAAATAAAAAGTTCTAGTTCAATTTACAATTTCCTCAACGAAAGTGAAGAAAGGTTCAAGTTCTCTTCTGAATTTTACCAAAGAACACGCTACTTCAATTCTAATTTCACCAGAGAAAAATAAAAATCTTCCACTTCAGTTTCTTTATTTGGAAGATAGAAAAAGTAATACCATACTTGTGAATATTTTCACGGAAGATAAAAAGTTCTAGTTCAATTTAAAATTTCCTCAATGAAGTCAAGGAAAGTTCAAGTTCTCTTCTGAATTTTACCACAGAACATGGTCCAATTCTAATTTTTCAGAGAAAACAAAAATCTTCCACTTCAGTTCTATATTTCACAAAGACATAAAGAAATTTAAAGTTCAAGTCTAAATTTTTCGGTGGAAGATAGAAAAAGTAATACCATACTTGTGAATATTTTCCGGAAGATAAAAAGTTCTAGTTCAATTTACAATTTCCTCAACGAAGTGAAGAAAGGTTCAAGTTTCTCTTCTGAATTTTACCAAAGAAACACGCTTCAATTCTAATTTTTTTCAGAGAAAACAAAAATCTTCCACTTCAGTTTCTTTATTTCACAAAGACATAAAGAAATTTAAAGTTCAAGTCTAAATTTTTCGGAGGAAGATAGAAGCCCTCCCTGATCCTCAAAGGCCGCCAGGCTTCCAAAGGATCCCAAGCCCACAAAGACCCTTCCCCGATCTCCAAAGGCCTCCCCGGGCTCCCAAAGGACCAATCGGTGCTCAAGGGCACCCCCAGACCCCAAAAAGCCATACCCGAGCCCCGAAGGCCCTCCACCGTCCACAAAGGTCCACCAGACCCACAAAGGTCCTCCCCCGGTCTCCAAAGGTCCCCGAACCCCCAAAGGCCCTCCCCTGATCCTCAAAGGCCGCCAGGCTTCAAAGGATCCCCAAGCCCACAAAGACCCTTCCCCGATCTCCAAAGGCCTCACCGGGCTCCCAAAGGCTCTCGTACCCTCAAAGATCCCCCCCCCCCCCCCCCTTGCCCCCAAAGGACCCCCGAGCCCTTCCATTTCTCCCACCAAAGAGGATGCGCTAAGGTTTATTCTTTTTTTCATATCGCTTGACGAATAGACTATCTGGCATTACAAAGAAGGGAATAGAAAGAGCTCTGTCATATAAGGTGCAATCGTTTATTATAACTGATAAATATTACTAATAAGGATCCTCTCATATTGGAGATAAACGCGAACAAGACGAATAGTCTTACAACCCAAGCCTTGTAAGACCGTGGCTACCAGCCAATACAGTTTGCATTTTCGACACTATTTTGTGTCTCATTCTAGTAAATAAGTGACAATGAGGAGTAATTATTTAAATTATATTGTCTCTTAATTTAACTGTTAATTTAATTCCTGTTATTTGACATAATAAATTCGTAACGTATCGCACCATATCGAATATCACTAATAACGCTTAAGCAGAAATTCTTGTATTTTTTATTCATCTTCGCATTAAAGCGACACTCGATTACAGGTTCTTAGCAGCTATCGAACAGGAAGAAGGTAAAGCCGAGGTATTTTCTAATCTTCTTAAATCTACTAGTAGGAAGGTTAATAAGGATATATACACAGAGACATTAATGGGGGGGGGGGGATTTTGAAAATACTTATTGACTGCATTCTGCTTGAAAAATAACTATTTGGTATTTTCATCGAAAAATTCAAATTGTCCATTGCCCACCATAAGTTTTAGGAAATATATCTGACCCTCCCCTCTAACTTTTTCATGAATTGATACCATTTCTCATACGTAAATCAAAACAAGACGAAATCTAATCAGGAAGCTTCAAGCTATGGAATCCATAAGACAATTATTAAACCAAGTAAGACAGGGCTTTAAAGATTTTAAACAGTAAGTCTTTAAAAAGTCGAATGTTCGTTGAGAAAAAACACTATTAATAAAAAAAGATGCAGAAAAATGTAGTGTAAGATAAGCACTAATAATTTAAAACACCCAGTGTAGGAAAGGAGTTTAAAGAAATATAGGAACATCATGGGAGTCAGTACATAAAAATAGTGAAACCTTTATCATATTAGGGCGAGGGACGAGCGTGTGCAGTTGTGTTTGCCCTTTGCAGCTTGGTGTTGCCCTCTGGAGCTCTAAGTAGTTGTATTTATAAAGGTCTACAAAAGAAGTAGGCCTATGTCCAATCTCCACTTTGAAAAATATACAACTGTTTTGACACTCCTTGTCATTGGTGAAACAGTTCTGCATAATCACCTTATATACTGAAAACCAGTCGAAGTTTTGTAGCATAGATACATAGCCCCCCCCCCCCAAACTCAAAAATTTCTGAGGGGGAGGGGGGGACATATTTTCTTTGCATTTGAATATTTTCCTTCGGAAAACACACCGAAAAGCCATATTAAGAGCTATATTTGTGAGTTTTTCACCGATAATTCCTTTTTTAGCCATACCTTTATAATCAATGGAATATAGTTCTTTGTATTTTACGTATTTTTGGATGGAAAACACACTGAAAACACATATTAAGAGTTATATTTCATCATATTTGCATATTTCCGTTGGAAAAAACACTGAAAAGCCATATTAAGGACTAATTTGTGAGTTTTTCACCGACAATTCCTTTTTTAGACATGCCTTTATAATCAATGGAATATAGTTCTTTGTATTTTTTACATATTTTTGGATGGAAAACACACTGAAAAGACATATTATTGTACTCACATCAAACTTTGGCGGGATTGCATTCGAAGAACCTTCCATTATTTTCTATCTTGTCCTTATTTCAATCTATACTGACTTTTAAACCCTTTCAAAGCACTAAATATAGTAAGCTAACGGTTATTTATTTACGAAATCGTGCAAACTGTTGATTTTAGGACAATACTTAGCTTTCTATATATCAATTAACACTCACTAGAATTGTAACTTTTCACTCGTGAAGAATGGTTTTCAAACAATACTTCTTACATTATATAGACTAATTGTGTCAAACGAGACATCTTTCAATGCAGATTAATTATTTGTTGCGTTCAATTTTTGTTTTGAACATAGGAAAGCATCGATGGGAGTGAGAATTTCTGTAAAAACTATCAAAGATTGATCAACTCTGTTATTTCATACTTCATGTGTAATCAGAAAGAAAAAAGAAGAAAAATTGATAAAAGATATTTTGAAATATGCCCCAAATCAGAGCTATTACAACTTAAATGGGGCAAGGGGATGAGGGAATCAGGTTTAAGAATATCCTGGATATATCATTTCATATTATCTAGGTACTCACAGAAGGAGTCCACACAGAAACTTTGAAAAGGACTCATTTGATTGGGAATTAAAGCGGCTAGCATCCAATTCACAGGAGGGGCGTGAAAACTATGGTTTTAACTTTAATATGCAAGACTAGAAAGAAAAGTTCTTAGGTGTGGGGCTGCCCCCCCCCCCCCCCATCCAAAACTCAAAATTTATAGGAACATATTTTCAACATATTTAAATATTTACCTACGTACGCATCACTTAGGTTAGATTAGATTAGGTTAGAGACAGACAAAAAGTTAGGTGTATGGTTAGGTTAGGTTAGATTATGTTAGGTTAGGTTAATTTAGGATAGACTAGCTTAGCCTACGTACGAGAAAGAAAGGTTCTTAGGTGTGGAGCTCCCCATCGCCTCAACCATCGCTCTTGAAATCCCTTGAATTAGGTTAGAGACAGACAAAAAGTTAGGTGTATGGTTAGGTTAGGTTAGATTATGTTAGGTTAGGTTAATTTAGGTTAGACTAATTTCTAGGAACATATTTTCAAACATATTTTAAATATTTACCTACGTACGCATCACTTAGGTTAGATTAGATTAGGTTAGAGACAGACAAAAAGTTAGGTGTATGGTTAGGTTAGGTTAGATTATGTTTAGGTTAGGTTAATTTAGGATAGACTAGCCTAGCCTACGTACGAGAAAGAAAGGTTCTTAGGTGTGGAGCTCCCCCCACCGCCTCAACCCTCGCTCTTGAAATCCCTTGAATTAGGTTAGAGACAGACAAAAAGTTAGGTATATGGTTAGGTTAGGTTAGATTATGTTAGGTTAGGTTAATTTAGGTTAGACTAATTTCTAGGAAACATATTTTCAACATATTTAAATATTTACCTACGTATGCATCACTTAGGCATCCCCACCACCCTCCTCACCTCAAACTCAAATTTTCCAGAGGATTTTAAAATCCTCCACTGAAAAGCCATATTATGAGCTATATTTGTGAGGTTAGGTTAGGTTAGGCTAGATTAGGTTAGGTTAGGTCTAGAAATAGCAGGTTAGGCTAGGTTAGATTAGGTTAAGTGGCCGATCCCCACCCCAGGGGCCACAGGCCGAAGGCGGCACAGTCGGAGTATCCATCCCCAGGATAGGTTAGGTTAGGTTAAGTGGTCTTAACCTAACCCAGGTTAGGTTAGTAATTACCTAACCTAACTAGGGTTAGAAGGTTAGGTTAGGTTAGGTTCGGTTAAGTGGCCGGCCACTTAACCGAACCTAACCTAACCTAACCTGCTAACCCTAGTTAGCAGGTTAGCTAGTTAGCAACTAGGGTTAGCAGGTTAGGTTAGGTTAGGTTCGGTTAAGTGGCCGGCCAACTTAACCGAACCTAACCTAACCTAACCTGCTAACCCTAGTTAGGTTAGGTAACCTAACCTAACCTGGGTTAGGTTAAGACCACTTAACCTAACCTAACCTATCCTGGGGATGGATACTCCGACTGTGCCGCCTTCGGCCTGTGGCCCCTGGGGTGGGGATCGGCCACTTAACCTAATCTAACCTAGCCTAACCTGCTATTTCTAGACCTAACCTAACCTAATCTAGCCTAACCTAACCTAACCTCACAAATATAGCTCATAATATGGCTTTTCAGTGGAGGATTTTAAAATCCTCTGGAAAATTTGAGTTTTGAGGTGAGGAGGGTGGTGGGGATGCCTAAGTGATGCATACGTAGGTAAATATTTAAATATGTTGAAAATATGTTCCTAGAAATTAGTCTAACCTAAATTAACCTAACCTAACATAATCTAACCTAACCTAACCATATACCTAACTTTTTGTCTGTCTCTAACCTAATTCAAGGGATTTCAAGAGCGAGGGTTGAGGCGGTGGGGGGAGCTCCACACCTAAGAACCTTTCTTTCTCGTACGTAGGCTAGGCTAGTCTATCCTAAATTAACCTAACCTAACATAATCTAACCTAACCTAACCATACACCTAACTTTTTGTCTGTCTCTAACCTAATCTAATCTAACCTAAGTGATGCGTACGTAGGTAAATATTTAAATATGTTGAAAATATGTTCCTAGAAATTAGTCTAACCTAAATTAACCTAACCTAACATAATCTAACCTAACCTAACCATACACCTAACTTTTTGTCTGTCTCTAACCTAATTCAAGGGATTTCAAGAGCGATGGTTGAGGCGATGGGGGAGCTCCACACCTAAGAACCTTTCTTTCTCGTAAATAGGCTAAGCTAGTCTATCCTAAATTAACCTAACCTAACATAATCTAACCTAACCTAACCATACACCTAACTTTTTGTCTGTCTCTAACCTAATCTAATCTAACCTAAGTGATGCGTACGTAGGTAAATATTTAAATATGTTGAAAATATGTTCCTATAAATTTGAGTTTTGGATGGGGGGGGCCAGCCCCACACCTAAGAACTTTTCTTTCTAGTCTTGCATATTAAAGTTAAAACCATAGTTTTCACGCCCCTCCTGTGAATTGGATGCTAGCCGCTTTAATCCCAATCAAATGAGTCCTTTTCAAAGTTTCTGTGTGGACTCCTTCTGTGAGTACCTAGATAATATGAAATGATATATCCAGGATATTCTTAAACCTGATTCCCTCATCCCCTTGCCCCATTTAAGTTGTAATAGCTCTGATTTGGGGCATATTTCAAAATATCTTTTATCAATTTTTCTTCTTTTTTCTTTCTGATTACACATGAAAGTATGAAATCACAGAGTTGATCAATCTTTGATAGTTTTACAGAAATTCTCACTCCCATCGATGCTTTCCTATGTTCAAAACAAAAATTGAACGCAAAAACAAATAATTAATCTGCATTGAAAGATGTCTCGTTTGACACAATTAGTCTATATAATGTAAGAAGTATTGTTTTGAAACCATTTCTTCACGAGTGAAAAGTTACAATTCTAGTGAGTGTTAATTGATATATAGAAAGCTAATTATTGTCCTAAAATCAAGAGTTTGCACGATTTCGTAAATAAATAACCGTTAGCTTACTATTTAGTGCTTTGAAAGGGTTTAAAAGTCAGTATAGATTGAAATAAGGACAAGATAGAAAATAATGGAAGGTTCTTCGAATGCAATCCCGCCAAAGTTTGATGTGAGTACAATAATATGTCTTTTTCAGTGTGTTTTCCATCCAAAAATATGTAAAATACAAAGAACTATATTCCATTGATTATAAAGGCATGTCTAAAAAAGGAATTGTCGGTGAAAAACTCACAAATTAGTCCTTAATATGGCTTTTCAGTGTTTTTTCCAACGGAAATATGCAAAATATGATGAAATATAACTCTTAATATGTGTTTTCAGTGTGTTTTCCATCCAAAAATACGTAAAATACAAAGAACTATATTCCATTGATTATAAAGGTATGGCTAAAAAAGGAATTATTGGTGGGAAAAAACTCACAAATATAGCTCTTAATATGGCTTTTCGGTGTGTTTTCCGAAGGAAAATATTCAAATGCAAAGAAAATATTGTCCCCCCTCCCCCTCAGAAAGAAATTTTTGAGTTTGGGGGGGGGGGGCTATGTATCTATGCTACAAAACCTTCGACTGGTTTCAGTATATAAGGTGATTATGCAGAAACTGTTCACCAATGACCAGGAGTGTCAAAAACAGTTGTATATTTTTCAAAGTGGAGATTGGACATAGGCCTACTTCTTTTGTAGACCTTTATAAATACAACTACTTAGAGCTCCAGAGGGCAACACCAAGCTGCAAAGGGCAACACAACTGCACACGCTCGTCCCTCGCCCTAATATGATAAAGGTTTCACTATTTACTGACTCCCATGATGTTCCTATATTTCTTTAAACTCCTTCCTACACTGGGTGTTTTAAATTATTAGTGCTTATCTTACACTACATTTTCTGCATCTTTTTTTATTAATAGTGTTGTTCTCAACGAACATTCGACTATTTTTTAAAGACTTACTGTTTAAAATCTTTAAAGCCCTGTCTACTTGGTTTAATAATTGTCTTATGGATTCATAGCTTGAAGCTTCCTGATTAGATTTCGTCTTGTTTTGATTTACGTATGAGAAAATGGTATCAATTCATGAAAAAGTTAGAGGGGAGGGTCAGATATATTTCCTAAAACTTATGGTGGGCAATGGACAATTTGAATTTTTCGATGAAAATACCAAATAGTTATTTTTCAAGCAGAATGCAGTCAATAAGTATTTTCAAAATCCCCCCCCCATTAATGTCTCTGTGTATATCCTTATTAACCTTCCTACTAGTAGATTTAAGAAGATTAGAAAATACCTCGGCTTTACCTTCTTCCTGTTCGATAGCTGCTAAGAACCTGTAATCGAGTGTCGCTTCAATGCGAAGATGAATAAGAAAAATACAAGAATTTCTGCTTAAGCGTTATTAGTGATATTCGATATGGTGCGATACGTTACGAATTTATTATGTCAAATAACAGGAATTAAATTAACAGTTAAATTAAGAGACAATATAATTTCAAAATCTTTAAATAATTAATCCTCATTGTCACTTATTTACTAGAATGAGACACAAAATAGTGTCGAAAATGCAAACTGTATTGGCTGGTAGCCACGGTCTTACAAGGCTTGGGTTGTAAGACTATTCGTCTTGTTTCGCGTTATCTCCAATATGAGAGGATCCTTATTAGTAATATTTATCAGTTATAATAAACGATTGCACCTTATAAGACAGAGCTCTTTCTATCCCTTCTTTGTAATGCCAGATAGTCTATTCGTCAAGCGATATTCTCAAAAAAAGAATAAACCTTAGCGCATCCTCTTTGGTGGGAGAAATGGAAGGGCTCGGGGGTCCTTGGGGGGGGGCAAGGGGGGGGGGGGGTCTTTGAGGGTACGAGAGCCTTGGGAGCCCTTTGGGGGGGAGGCCTTTGGAAATCGGGAAGGGTCTTTGTGGGCTTGGGGATCCTTTGGAAGCCTGGCGGCCTTTGAGGATCAGGGGAGGGCCTTTGGGGGTTCGGGGACCTTTGGAGACGGGGGAGGACCTTTGTGGGTCTGGTGGACCTTTGTGGACGGTGGAGGGCCTCGGGGGCTCGGTATGGCTTTTTGGGTCTGGATGGTGCCCTTCGGGGGGGAGCACCGATTGGTCCTTTTGGGAGCCCGGGGAGGCCTTTGGAGATCGGGGGGAAGGGTCTTCTTTGTGGGCTTGGGGATCCTTTGGAAGCCTGGCGGCCTTTGAGGATCAGGGGAGGGCTTCTATCTTCCTCCGAAAAATTTAGAACTTGAACTTTAAATTTCTTTATGGTCTTTGTGAAATAAAGAACTGAAGTGGAAGATTTTTTGTTTTCTCTGAAAAATTAGAATTGAAGCGTGTTCTTTGGTAAAATTCAGAAGAGAACTTGAACCTTTCTTCACTTCGTTGAGGAAATTGTAAAATTGAAAAAAAAAAAAACTAGAACTTTTTATCTTCGGGAAAATATTCACAAGTATGGTATTACTTTTTCTATCTTCCACCGAAAATTTAGACTTGAACTTTAAATTTCTTTATGTCTTTGTGAAATATAGAACTGAAGTGGAAGATTTTTGTTTTCTCTGAAAAAATTAGAATTGGACCATGTTCTGTGGTAAATTCAGAAGAGAACTTGAACTTTCCTTGACTTCATTGAGGAAATTTTAAATTGAACTAGAACTTTTTATCTTCCGTGAAAATATTCACAAGTATGGTATTACTTTTTCTATCTTCCAAATAAAGAACTGAAGTGGAAGATTTTTATTTTCTCTGGTGAAATTAGAATTGAAGCGTGTTCTTTGGTAAAATTCAGAAGAGAACTTGAACTTTCTTCACTTCGTTGAGGAAATTGTAAATTGAACTAGAACTTTTTATTTTCCGTGAAAAATATTCACAAGTATGGTATTACTTTTCTATCTTCCACCGAAAATTTAGACTAGAACTTTAAATTTTCTTTATATCTTTATGAAATATAGAAACTGAAGTGGAAGATTTGTTTTCTCTGGAGAAATTAGAATTGGAGCACGTTCTTTGGTAAAATTCAGAAGAAAACTTGAACTTTTTTTTATCTTCTGCGAAAATTTGGAACAGTATTTTAAATTTTTCATCTCTTCGAGAGGGAGATCTGAACTAAAGTGGAAATTTTTATATTATTTGGAAAATTAGAATTGATTAAAAACTAATTCTTTTTCATTGAGAAAGTGGGTGAAAAAGATAAGTACTTCAAGTTGGAAAATGGGTTTAGGAGGGACATTATGAAAGGAACTTGTTCTAAAAGGATATAATAAAGCCATAAAAAGTGTTAAAAATGGAGAGGGGGTTCTTTGGAGGGGTCCGGGAGGGCGTTTGGGGATCCAGGGGGCCCTTGAGGGGTGGAGTGGT
Source organism: Artemia sinica (assembly GCA_027921565.1). NCBI lineage: Eukaryota > Metazoa > Arthropoda > Branchiopoda > Anostraca > Artemiidae > Artemia > Artemia sinica. The sequence continues at coordinate 548,503 of JAPEVW010000068.1, read as the reverse complement.
CATATGGGAGCCTGAGGGGACCTTTGGGGACCGGGATGAGCCTTTGGGGGTCTGGGGAGGGTCTTTGCACGTCTGAGAGGGCCCTTGAGGACCGACTGGTGCCCTTTGGGAGCCCGGTGGGACCCTTGAGGACTGGAGAGGACCTTTGGGGTCCGGGGGGACCCTTTGGGGGTCCGGTGGTCCCTTTGGGAGCCCGGTGGACCTTTGGAGACCAGGTGAGGGCCTTTGGGGTCCAGTGGGTCCTTTGGGAGCCTGGGGGACCTTTGAGGACCGGAGGCTTCCTTCGGGGTTTGGGGTAGAGTAATCGGGGCCCTTTGGGAGCCCTGGGAGCCCGGGGGAGGGCCTTTTGGGACCGGTGGAGGGCTTTTTTGGTCTTTTTGGTGGGGACCTTTGGGGACCGGTGTTGAGGGCCTTTGGGGGGCTCGGGTATGGTCTTTTTAAGGTCTGGGGCCCTTGGGTGCCTGGTGGACCTTTGGGACCGAGGGAGAGGGCCTTTGGGGGACTGGTGGAGGACCTTTGGTGGCTGGGTATGGCCTTTTTAGGGTCTGGGGCCCTTTGGGTGCCTGGTGGACCTTTGGGACCGGGGAGAGGGCCTTTGGGGACTGGTGGAGGACCTTTGGGGGTCCGGGGGGGCCCTTGAGCACGGATTGGGCCCTTTGGGGCCCGGTGGGTCCGTTGGGGGTCTGGGGTCCCTTTGGGAGCCCTTCGGACCTTTGGGGACCGGGTGAAGGCCTTTGGGAGCCTGGGGGACCTTTGAGGACCGGAGGCTTCCTTCGGGGTAGGGGTAGAGTAATCGGGGCCCTTTGGGAGCCCTGGGAGCCGGGGAGGGCCTTTGGGGACCGGGGGAGGGCCTTTGGGGACCGGGGGAGGGCTTTTGGGGTTCTGGTGGACCTTTGGGGACCGGGGAGGGCTTTTGGGGGTCTGGTGGACCTTTGGGGACCGGGAGGACCTTTGGGGCTCGGGTATGGCCTTTTTTAGGGTCTGGGGCCCCTTTGGGTGCCTGGGGACCTTTGGGGACTGGGTGGGGGTCTTTGGGGGTCCGGGGGGGGGTCCTTTGGAAGCCCAGAGAACCTTTGAGAACCGCTGGCTTCCTTCGGGGTTGTGGTATGGGGATCGGAACCTTTGGGGTTGGGGTAGAGGACCTCACAACACTGTCAATTGAAACTTGTGTATTATAACGAGCACACTCAAATTCTCTTCCAAAATCTCTTCTAAAATCATATTTTTTATAATGTCTCTAGCTGTTTCGCCGAAATAATTCCATAAAATAGCTAAAACGGTTTCGCCAAAATTATCCCTAAACGGAATTTCAGCATGTTCCATTGTTTGGCATCCCTGCGCTGGCTTATTTCAAATTATTTGGAAACCTTTTCGCACGCTAAAATCAAAACATCTGCTCGGAAACGATTCTCTTGTTAGAAACAACAAATTAATTTCCCTTTCGTGAATCAATTCTCTTTAGAACAACAAATTAATTCCCTTTCGTGTCAATCAATCAATCATGACATCATGTGTGATCTAACTGTTTCTCCTAGACAATTCTCTTGGAAATGCAAAGACATTAATTAACTTGACGTCATCTGTCAGACATTAATTAACTGTTTCCCGGGAACTCGTAACATTTGGCTCGGAAACAAAAACAAATACTATTTCCGGATCATAACATCTGCCTCGAACAGGAAGGAAATGTCATTAACTGTTTCTCGGAACCTCATAACATCTGGCTCGAATAACAATAACAACATTGACCTTGACATCTGCCTCGAGCGTGCACTTACAACAACAACATTGACCCCATTAACCACGTGTTCTCCCTAATGACTCTGTTCAAAACAACAATGACCTTGGCATTTTGCCTCGGAAACAATAACAACATTGACCTTCGCTGAGGGCGTGCCAAAAACACACCTGGAGAAAGAGGCCATTGACCGATTACGCAATCATTCCCCCTAGGGAGGCTATGCCCTTATTTGGTGCCCCGTCAGCATTGAACTAAATTGTAGGTGGCAGCAGGGGTGAGCGATCGGAGTTATTATGGCATCTCTACTGTTACTTTAGGGACGAAAAGATAACAGAGTGGGCGACAAGATGTGTTGGGGATGTGTAGGCATGTGGTCCAGGAACCACTCAAAGTTGCATAATAAAAGAAGGATTACTTATTGTTATACTTACTTATTCAAACTATTTACTTGACAATTCCACCTTAATATTCCCTCCTTACGTAAGATTGTGATCCAAAGAGGTATAAAGACAAATGAAAATAGTTTCTCTAGGAGAATTCAGGCAATTCTTCCGAAAATTGATGAAATGAAAACAAACTTAGTTTATAATATCATATATCGTACCTGCACAAAAAATGACCTTTCTTTGAAGTTTTCATTTATTTCTGAGTAATGAGTGGCTTTTTATTTTAGGGACAGGTCGAGTAAATCCCTAAGCCTAAAGGCACATTTCTGTTGAGCTAGCAATAATTTCCACAAGTATGTCGATACATAAACCTGTCCGCTCAGCTATCATTTTGTGTCGTACCAACAAGCCTGAGGCTACTTTCTTAAGTGCTACTAAAAAAAATTTTTTCTCAAAGAAATAAAGATCTATTTCTTCTTTTTTAATTTTTTTTTACAAAAAGAAACAACACTATGTTTCGATTTTTGTTTCGACTCTAATCGTATTTTTTCCTTCGTCTAGATTGAAGGTGATTGGAAACTATATAAAAAAAAAAAAATTTAACTGAAACTAAGGGCCAACATTAAAACTCAAAACGAACATAAATTAGTCCGTATAAATAATAGAGATCATAGCAGTGTTGTTTCTAAATAAAATTTTAATAGAAAACGAACATAGATTAATTTAAAAAAACATATTTTTTCAGAGGGAAGCAGAGAGCAAAGTTAAAACTTAAAACGATCAAAAATTATTACTTCACAGCCTATCTAATGTATATCAATAAAAATAATGCAAATAAATCAACTAGTGATATTTCCCTATGTTTGTAACATTACAGAAAAACTAGCGCTTTACTAAAAACACGAAACAAGATAGAATTTTGGGCACGGTAAAAGTAACCCTTTTAAGGTCACTTTTAACAGTGTAAAAGTAAAGTATTTTTAGGGCGTTTTTTTTTTTTCGCTTAATTTCGCATCACTTCTGCACAATGAGCTCAGTTCAATGATTGACTGTCGTTTTGGATCGGAAAAGGACAACTAATGATTATTTTGTAAACAAATTCGAAATATCACTACAGACTCGCTTTAGAATTTGTATCACAACTTAAGATGTTACCTGATAAATCAAGCGGTTATTTTATATGCCGTGTAATGACTTAAAACTTATTATTTTTCTATTTCAATTTTTAAGATAATTTTTAATTGTATACTGAAAGTTACTGATACCACAGCTCCTATAGGGACTATGACAAGCGTTATAGATTACTTTGCTGTTTTAGACTATGTATTTACTTTTGACTCCTAAATCAATGTTCTTGCTTTTTATGCTTGGCTTTTGTGTTTTCAGTAAAGCGCAAGTTTTCTCTAATGTTACAAACACAGGGAAATATCACCATTTGATATATTTGCATTAGTTTTATTTGTATATATTAGATAAGTTGTGAAGTAATAATTTTGTTCGTTTAAGTTTCAATTTCGCTCTTTACTTACCTCAAAAAAAACTTTTTTTTAAATTAATTAGAGCTAAAATCGGTAAAAAAGACGAGCTTTTATGAAATTCGCTATCACCCATCCAAAAGCTTGTTTACCCTACGCAATTGTCGTAGTAGGGACTCATTGCTAATAAATTTAGTAAAAGTCAGTAGTCCACTTAATTTAATGTTTATTTGATTTTTGTTTATTATGTATGATATGTGTAAATTATGAAAATAAGTGCACCACGCACGGTACACTTGTTTCATACTGGAAGTTTTTCGCCATATAATAAGAATAATAATAATATTAATAATTTATTATAAGCCAACAAAAAATAGGCCATACAGAACAGTATTCTTAAAAACACTCCACAAGAAAAATAACATAGATATTAAGTTTCACTCATTGATGTCAACGCTTCATTTACATATTTACATAACAGTCTGATTGTCCTTTTTACAGTTGTTTTCAGGATCCCCGGGAACTCCAAGTTACCACCCTCAAAATACTTTCCCCTTAATAGAGGAAAGTTGCTCGCACTCGGTGAGAATATGGGCCACATCCTCAATTCCTAGGTTACATCTGGGGCAAGATAAATAAGATAGATAAGATTTATTCATAATGAATTAATCATATAAGAAAATACATTGTGCTAATCCCCAAAGGCTCCCAGGCCTGTAATAGAGGGGGAATACATACCGTTTAAATCAAACACTAAATCAATAGAAAAACATTAAAATAGGCTTACATTGAATAATCCAATCAATTCATACAATCCAATTACAACACTCCTAATCCCCCTCGAAAGGCTCCATGGCCAGGGATACAAGGGGGAATGAGAGAGAGAGAAAAAAAAAGAAAATACAATATTTCCAAACAACCATAAAAAAGAAATCAATCGCCAAACAACATATAAAATTAAAGAGACCGTACCTGATGCCTGGGACTCATAGCGTAGAGAAGACCACCATGAAACAAAACTAAACATTCAGGGCACATCAACTCCACACAAAAAAAAAAAAAAAAAAAAAAACTATTCTGTTTGATTCTTAACTAAATGGTCCTTAAGAATCCTCTTGAAAGTGGCAAACGAGTGGTATTTCTGTACTGAAGAAGGCAGGGAGTTTCAAACCTGATGACAGCGATGAGGGGATTGAAATCTGACCGCACAGTGGGAGTAGGAGGAATGTAGATATTATGTGACGAATGAAGGTTATATGGAGCTGAATCAGAAAATAATCTGAGGAGTTTTTTGAAGAGATTTTGGAAGATTGCCATGAAGCTGATAAAAAAACAAAAGAAGCACAAGAAAGAATGTAGATAGACTGTAGATTTAGAAGCGGTCTTGGTGAAGAACGGTTGGTGTCCGTAACCAGACGCCGTGCTTTATTATACATGACAGAAAGCGACCGCAGTGTAGAAAGAAAAGTAGACATCCATACTATGGGGCAATAAGAGACATACGACTGGACAAGGCATAAAAAAAGAAAGCTTCAGAATAGATCCAGGAAAGGTGTGTATGAGTTTTCGAATGACACCCAAACTCCGTGAGACCTTAACCCTAATTATGGCTATATGGTGTCTAAACGAAAGATTCTCATCAAGCAGGATACCAAGAAACCGGACCAACCGATTCTTTGGTCTACACAAAGAGCCTTGTGACACCTGAAGCTATGTCAGTTGAGGGAAAGCTACACCGATTCCAGAAAAAATAAGAAATTGGCAACATTCAGGGCCAAGTAATTCACCTCAAACCGTGAAACTACTCTCTCAAATATTGCCACCAGATTAGACCTGATATCACATTCCGTCTTCCCTAGAGTCCCATAAGTGCTGTCGTCAGCAAAAGCAACGAGGCAATCTTCATTAGAAGTAGCATTGGGACACGAAGGAACATCCGGATGACACTGATTGCAGCATACCAAAGGATTGGTGTTCTTGACTGCTGAAATCAGATCATTGACGTAAATCAGAAATAAAACGGGGCCAATAACAGATCCCTGGGGGACGCAATATTCTACTTCAGAAGGGCTCTGGAAAAGCGGATCAATTGAAATAAGTTTACCAGAAAGATATGATTCAAAACCAAAAGAAAACATTTGATCTTATACCAATATGCGATAATTTCCAAAGAAGAATCTGATGAGTCAAAGAATCAAAAGCTTTACGAACATCCAAAAATAAAGCTGCCGGGATAGGACCAAAATCTATTGCCGAAGGAATGAAATTCAAGAGAGATGCGCAAGAATGCTCTGTAGAGTGATTTGCTCGGAATCCGAACTGGAAATCATGGAAAAATTTTTTGACATCCAGAAAACTAAGAAGCCTGGATAGCATAGCCTTCTGAAAAATTTTGCTGAAAACAGATAGAAGAGAAATTGGCCTATAATTGAAATAGATATCAATATAATGATAGATAGATAATATAATGGAAATAGGATCACTCCGGGACCCACCTTTTTACAGCACTATAACCTTAGCTCGCTTGAGTGATTCAGGGAACATTCTTTCTCGAAAGACAGATTGACAAACTTAGTCAATGGTGACAGAATAGCAGGAAGAACGGCACGGATAACCCTTGTAGGAATTCTGTCTGGCCCTGAAGACGATGAACCTTTAAGTGCATTTACGATCCGAGCTACCTCAAAACTCAGAAACAGGGTTCAAGACCATTAACTTTAAACATGAGGGTCCAAGATAGGCTCTGAAATCGCAACGTGGAGTTGTAGAGCTCACAGAGGAAGCAGTCGTCTTTCCTATATTAGCAAAATAAGACGTAAGCTCTAGATGAACATTTTTTTCTCCTTGGACAATTTTTTACCCTCAACTATCAGCGCTGTTGGAACTGAAGGCGGAGGGGGAGTAGGTTTAAGTACAGAATTAATAATTTTCCATGTCTTCCCAACATCCTTTCCACACTCAGAAAATTTCCTGAGATAATACTGAGACTTGGCCTTCCGACACAGATAATTAAATATACTACTATAGGCCTTGAACCGCTGATGATGAGAAGCAGATGACGAAGCCTTGTATAGCTTCCACAGATAATTTTTCCTTTTCCGGCTTTTATGGAGACCTGGAGTCTCCACAGATTCAGCAGTACTATCCTTTTCGAGGTATGAGGCGCTGGATTCTGGTGGCAAACTTCTAGGATACCTTCTTTTATTGAATCATAAAAACAAAATCAAAAGAGCAGTTAAAATCCGATTCAGAATCCAAACTATCCCATGGCTGATCAGTCAAACGAGATTTAAGTAGACTGATCTCACTGACACCAAAACGAAAAATGGGAGATTAGATGGCGAAGCTTTACTCTGCGATCGATCAGCAGTCCTATATCGTGAAATAGCAGGGAAATGATAAGAAATATCACTAACCATCACTGAATTATCTAAGACATCTAGTGACGAAAAAATATTATCAATAAGTGATGCATGCATCTCAGTAACTCGGGTTGGTATACAAACTGAAGGTAGAGTTCCCACAGAAAGTATCATTGACAAAAAATCTGCAGCCGAAGCAGAATTTTGATCCAGCAGGTTAAGGTTGAAATCCCCCATAAGGATTAGATCGCAAGGATGCTTTTGGACTAAGTCCAAAACCTCTTCCAGAATTTTCATAAACGAAGGAATAGATCCACTAGGGGATCTGTAAACCAAACCGACAACTAAATCCTTACAACCTGATTTAATCTCAATAAAAAGGGATTCAAAGATTCCTTCCTCATTTCTACTCAAATCACTTCGGAAATTATATACAAGATGATCGGCAATATACAGAGCAAGGCCACCTTTCGCCATCTCTTTCCGGTTCATCCTCTCCATCCTAAATCTTTGGATATCTAAAAGCATATCCTTTTTTGAATCCAGGAAAGTTTCACATAATCCAATAACATCCGGAGTTCCACCACTGACGATCCGTTTCAGCTCATCAAAAGAGGAGCAAAGTCCCTGAATGTTTAGGTGAAGCACAGAGAAAATACCATCTTGTTTAGAAGAGGCAGAACCACTTAATTGCGAAACATATTTACTTTCAATAACCGATTTAGGATCATTATAATTCCTATTTCTACTTCCAACTGAATTATTAATTATACTTTCTATATCTAAAGGATTATTTTTTAACTCAACAAAACGTTTCTCCAAAGAGTTGACATCACCCTGGTCACCAAAAGAATTAATCATTTTACTTACGGTGGATGGTAGATCCGCTCCGCGACCAAACTCACCAGACCAAAGGTTAACGACATCACAGCAGAGCTATGGCATCTATGCAGAAGAAAAATATTAACCTTGAAAAATGACACAACCGAAGTAATAAAAAGAGAAAAAATAACGAAAAAGTGCACCCAAAAATAAATAGAAACAAGCAATATTTTTGAGAAAAATAATACAAAAAAGATTAAAAAAAAAAAAAAAACAGAGAAGGAAAAAATGAACCAAAAACTAGTGAATTGGTAGAGAGAAAGAAAAAAAAGAAAAGAAAAGGGACAATAAACAAACAATCCACGAGAAAGTAAAAAAAACAAACAGACAGAAAAAAATAAGAACTAGATACAGTCAGCGAGAGACCTTATCTTTTTTATTGGAGTCCCGTCTCTAGGCTTTGCCAATATTTGACCCCGATCAGACCAAGCATTCCGCTGACCGAATCTGTCTTTCGCCGCATTCAGAATATCTCGTCTCTGCTTGGTCAGAGACTCAACAACGAAAATACCACTAGAGGCAAACTTGGATTTGGCCTTGAACACTTTACAAGCAACGCTTTTGCTCGAAAACTTCACTATTATCGGAGCGACCCTTGGAGCAGATGGAACCGCGTGAGTTGAATCAGCTGTAGCAGCATTATTCAGTCTAAGTCTATACACGTTCACGACCTTATTTGTACTAATTTCAGGCAAAGACATCTTCTGATTAATAGTTAGCAACACAGCAGAACGAGTGTCAACACCAGTTTTCTGCTTAAACACCGTGAAAAAACCAGGCTGTCTAGTAGTGATTCTTGTTCATAACTATCCAACTTATTCTCAAGCCTGTTCAGTCTGTCCTCTAAATTTTCAAGTTCATTACTCAGTCCCTTTAGCGACTTTTCAATTCGCTGAAACTTGGGGTTAAATTCAATCATGAGAGCATCATAAATTTGACTAGCAATAAGCTCAGTCGATTCCTTAAGAGAGTCTGAGCTAGCCAGTTTTTTCCGAAACTTTTTGAGTTATACTGTCCATCAGGTCATTTTTGTTTTATCCAATTCAGCTTGGGTAGCTACAAGTTTCTGTTGTATCGGGCTAACACTGCTAGATAATGCTAATGCTGGGCCATTTGCTCTACTCTTATCATTACCTCTCAGCGCAAGGTATGTTTTTGATAGTCTCATGTAAATATCAGGTGTAGTAGCAAGCTCTTCAAAAGCTTTTTTTGAAGCAGGAGCGGACAAATTAACAGTGGTAGGATCATAAACTTGGAGATTTGCATCCACGGGGCGAAATTCATCATGCGATCCATAGCAAAATGCCGTATAAACTGGCTTGCCTCGTGTATCTTTACCAGCTTTGATTTTTCTTACTGGCCAGAGGGGATAATCCTTGAACTTTGCAAGAGCAAGATCAAAACTGTTTAAAAGCTATGATTATCAGTAGCAAGATAAAAAAAAAGAAGCAAAAGACTTATCTTTACGTGAGGCCAAACAAATTATTCCAAATAAACATTCAAAAAGTCCAGCGCCAGCCAGCTAATGTATAAACCAAAACAGGTATTCATTCGATTTTACGTCACCACGGAGGCAGGGGGGGGGGGTTAAACACCAGCCACCATTCACAATTGGGTGTTGGATGTAAGAATTATCCAAAATCTAAATAAATATCCTGAATCAAGGTCACTTTAACCCACAGCAAAATGTTGCGAAATAACAGTCACTGAATTAGCTACGGACTCTAATTGATTCCGGATATAATCCTTTTTCAACACTTGTTCAAAACAGGAATTTTATCCTTTTGAAAGAACAAGTTGGTCTTAACAGGTCAGAGACTGAATAGCAATCTGATAAGTAATCCGCATCTGCATCTGGGGCCACACTTTTTCTTTCAAATACTCTTTTTCTATTTTTAGTGGCAGGCAATTCGCTCGGATCCGAAACCAAGTCCTCAATGTCTCCTCCGGTAATCATAGTTTAAAATAATATTCAAATCCAAATATCTCTTTTACTTGGGAATAAAACTTCAATGTTTCAGATGTTTTAACTGCCTGGTCCACATTTCGACTTCCTGGTCTTTTATTCTTTCGATAATCACAGCCAAAAACTGCTAGCCCTGATCTGAGGGTCCTAGCCCCTCATTCCAAATATAGGATAATCCTAAACCATCTAAAATATTTTTTATTTGATACGGCCACGATCTTCTACGTTTTGACACTTAATCGATCTTTTACAATTTTTTTTTATATGGAACACTTTAATCATTGTGGATAAATATTTGTTTTTATTTTTTCTACTTTCCTTAATTCCCATTCTGTTTCAAGATTAGTGGAATGGGCTAATCGCTGGTTCAGCGAATAATATATATATATATATATATATATATATATATATATATATATATATATATATATATATATATATATATATATATATATATATATATATATATATAATATATATATATATATATATATATATATATATATATATAGATATATATATATATATATATATATATATAATATATATATATATATATATATATATATATATATATATATAATATATATATATATATATATATATATATATATATATAGATATATATATATATATACTATATTATATATATATATATATATATATATATATATATATATATATATATATATATATATTATATATATATACATATATATAAATATGGTACTTGTGTATTATATATAACACAGCGCTATAGGGGTCAATCCACGCCAAATCATCAATCGTGACTGCGCGTGAAATTCCAATTTTGCTGAAAAAAATTCTCAGATGTTCTCTTCATTGATAGTACACACAGGATTTTTTTTTTTTTTTTTGAAAGCTAGTTTTTTTCGGAAAAAATTCCAAAGTTTCAAAATTCGCAAAAAACGAGGTTTTTTGAAAAAAAAAAGTCCAAAAAAAGTTGGTATTTTTTTCCACTTATTTATCCAATTATCTACATAGCCAGGAGAGGTTGGATAGAAAAAATTGAGGCAATCCAATAACGACGGAAGAACTGACGGCCAACCGAAGTTTTTGAACCCTTGTGCGAAGAAGCAGAACTCCAAAAATCTGTAAATTCTTAACGGTAAGAGCTAGGATACCATTTTTTTTATTCTTGTCCTCTTTTCACCAGGTACAAAGGGAAGTTTTGCATTTTGTCTTATCGCTTTTAGTTTCGGAGATATTTTCATAGAATTTGACAAATTGTGAAAATTGTCACTTTTCATCCCCAAAAAAAGCTCTGTAGGCAACGCGATCCAGTAAAACTACTTATTAGGTCCTAAACCAACAAACATGACCTACCTGAAACCGTAAAAACCTCGATGGCAAAATTCGATCCTGATTTTTAAAAGAAGATTGAAGTTGGACCGTTTTTCAAGTTTCCTGTTATCATAAAAATGCAGATTCTTCTATCGCCAATTATTGCATTTTTATTTGGTTAGCGAACATATCTTTTAATATGGCCACTCATGCTGTATCTCGTGTAACCAATCTCAAGCTTTTCTAGTTTGAATGTAATTCATCAATTCAGGCACCTGGTATTCTTAGTATGTAGCATAGTATACTAAAGTTTTTTAGCCTACCCTTCATGTGAACTTGTCCGGAAATGGCTGATTTTATATTTCTTGAAACAAATAGACGCTTCTTCAAAACTACTTAGATCAATTAAGTTAGAAAAAAAATGAAATAATGAAAATAAACAATTAATGGTTGCTTTCTCTGCTTTTCTTCTTGTAAGTTTTGAATGTTTCTGTAACAAACGGCTACTACATCTGGCTCTAAAACAAAGTTTCTTGCGGAGCGACTACGAGACTCAGGAATAGGCAGCTTTTGTAGTAAGTTAGCAGCTGGTACTATGCACGTGTCGTCAGGCGGAGGCCAACGAAAACTTGAGCATGGTCATTTGGGTGCATAAACTTTTATATACTGCTAGTCTTTTTTATACTGCTAGTTTGGTTAATGCTAATGAAATGAAATAAAATAATATGACTATATAATAGTATAGAAACAAACTTGGGTATATATTTGCACATTAGGGGGGGGGGGGAGCATAGCATATATTGAATACGTAACCTAACCTAACCTAGGTACATCCTCCCCCCCCCAAAAAAAAAACTATACTTTAAATATCGTATACGCAATTAAAACCACGCTATACATTGTATTTCTCTACAGCTTTCATCATCCCTTAAAAACGGGTTTTTCATCGCGTCTTCAGTTTGAGATATATAAAAGAGTTAGTATACTAAAGGAGTACCAAAAATTCTTAGCACTTTCATTTGGGAGTCAAAAGACTCCCCGGAATACTCCCCAGTCCCTCCCCCCTCTAGAAGAAAATGGCTCGCAGAGAAAATTTCCAATAGAGAATTTATCTCGTGGAAAACTCTCCCATGGAGAATTTATCCCGTGAAAAAACTCTCCCATAGAGAAATCCCCTCCCCCAATGGAAAGAAATTCTAGATAATTCTAACCCTGTTAAAGTTGCTCTATGTACAATTCCCCTGAACATCTCCATATGTAAAATGGAGTCGGAAAATAGAAAGTAAGACAAAGAAAAATAATTTCGTATAGGAATTCTGGCAAATTCTCAAGCATAAATTTCTCTTGAAAAGTTTACCCCCCGGTAACTTCTCTCCCTAAAGACAATTATCCCCTAGAAAATCTCCCAGCTGAAATTCGCCCCCCCCCACCGAAAAATGTTTGTGTACATCCCAATAACAAAAATTATATATAAGCAATTGACATATTTCATGACTTACAGATCTTTCCCCAGGATCTATGAGGGGTCAGGTTATCCCCAAAGTCATAATTACTGGTGTTTTCAACTATGTTGAACAGAGTGGCTATCTCAAAATTTTGGTAAAACGCCTTGGAGGAAAAAAAGGTGATGGAAGGGGGGCTAGTTGGCCTTCAACCTTTTTGTTCACTTAAAAAGGGCACTAGAACCTTTAATTTCCGTTCGAATGAGCCCTTTCCAATGTTCAAGGACTATTGGTTCGATGCAACCACCCCTGGAGAAAACATACAAAAAAAAAAATAAATAAACATGTATCCGTGATCTTCCTTCTGTCAAAATTAAAAATTCCACATATTGCAAATGGGTGCTTGAAACTTTCACAATAGGACTCTCGTGTCTTGGCGTGATTTTCACTAAGATTCCTTGGCCTTCAGTGATGTTCTTCGCTTTTCCAGAAATCAGGCAAATTTTCTCAGACTTGTACCTTTTGAAGGGTAGCACTAAACTTAATAAATCCTATATATCTGGAATATGCATATAATTTGATAATTCAGTAATTGTTAGCTATCATGACCCACAGCAAAGAAGTGAAGCTAGGTTAATCCTAATGAAATATACCAAACTATGATGAAAATATGATACTTTATCAACAAAATATGGAAACAACAGTAGAAAATTATGGAAAGTAGGCCACTTATATTATATTAGACCATTATATTAGATACCTAACCGAACCAAAGTACCAACTCTATAAATTAAATATTTAATTAAAATATTCCTGCATACTAGTTTATCTCTCTCAGGCTAAGCTGATTACCTTCGAGTGCACACAGAGATACAGAGGGAAACCGGTTTTATTACAGAGAGAAAACAAGTGTGGTCGAGATATATAACAAGTAGGCCCTACCGATAATTCTTTTAATATAGCTTTTGATATCAAAATTCCGTTTTTTAGAGTTTTGGTTCGTTTTTAACGATTATAACGAGAGTTTGGTTCCGTTTTTAGAGTTTTCGTTATCACGAACTGTTTTATTTCTGGGAATTGTTCAAATCATGTTAGGAAATCACATTTCCGCCCCACGTGCAAAATTCCTCGAGAAACGCTTCCCCAAGGAAAATTCTCCTGTGGAAAATCCTTATTCCTCAGAAATCTCCCAAGAAAATGTATGGGTACTGGTGAGGAAAACGGTAAACACGCGATAGGGAAAGGCTTAAGGAAACAGTACACCTGTATTAAACGTACTCTTTTATATACTGCATTGGAAACCAGTCACGAGAAACCCATTTTTTTGACAGGTCAATTCAAGACACCAGGGAGGGGAAGTTTCAACTTACCTCTCATATACATAAGAAACAAAATTTATCCCCATCCTCCCTAATGAGCAAATATATACCCTGCATTGGTATGTATAGGGGTGGGGGTAAAATTCACTTCCGACAAAAATCATTATTATTGTTACTCTTTTACTAAACGAACTCTTTTATATAGTGCTAGTTCGGTTAATGCAAATGAAGTAAAAAAAAATAGGATGAATATATAACAGTTTAGAAACAAATTTGGGCTATAAATTTGTACATTAGGTGGGGGGGGGGGTAGGGAGCAAAGCATAGCCTATATTAAATACGAAACCTCACCTAACCTAGGTACCTTTCTCCCCCCCTAAACCACAAAAAAAAAAAACAATTTAAATACAGTTCTTGCCTTTGTTTATATCCCAGAAGGCAGCGTAAACCTCATTTTCATCACGCGGCTCGTCTACTTCGTGACTGGTTAGCATTACCGTATATGAAAGAGTCCGTTTAGTAAAAGAGTACGTTATTATATTTGGAAAAAAAACATAAAAAAGGCATCGAGTGGTATGTTTACGTTTTTCGTAAGTCAATAATATGAACAACGAAAAATTTACTAAAGTTTGTTTCTAAACTATTATATTTTCATCCTATTTTGTTTTATTTCATTAGCATTAACGAAACTTCACTTATCACGTGTTTACCGCTTTTTTAACCAGTACCCATTTATAAAATAAAAACTCTTTGTTTTTTTATATATCTCAAACTGGAGACGTGATGAAGAGCCTGAGAAAATTTGCATGATTTTGAAAAAAGGGGAAAAACCCCCTTGAAGTCATGTAATTTTAACGAAAATCACACCATAAGATTCAGCGTATCAAAGAACCTACTGTAGATGTTTTTAAGCTCACATCTGCAAAAATGTGGAATTTTGTAGTTTTTGCTAGAAGAAAGATCACAGATGCGTGTTTATTTTTTTGGAGGGGGGTGATCATATCGAACCTAATGCTAACGGACACGGGCTAATGCTAACGGAAACGAACAGTTTTTAGTGCCCTTTTTAAGTGACTAAGAGAATTGGAGGGCAACTAGGCCCCCTCCAACACCACTTTTTCCCCAAAATCGTCCGATCAGAATTTTGAGATAGATTTTTGTTCAGCATAGTTAAAAGGCCGAATGACTATATCTTTGGATATGAAATGGCCCCCTAAAGCCCTTGGGAAAAGGTTCTTAAGTTAAAACATTGCCTATTGTTTTATTTGTTATTGGGAAGTATGAATACATTTTTCGGGTGGGGAGGATTCAAAACAAACGGGAGTCGAAAGCAAGCCACTCTAATTTGAAGTCGAACGCTTAATCAACAAAATCAAACCTCTAATAATCCAATTTGATATATTAGTGATTGTATCTTAATTGTGTAGCTTATTAAGGGGGCTTGGAGGAGAAACATACGGGAGGTTTTCTTGAAAACCTTCGGTTAAGGGTTTTGGACCGTAATTATTGCAATGATGATGTTGTTTTATGCTTCCAAGCTTTTCTATTTAAGAAGTGACATCAAAAAAGTTGTTTTAAGTGCTAAAGCACACTTACGGATAGTAGAGTTGATGAACATCACGTAGATATGAAAATAGCTTTCAAATGAGCCATTCAACGTCAATCTAGAGAGTACAGGTAGCCCACAAGCCCCAGCTTTTCCACTTAAGACATGGCACCAAAAGTGCCGTTTTAGTGCCTATTGATCTCCTTTTGCCCTCCATCCCCAACAGAAACTTAGTTTTTGCAAAATATCTTAACAAAACTGAGATAAGCTTTCATAATTTAATTATCCAGAAAACAGGCCAGTTTTCTTTAATATATATATATATATGCCTCTATGGTAATATATGGATCATTTTCTCTTGATTTGAAAAAAATTGACTCCAACTTTGTTCCGCTCCCCAGGGTTTTGACGAAATTAGGCCACTTGACGTAGATATAAGAAATATCGTTTATATGAGCTATTAAAAATCTGTCTAGATACCTGCGATACCAATGCGCCCAAAACAATACGTTCATACCGATACGCGTGATATAAATACGTCCGATACAGAAACAGTGTGCAGTCCTTTCCCAGGGACTATAGAGGGTCTTATCGTCGCCAAAACAAAAGATTTTGACCTTTAAATTGTGTCGAACAAAATGCCTATCCCAAAATTGTGATTGGATAACTTTGGGGGGAGGGGGCATTAAGGGAAGGGGGCTAATTTTCCTCTGAACTTTTTGTTCACTTAAAAAGTGCACTAGCAAATTTAATATACGTTCGAATGAGCTATTACAAACCTCTCTATGATGTTCTGGTCACCCATAGCCCTGCTAGAAAAAAGAAGAAGAAAAAAGAAAAACGGGAGACATATCAGTACTACACATACAAAAAGTGATTTTCCTTGTTATTCAAGGAGGGAGACTGTAATTTCCAAATTCAAAGTTTTCAACCATGGTGATTCCAATGGTACAATTTTCATTTTGATGTGAAGCCATTTTCTGGGGTTTCAGTTTTTTTTTGTGAAATCACCATAAATTTCTTTTCACAATAAAATTTTAAGACAAATCGAAAAAATAGCCATCAATCCTTATCAGTCTTGCATGGCAATTTTTTTCATTAGGTAGTTCTTTTCAAAACGTATTTTCTAAACTTTCGATTACTGTGGGCTTTGGTTCGCTCTTCACTAGGTTGCAGCTACCGATGCAACCTTGATAACTGCCAAAACACAAAGCTCATCTTACTACCCGGCGGGTAAATAATATCTTTGACGAATGGAATACATCTCACCAGTATCTCACACTTTTAGTAGTTTCTCACGCCTTCGCGCGAGCAACAAAAGAGGGTGATGATAAAGGACAATATCGGATTTCATGTTGTAGGTTTGTCTTTGCCCCTTGTTCAATTATCCCAGTTGTAATTGCCTTTGATCAATTAATACTTGAGCACAAAATGCGGTAAAATTCTAGTTTTGGCTATCTTGAAAAGGGGTTAGCTTAGGAAAGTAAAACTTTCAGGGATGGGTCTACAGGCTAAAGTATGCCATGAGAAGGTATTTTGAAGTACCTACCTCCACTCCTTCTCTCTCTAAAGGGTCCTGAAATTTGCCTACATGACAGGTCTAGGCCTATATACTTATTGAAATTTTGACAAAACAATATTTTACCTTAATTTTCAGTTATCAGTTTCTTTTTCTCTGGCTTAATTTGAAAATGCAATTCCTGTTATTTGAGTAGAATTTAAACCACAGGCTACCTATGTTTTTTTTGTCAAAATTTAGGAAATGTATTTACATATCTTTAAAATCTTATAAATTCGGATTGAGCAAAGTTGTAAAGCTGAAAACAATTTTGTTGTAGCCTACTTCATTTAAGCAGAAGGTCTATTCTGCAAGGTTTCACTTTTATAAGACACAGATTTTTAAAGGTCATCTAAGGTCAGGAACCTCTAGAGAGAGAAGCAGTGGAGGTAGGTGCCTCAAAATACCTTCCCGTGACATACTTTAGCCTGTAGACCCATCCCTGAAAGTTTCATTTTCATACACTAACCTGTATCCAAGATAGCCTAAAGTAGCAAATGTAGAATATTACCCAGAATGCCGTAACTCGTTCCTTTAGGCATTCAAGGAAATGGTCTATTTCCAAATTATTTTTCTTTGTTGTTGGGGTTTAAAAGGGGGCAGCCTCCATCACATGTTTCATAATTTCTTTTGATTTAAAAATTCAGTACCGCTCTGCTCTCATTTGCAAAAAAAAATAGTTTTTTATTTTATAAATGGGTAATGGTTAAAAAAGCGGTAAACACGCGATAAGTGAGGTTTCGTTAATGCTAATGAAATAAAACAAAATAGGATGAAAATATAATAGTTTAGAAACAAATTGTAGTAAATTTTTCGTTGTTCATACTCTTGACTTACGAAAAAAGTAAACATACCGCTCGATGCCTTTTTTTATGCTTTTTCCAAATATAATAATGTACTCTTTTACTAAACGGACTCTTTTATGTACGGCAATGCTAACCAGCCACGAAGTAGACGAGCCGTGTGAAAAAAACAGGTTTACGCTGCCTTCTGGGATATAAACACAGGCAAGAACTGTATTTAAATTGTTGTTTTTTGTGTGGTTTAGGGGGGGGGGGGGGGAGGAGGAAGGTACCTAGGTTGGGCTAGGTTTCGTGTATGCTATGCTTTGCTCCCTACCCCCCCCCCCCCCCCTAATGTACAAATTTATAGCCAAAATTTGTTTCCTAACTGTTATATATTCATCCTATTTTATTTTACTTCATTAGCATTACCGAACTAGTACTATATAAAACAGTTCGTTTAGTAAAAGAGTAACAATAACAATCATTTTTGTCGGAAGTGAATTTTACCCTCACCCCTGTTTATACCAATGCAGGGTATATATTTGCACATTAGGGAGCATGGGCATAGGCAGTATATTGTCTAGGGGGGGCAGTCAATAGTGTGATGGAGGGCCTTTTATCAACTGCTTTCCCAACCATCTGCTTTTTCAGCCATATCTATGTAAATTTTAAGGTCTAGGGGGGGGCAGCTCCTCCCCCTGCCCCTTCCTACGCCCATTGCCCTCTTGCATAATCTTTATTTGGTAGATGCTTCAAAAATATTGAGCTCTGCTTTTGGATGGTTGCATGTAGCTTTGCTAGTGGTTTTGAAGCTATGTTATTGACCGCGTTAGCTTTTTTCTTGCAGAAGTTTAATTTTAATGATTGAATACTTTCTGTTATTTTTTTTCATATCAAAGATAGTATTTAAGTTTTCTAAATCTGACTTCATATTTGCTACAGTCCTACAGTATACACATCTTTTTCTATAATTTCTTACAAATAAACTGGATTGCCTTTTATTTGCCAGAGTCGAATTATGCTTGGACTGGCTTTTAAAGCAGGATTGTGCGTTTTTCGTCAGCCTGCCGCTTCTACAAAAATTCTTGTAGAATTTGATGACCTTATTTGATTTTTTAATCCTTATTCCCCATTTTTTATATTTTATAAAATAGTAAATTTTCCTCTCCGATTTAGTAAATTCTTCCAGGTCAGGGTGGCAACCCTGGTTTAGATTGTGTCCCTGTTCATAGAGGAATAAAAAAAGATTATACTATAAAACTTTAGCGTATTGAGCGGAGGGGACTTCTCGAGAGGGTAACCACCAAACGACAAACAGTTTTACTAGGGCTTTAAAAATAGCTTTTATGTCATGCCAATGGTTTTTATATTTGACCAATAGCTTTTAAGGGACTGAGATAGAATGTCAAACTTTAGCGCATTAAGTGGGGTTCAGATAGGTGCCGCATAAGGTATAATTTCTGGTTATTTTAATGTTTAATATTGTTCCTTACCTTTTTTTGGTACTGGTGCATTACGCGGGCACCGCGAAGAAGTCAAGTATGGTTAATGCTAATAAAATAAAATAGGATGAATACATGATAGTTTAGAAACAAATTTGGGCTATATATTTGCACATTAGGGGGTGTGGTGGGGTTTATAAAGCATAGCATATATTAAATACGTAACCTAACCTAGGTACCTTCCCCCCCCCCCCCACTCCAAAAAAAATCGTTTAAATATTGTAACTCATTGAGAAACCACAGCTTTGCAATCATTCATCTATAGCGGTCTCTTGCAAATAGCCCATTTGACGGGTTTCATGACTGGTTTCCTTGATACAGTCTATAGCGGTGGGCCCGCATAATGCACCAGTACCCTTTTTTTTATTCGAAGATTGAAAATAAAAATCAAAAAGCATAAAATTCAAAAATGTTGTGGAAAAAATACCAGAATTTAGCTTGAGGTTCCCAATGATTAAACCTGTTTTTCAAAAATTTATCATCATGATAATATTCTATGCTACATGCATATTTTATTGTTATATACTCGAATATCTTTGCTAACATTTGATGCATACTATAATAATGATAAAAAAAAATGCTTAATGAGAAACAAAAAAGTCCTGGTGAGTCTGATGACGAAGAATAATAAGTTTGATTTCAAACGGCTTAATAAGACGGGGAATACAATTGGAGTTCCATGTAGATCGAAATGATTTTGAAGAAGCTGATAAGTTTTTATTTGAATTCGATCTACGTGGCAAATTTGACCACCAGAATTGCAAAACGGCACTTTTGTTGCCATGTCTCAAGTGGAAAATATGGGGCTAGTGGGCTACCGTTCTGTCTAGAGTGACGTTTAATGGCTCATTTGAAAGCTACTGATCATATCTTCGTGATTTTTTATTATTCATACAATGTGTAAGTGTAATTATAGCAACAAAAACATCACTTTTGTTGTCACTTTTTAAGTAGAAAAGCTTCAAAATATAAAACGATATCATCATTATCATAATTATGGTTCAAAACCTTTAACTGGAGGTTTGCAAGAACACCTCCTGTATGTTCCTACTCCAAGCCCTCTTTTATAAGCTACGTAATTAAGGTAAAAAACACCAATATATCAAAAATATAAGGAAAATCCTTATTCCCCAGAAATCTCCCAAGAAAATATATGGGTACTGGTTGAGAAAACGGTAAACACGCGATAGGAAAAGGCTAAAAGAAACAGTACTCCTGTATTAAACGTACTCTTTATTATACTGCAATGGAAACCAGTCACGAGAAACCCATTTTTGACAGGTCAATTCAAGACACCAGGGAGGGGGGAAGTTTCAATTTATCTCTCATATACATAAGAAACAAAATTTATCCCCATCCTCCCTAATATGCAAATATATATCTTGCATTGGTATATATAGGGGTGGGGGTAAAATTCACTTCCGACAAAAATATATATATATATATATATATATATATATATATATATATATATATATATATATATATATATATATATATATATATATATATATATATATATATATATATATATATATATATATATATATATATATATATATATATATATATATATATATATATATATATATATATATATATATATATATATATATATATATATATATATATATATATATATATATATATATATATATATATATATATATATATATATATATATATATATATATATATATATATATATATATATATATATATATATATATATATATATTATATATATATATATATATATATATCTATATATATATATATATATATATATATATATATATATATATATATATATATATATATATATATATATATATATATCTTTTAAACGCAAGTTATACTACCACCATTGCTACTACAATTGCCCTAATACCATATGTTTTGCACAGTTTCCTTTTTAACTCATCATAGTTGTAACGGTAGCTGCAACCTAGTAAAGAGCAAACCGCAGCCCATAGTAACCGAAAGTAAAAAACGCGCCTTGAAAAAAACTACCTTATGAAAAAAATTGTCATGTAACAGTGATTCATTAATGGTAACTATTAGTTCGGTTTGTCTAAGAAGTAAAATTTTATTAGGAAAATCAATTTATGGTGATTTCACAAAAAAGCTCAAAACTTCTCGAAAATGGCGTCAGATCAGAATGAAACTTGTATCATTGGAATCAGTATGGTTGAAATCTTATAAGAGAAATTACGATCCCCCTCCATGATCAGCAAGGAAAATCACATTTTGCATAGATAGCACTGATCTGTCTCCCTTTTTTTTTTTTTTTTTTTTTTTAGCAGGGCTAAGGGGTGACCAAAACATCATAGAAGGTGTGTAATAGCTCATTCGAAGGAAAATTGAATTGCTAGTGCCCTTGTTAAGTTAAGAGACTGAAACTAAAAAAAAATTCAATTGAAACTAAGGACCAACATCAAAACTTAAAACGAACAGAAATTATTCCGTATAAATAAAAGAAGTCAAAGCAGTATTGTTTCTAAATTAAGTTTTAATCAAAAACGAACATAGATTAATTAAAAAAAAACAACAAGTTTTTTTCGAGAAAAGTAAAGAGTGAAGTTGAAACTTCAAACGACCAAAAAGTATTACTTAACAGCCTATCTAAACTGTATCCATAAAAATAATGCAAATAAATCAACTGGTGATATTTTTCTAGGTTTGTAACATTACAGAAAAGTAGCGCTTTACTGAAAACACAAAACAAAATAGGTGCTTTGGTACGGTAAAAGTCAACCTTTTAAGAGCACTTTTAACAGTATAAAAGTAAAACTTTTCAAGATTGTTGCTTTTTTTTGTTTAATTTGGCATCATTTCTGCACAAATAGCTCAGTTCAATGATTGACTGCTATTTTGGATCTGCAAAGGACATTTCATGATTATTTTTTAAACAAATTTGAAATTTCACTACAGACTCGCTTTAGAATTTGTATCACAACTTTAAGATGTTACCTGATAAATCAATCGGTTATTTTATATGCTGTGTAATGACTTAAAACTTATTATTTTTCTATTTCAGTTTTTAAGATAATTTTAATTGTATACTGAAAGTTACTGATACCACAGCTCCTATAGGACTATGAAAAGCGTTATAGATTACTTTGCTGTTTTAGACTATGTATTTACTTTTGACTCCTAAATCAATATTCTTGCTTCTTATACTTGGCTTTTGTGTTTTCAGTAAAGCGCAAGTTTTCTCTAATGTTACAAACATAGGGAAATATCCCCATTTGATATATTTGCATTAGTTTTATTTATATATATTAGATAAGTTGTGAAGTAATAATTTTTGTTCGTTTAAGTTTCAATTTCGCTCTTTACTTACCTCAAAAAAACTTTGTTTATTTTAATTAATTAGAGCTAAAACCGGCAAAAAAGACGAGCTTATATGAATATATATATATATATATATATATATATATATATATATATATATATATAATATATATATATATATATATATATATATATATATATATATATATATATATATATATATATATATATATATATATATATATATATATATATATATATATATATATATATATATATATGGTACTTATGTATTATATATAACACAGCGCTATACACGAAAGAAGTCAAGTTTGGTCAAGTTTGGCTAATGAAATAAAATAGGATGAATATATTTGTTTACAAACAAATTTGGGCTATATATTTGCACATTAGGGGATGGGGGTAGGTATAGCATATATTAAATACCTAACCTAACCTAGATACTTTTTCGCCATAAACCCACAAAAACAATTGTATTTCTCTACAGCTTATCATCCCTTAAAAACGGGTTTTTCATCGTGTTTTCAGTTTCAGATATATGAAGACTTCGCGCTAGTGATAAAAGGTGATTAAGAAAGACAATATCGGATTTCATGCTGTAGGTTGGTCTTTGGTTGGTTTTCTTTTCTAAATAGGGATGTAGGTTGTAGGATGTAGGTTGGTTTTCTAAGACGAAATCAATAAGAATTCTAAATAGGGATAGGTCCTTTTATTAGACAGTGAAACGAAAATATAAAACAAAGACTCTTGTTCTTGAATTTTGAAGAACAGTTAGTGAACTTTTAAAGTCAATGGACCGGTAACTTACTTTGACCCGGAATTGATTATTTTGTTTAGTATAAAAGCAGTTTGTTTTAATTTTGATATATTAGTAACTCTACTGATGATGATGACCGACTGTGTCATCGAAATATTT